>ML779615.1:1055078-1072260 GCA_009831015.1 Picea engelmannii | reverse complement strand
GTTTCACAATCTGCTATTCATATTTGTCAACTTCTTCTTCATCACTGTCCTTCAAGACAATATCCTCTTCCAGCTATAACTTCTCATACTGAATAGGCATTCTTTGAACTTCTTTTTGGCTATCTGCATGAGTCAACTCCAACATGTTCTCTACTTCAACATAATTCTGCAATTTTACTTCAGAAATTTCATAACGAAATTGTGTATGTATCATCATCATACCTTTATGAGATTGTTTGTTCTCATATTTCATCTCTATACAAACTTCCTCATCCTCTATAACAACTTTAAACAATTGTTCTTTCTCCTGATTGGTTTCATGGTCAACAATCATCAATCACTGTCCATTAGTTACAAAATCTTCCACAACAGTTCTCAGTAACTGTTCCTCTTCAATCCTTTGAAGAGACAAAAATTCACTTTCCTTCTTTTCTATGACAACATTGAATGATTGTCCCTCTTCACTACAATCTGCAAACACACACCGATCATTAGTTTTAAAATCATAATGCCTTGCAACCTCTTTCGATGTTTCAGACATCAAGTCTCTCAGTAGATCTTCACCCTTCCAATGATCAATGAGATCATTAGTCATCATCATATCTTCATCATCATCATTATCCTCTCCTAGGATAGATCTGTGTCTAGGTTCACAAATGACTTCATCATTAACAATTCTCCCTTGTTGTAACTCATCTCATGTGAGTTCTTCTCTCATCTTTATCCTCTATCTTAGTTTCTTCTGCAACAAATTCCACTTCACCTTTCTTTTTTGTAGAGTCCATCCATATCTTTGGTATTCTTCATTCCTCTGTAGCAATTGTTCCATCACCTCTAGTTGTACTTCTATTTTAGCTAGTCTCTTATCAAATCTATCTTGACTTGATATTTCATGGCTTCCGTCTGAACCTTCACTATGATCCTCAGTAATCATAGTCTTACTTCTTTAATGATATTTTCATTTCCCATTGTGAGCTGCAAACAAGCCACTGTCATAGGCTGACTCTATCAACCTATCTTATAATACCATACTAAGCTTATTATCACTGAAATTTTGTCCACACATGGTTACAAGAATTTAACATCGTCAAACAATTATGAAGTCATCCATGGACCTGAATTAACACAAAAGCATTCATAAAGGGTCAAAAACTATACAAAACAGTGCAAAATTGAAGGGCTCTATAAAGACACTGGGCGCGCGCGCACATGCATGAAACATAAGCGTCAAATTCGTGCACGATGCGTGACTGTTATCGCAAAAAACCATGCACCTAAGAAACGACACCTTTATGAGAGTGGTCAGCCTCCCACCCACTTCTGGTTCAGCTCCCAAGCCGATTTGACACTCAAATCTGGACTGGATTCGACTAGATGGCTGGTCAAAGACCTAGAAATTCCCTAATTAGCCTCTTTACACACTACAAACCAGTTGAACAATAGCTCAAAGGAATGCTATAAAAAGGCCATGGGTACACTTCATTTTTCAAGGAATTCAAAGCAAATTTATGCTTCCATTATTCTCTTGAGGACTCTATCCTTTTTAAGAGTATATTTGCATCATCGCATTGGGCAATCCATCTTACCCCTTGAGTGGATTAACAAAGAGTTCTTTCACCATTTTCATTTTTATTTGTTGTAAGAAGAGATTACTTGTGGGGGTCCAAGAGCCCTCCCTTGGAGGAAGAAGGGACTCATAGTCCCCTTGCTTATCGGTGTTTTCTTTCACTAATATCAGCCTTATCATTGATGACATGGGTCTCATTGTTCTTTTTGTCTCCATGTCCCTATGCTTATAAATTTAGTTGTTATTTCATTTCTTAGTTTAATTCTTAGTTGTTGTTTTATATTTCTTTTTCTAACCCTTTTCCTTGCAGCTATCCTGCTCAACAAACCCAACTGAGCTTGCAAGCACCTCTATTTTGCTCACTAAGGTGACGAAAGAGGCGCAACAAATTGGCGACTCCACTAGGGAAAGGCATCAATTTCCTACCCCATTTGGGTTTTTCTAGCTCTTCTTTTAGTTTGTTTAACTTGCGGGTGCACTAACCTACCTAAGCCGACCTGCCAATTAGCCAATTCCAAGTTGAATTGAGAGAAATCCATCTGGATTTTTCATTCTCGGCCGCGTGTCTCATATGCGCGGGTTTTTAAGCCCACAGATGCGCATCGTGCGCACATGCACTTAAGTCACAGTTTTTGGCTGTGCACGTGCACTTATTAATTTGTCTCTGTTCGCGTGCATGCACTCTGTGCGCCTTTGTCTCCACTGAGACCCACACATCTAGGCAAAAATTCACATTGTAAAGTTGTTGAGATGTGGGGAAGGCCATTTTCCTTCTTAAAAATGATTTCAAGCATGTTTTAAAGCTGCACCACACTTAGTCCCCTCATCATATAAAGGGGTTAGTCAAAAACACATAGGCACTTAGGGGGTTAAAATCAATTTCCTCTTTTGCTTTCATTTTCGCCACATGCAAGTCTTGTTTTGGCTCTCAATATAAGTTGGAAATCATTTTTAATCACATTTAACTTGCATTGGGACTAGAAGTTGAATAAACAATCTCTTAGTATGCTCTTCTCTCGCACCTCCAAGTGGTCTTGAGAATCAGAAAAAGATTGTGAAACGATTTCATCTCCCTTAAGAACATTAAAACCTTTAGGAGAGGACAACAACCCTTCTTGGGACTCCTCTTAGTTTACGTTTTCAAACACATCATAATATTGTAACGGGCCCATATATGCCCACATGCTACAAAGATAGGATAGTGTTGAAATTTTCTTTCTTAGATCAAATCACTAGGGAAGTTTAAAGGTTTTGTAACGAGCCCATACATGCCCACATGATCAATCTAGGATAGTTTCAAATCTTTTCTTAGATTACATCACAATAGGGAGTTAAAGGGATAGTAACGGACCCACATGTCCACATGCTAGCTTCCTAGGGACTTTTGAATTATGCAAGGTTGTACCAAAGACACTTAGTTAATTAGGTAATCAAACACTTGTAAGGACCAAGCAGAGTCCACATGCAGCAAGGTGACATCTAATTCACTAAAAAATTGGCACACTTTCACTCATACACAAAAGTCACTTATCACTCACATAGCTTCTTCTTGAATTGTGGAGGTTAAAGTAAGTTTCCTCCAAAGGGATTCCGAAAACACCCCACTCTTTTCTTGATGAAGCTATCCACTCCCATTTTAATTCAATGAGGTTGGTTCACACCCCCAACCTCTCAAAAAAACTACATCTATTTTTTTTTTTTAAACTCACTAAGTTTTCCTCCACAGGAGGTGCCAAAATAAATTTTTTAGTCTAGGTAGGATTTCAGGGATAGGCATCCAAAAAACTCCCCATTATCTAGTTCTCACATTGTCAAAACCATAGAAGTTGTCAAATAGGGAACTAAAAATCCTCCAAGTCAAGTGTTCCTAACACCATAAGGCAGGAAGATACCCGTGAAGGGTTTAAGGCTGAGGTCCGGTTGTTCTGTGCATCCCCCCTTGAGGCACCCACCTCTTGGATGGGATCCAACCTATGACCCATTTCTTAGGCCGAAAATTTAAATGCCACACTTTGACTAAGGTACATAGTGACCAAATTTTAGGAAATCTACCTAGGTGGCAATTGTGGGCTGCAATTGCACCTTGATTGGATTTTGTGTGGCTATTGGTAAATATCACCGGCTCTTTCGGGATATGCCCCCTTTACCCCTCATTATAACAAATTATTTCATCCTTCACTAGTTTCTCTTCCGGTGACTTCAGACCCCACTGTTGAGTACTATTGGAAGGTCTAGTGCTATTTGAGAGGAAGGACGTTACGTTTTCTAGGACACAAGCATTTGTTTTATTTTTATTCCCCATGTGGACAAAACCCCACTTATCCACATATATGCTTCTTTTTCAAAACATTTTATGTATGATGCACTTTTGACTACATTTTGATTTAGATATATATATTGTGTAAAGTTCAAAGTTTGCAACACAAAGGCTCTTGTTTCTTTATTACTCTCACCACCATTTGCACACATTCACTCAGCTAGTCAGACATCATAGGGGACCCACATAATCCTCGTCGTTCACGATGCTTGCTAAACCTCCCTCCTATCTTGGGGGGAGTGTCTGGTCTTGCCCACTCATCAACACCACCTTCACACAATCCTGTGAGTTCTACTATTTTAGGATCAACTTTGCTTGGTTCTACATTACTTGGGTCCACTTCCCAAGGTCATCCGTCCACTCGCTCTCCTTTACATGGAAGCGGGGTACCAACTTCCTCTCAAGGGGGAAGTATTAACCCACCTAGCCCCTCTCAAGGGTCAAGTTCACAAGACACTCACACCATGGCTGGAGCTAACCTTCCCCCCCCACTACAGATGTCATATTTGGCCTCTCTCAACATACCAGATCTAAGCAAACTCACCAATGATCCCATATTGCATACCCCCATGTGGCCTGCAATGCCCACCAAACTACCTTCAGACATACCCAAGTTTGAAGGAAAGGCAGGCGACGACCCTGCCAACCATGTCATGACCTTTCACCTATGCTGCTCTTCCAATAACATTATGGATGATTCCATCAGACTGTGATTATTTCAATGCACACTCACTGGCCCATCGGCCAAATGGTATGTAGAAGAAAAATCAGGGTCCCATGAGACTTTCGAGTCCTTGGCAAAAACATTCTTGACCTTTTTCCAACTACTAATCCACCATGACAATGGTCTAGAACTAATTTCTAATTTCAAACAAACCTCAGCCACACATATCGTTGATCACATTCACGAGTGGCGTAGGCAACATAGTTTGTGTAAAGCAGAAACCACCAAGCAACAATGTCTTGACTAGTTTCTTAGATCACTTGTTTCTCTCCTTGGTAAGGATGTAGCTTCCACCTTCCCTCAATATGAAGATGAAGCCATCAGTAAGGCTCAACAATATTACCTCATCTATGCACAGTCAGGTTACTTATACACTATACTTCTTGATCTTCCAAAACCTATGCCATTTGGCCAAGACAAACCTGGGATGTCTCACTCAGTAGACAGACTTATTGGTACCACCACTCACCACGGTCCACAACCCCAACCACCACCAATGTATGGAACACCCCAATACCCGCCAGCATACAGGGGAACTTCTTATTACCCCCCACCCCCTTATCAACAACCATACCCTGTTTCTATGCCTCCACCCATCAGTGGGCCACCACCGGCACCCCCCATACATCCACATCTTCAAATGAGCTCCGGTACCCCCTCTACCTTAGCTTATAGTACTAGCGAAAGAACTACACATTCCTATGTACCTTACGGATCGTTACCACTGCAGAATCCATACTTTCCTTTTCCTAGTCCCCCACAACCCATGGCTCCCCCACATCCTCATGCTGGGGTGAATTTTGTTCAACCCTCTCCTGTTCAGTAATATCAAAACTTCGAACAACTGAATATAGAAAATCCGACCCATCCATCGAACAATTCCAAAAATAAAGGACGAAACAGGAACAACAACAACCCCGGTCAAGGCAGGAATCAACCCGAGTAGAACCAACCCACTGGGGAAACCAGAACCAAGGGAATCAGAACCCCCAAGGAGGCAACAATAATAGGCGTCAAGGGAGAAATAACAATAATGTTAAAACCAACTTCCCTTGCACCCTTTGTGGTGAGTTCGGCCATTACACTCATCATTTCCCCCAAATCCCTGATTTCAAATGGTTAAAAGACTCAGGTAGTCTACCCCATCCTCCAACACTACCTGCCCCTCAGCATGCACCACAACAATACATGCAACAAACCCCCCCTGCCATGCTGCAGAATCATATTCCACATCAAGGTGTGATAAACACCCAACATGACACAGAACATCCCCCACCTTAGGTGGGACAATACCTCAACCCAAACAATCCAACAAATCGCACAATTCTCCTCACTAGTGAGGAAGAAATCCTTCTGCAAACATGTAATCTTCAATATCATGCACCCGCTGAGTCTCCTCCCATCCCTCCAGAGACAAACCCTGCACCAACGGGACCCCCGTTGGTGATTCCCTGCCCTACCGCCGAGCCACCTCTTCACATCCCTCGCATCCCATTGTGCAGGAACGTCCACAACCCACAGGCTAGGGCAGCTCATAACTATAGTTTGGTAGATGACTTAGCACAATCCTCGGCTTCCATGTCAGTTTTGGAGGTTCTTCAGACTTGTCCCACTCAGCGGAAATCATTACTTTCCGCCTTGGGGGAAGTCGACCCCATAGATACCCGACTCATTACCTTTGATATTGACAGTGGAGAACCTCGCCTTCTCGCCTTGATCACTTTTCAAATACCAGTAAAAATACAGAACATCACAGTTCATCGATGTATCATCAATGAAGGTGCATCTACATGCATTATGTCCAAAACTGTATGGAAGAAACTTGGTTCCCCCGAACTCATACCCTCTGCCATCACCTTACGAGCTTATGATGGACGACCATCGTCTCCTGAAGGGCTCTTCCAAAATTTCCCCATTGAACTCAGAGGCAAGACTATTCTCATCGAAATTGAATTTATTGACGCCCCACTCGATTATAATATCTTGTTCGATCGTAGCTACATGTACGCTATGAAGGCAGTGGCCTCTTTCATCTTTCAGACAATGATGTTCCCCCACAATGGGAAGATTGTTACTATTGACCAAGTCTCACATTACGAGCCTAACCCATCTGCCAACATCGATAACATTCTTCCTCTCATCCACACCAGCCATGACGCATACCCACTCGTTGAGATGGGTCCTGGAATTTTCAAAGATCCATCATTGTTAGGAACTTACCATGGAGCACCAACGCTCCTTCATCCTTCCAATCAAGTATGCATCATATCATCTAACGCAACTCACAAAAAATATACTCTTCCTCCTACAGAGGCTTCTATCATATCTGACGTCCCACTCGTCGCAGAACTCCCCCCTCAAGAACCTCTTGCGCACTCGTCAACCCCACGAGTTCACGATTCCACCTCTCCCCAAGGATATATCCCAGTTTGGGAGACAGTTCTCCAAGCCATCACCCAAATCCTCTTCTTTTACCCTCCACCGGGCATCGAAGCTTTCCAGGTAGCCGCAACACTTACCCTCCCTAATATGGTGTTAGCAATCCCAGTTTGGTATTTACATCCACCAGAGATGGTCCCTTGACCTTCCCTTCCCCCCCAAACAGAAGGAATCCCCACGACGATTCCCATACTTACTCCCACCATACCCTCTACACCCTAACTCACTAACCCCCCTACCATAGCTGGGGGCAGGAGAAAGAAGAAGGATCCTACAACTCTACTTCCTCCATGCATTCAACCTCCTTTCACACTATGTGAGAAATAGGGACACCAAACCAACAACTGCCCATCTCTACTCAAGTTATGGAATTTGATTCCACTCAATCAAACTCCCCCAACACTCACCACAATAGCTAATACTTCCACTACCACCCCCCATTCAAGTAGTAAAGGGTTGTGAACCAAATTTTCTTGTGCTATATGTTCAGAATATGGCCATTATACCCACCATTTCCCAGCACTGCCATGCTTTCGGTAGACATTAGCCGCAGTACGCCAAAGCTTCCAGAGCAACCCCAGTCCTGCTACGTCCTCCTTAACAAATATCACTGACATCCGTTATGTCACCACTTCAGTCAATGAACATATGAGACACCCTTGCTCTCTATGTGACTTATTAGATCATTTTACATACTAGTGTCCTATGATCATTGAATACAGGCAACGCCAATTGACCCTGCTTCAACGACCCGCAGAGTCGATAGTTGACCTTACCTCGTCACTAGAGGTTCTTCATGTCATTTCTCCTGAACCCGAGGCCCTTCCAACACCTCCATGGTTCTTAGATGACTTGTCTAAGGATTCACCCCCCAATCCCCCCAACTCTCCCGTTCATTCCCCTACAGACATTTTACACCCAACTACCACGGGTACTCAATACTTCAATATCTGGTTTATGTCGAGCGAACCATCACAATTTCCTTGCGCCATCCCCCGCTACTTATTCATCACTAGGGGGCAGCCACACGACCACAATCATTGATATCACTCCTCATGACCCCTTGTATTCCCGTCACTTCCACTGCGACGAAGAAATACTTGAAGAGTTAAACCACCCAGACTATCCCTGGGATGCGTTGCACCACCTCGCACTCTTCTTTCCACAGGAAGCCTCCATGCCTCCTAACCAACACCCCATCTACGCAGTCAAAACCAAGGATTTTATCCCCTCAGGGCCTATCAACTGGTTCAAGAAACCCATTCCTGCCCCTGATGCTTTTGAAGAAGGCAACATGGCCAACATTTCCCCAACCATTAAAATCGACATTTCCATCAAAAATGTCATCGTCGAGGAAATCACCATTGGAGCTTCTTGCACTCCTCAGGAAATCACCGCCTATAAATCCCTCTTCCAGGATTATTGGGATATTTTTGCTTGGTTATACACAGAAATTCCTGGCCTCGATCTCTCTATCGTCGAACATCGCATCGACACCTGGCCCGACATTACACCAATTCTCCAAAAACAACGACCGCTACACCCATCGAAAGCAATGGCCATCAAAGAGAAATTGACAAATTACGCACTGCCAGGTTCATTTACTCCATCGCCTATACATCATGGGTTTCCAACCCTATACCCGTTAACAAAAAACAGGGCACTATCCGCGTCTGCACAGACTTTCGCGATCTCAATCATGCATGTCCCAAAGACAACTTTCCCACGTCGTTCATCGATCAAATTATCGACGACTGCACAGGCCACGAGGCTCTATCCTTCATGGACAGATTCTCTGGTTATAATCAAATTCAAATTCACCCAGTCAATCAGTATAAAACCACATTCACTACCCCTTGGGGTACTTTTGCTTATCGCGTCATGCCTTTTGGCTTAAATAATGTTGGCACAATTTTTCAATGGGCTATGACATACATCTTTCACGATCTGGCTCATATCTTCCTCGCATACTTGGATGACCTCACAGCTCGATCCAAGAAACGCACCCAACATCTCAATGATTTGCGAATCATCTTCCAAAGGTGTCGTTAGTACAACATCCGCTTGAATCCCTTGAAGTGCATTTTCTATTTCACCGCTGGGCACCTCCTCGGCTTCATCATTTCCTAAAGCGGTATTACCATGGACCCCCTCAAAGTCCAATCTATCACTGAAATTCCACCTCCCCGGAATTTACGTCAACTTCAGAGTCTACAAGGCAAAGCTAACTTTCTACGACGGTTTGTCCCATACTACGCCATATGCGCACACGGTTCCCTTCGCTTACTATGTCACGACGTCCCATTTCACTAGGATGACCATGCCCAATAGTCATTTGACGATCTTAAAATGGCGCTCTCCAACTCCCCTTTAATTAGCGCACCTAACTACAATCGCGACTATATCCTCTATGTATCAACATCAACTGTGTTAGTAGCAGAAGTTATCATCCAGCTAGGTGATGAAAATCGTGAGCATGTCATTTATTACGTTAGTAAAAACCTCTCAGGGCTACCCTTGAAGTATAAACATGAAGATAAACTTGCTCTTGCAGTCGTCCTCTCAGTCCAAAAATTGCGCCACTACATTCTGCTTTGCACAATTAAGGTTGTAGCAGATTCCAACCCTATGCAATACTTGCTCAGTCGTCGGCAAATTAACAACAAATTTGCTTGATGGATCGTTATCCTTCAGGAGTACGATTTAGAATTCTCAACACCCAAGAGTAAGAAGGCCCTCGTTCTCACCAAACTTGTCACGACCCTCCCCTCTGACACCACCAATACCCCCGTCAACACCGACTTTCCCAATGAACACCTCTTTTACATCACTTCGGATGATTCTTGGTATGGTGACCTCCTCGTCTACCTCCGCACTCCAAAGTTCGGTAACCACCTCTCACGAGATGATCGTCGTCGTATCCGCCATCAGGCCCCCCGCTACCTCCTCATCGGAGACATCCTATACCGGCGGAGAGTCGACACCATTCTTCGTCGATGCCTGACCATTGACAAGGCCGATAGAGTCTTGAATGACTGCCACAATGGTGCATGTGGGGGCCATCTTTCGAGAATATCCACTGCTCAAAAGATTATTCGAGTAGGTTACTTTTTACCTACCTTGTTTCATGATTGCATTCACGCCATGAAATGATGTGAGCAATGTCAGCTTTACACCAATAAATCCTGAGCTCCCCCTGCTCTTCTTCATCCATTCATCACTGCCAACCCTTTTTGTAAATGGGGCATCGACTTCATGACTTGTAATCCCCCCTCCAACAATGGTCACAAATACATTGTTGTAGCAGTCGATTACTTCACCAAATGGGAAGAAGCTATGCCCACCTTCGATTACTTCACCAAATGGGTAGAATCTATGCCCACGTTCAACAACACGACTAACACCACAACGCGTTTTTTCTTTAACCACGTCATATCTCATTTTGGAGTACCACTCCAACTCATTTTTGATCATGGGAAACACTTCGAGAATGAGATCTTCATCGAACTCTCATCTCGGTTAGGATTCTCTCACGAATTTGCCTCACCATATTACCCTCAGTCTAACGAACAAGTCGAAGTAGTTAACAAGGTTCTCAAAACCATGTTACAGCGCACGGTTAATAAACATAAAACCAATTGGCATCATATGTTATTTTCTGCGCTATGGGCTTACCGTACGGCTGTGAAGACAGCTACTGGTTTCACACCATTTCATCTAGTTCATGGGGTTGAGGCCACTCTTCCCATCGAGTGAAAAATTCCTACCTTATGCATCGCAATCGAGTTATTACCCGACACTGCTCCAATGGAGCAACGCTTGCTGAACTTAGAGTCTCTGGATGAAGATCGTCGATCTTCATTACAGAACAATGAGGCAGCTAAAAAATGATCAAAGGCTAAGTTTGATCAACATGTCAACCTTCGCTCATTTCATGAAGGCGACCTCGTCCTGGCTTATGATATCTCTCATGATACCTTTGGCCATGGAAAATTAGAGTCACTATGGCATGGCCCGTACATTATCCAACATTGTCTCACCAAAGGTGCATATATCTCGACCTCTCCTGAAGGCCTCTTTCTCAAAGAACCCGTCAATGGGTTGTACTTAAAGAAATTCTATGCTTAAACGTAGTCATTCTACTTTAGGTTCTTTCTTTTATAGTGTTTTTAATCTTTTTTCCATCCCTCACTTCTAAACTCTAATTTGTGCTATTGAAAGATGCTTCCTCCACTGTCCTACCACATCGGTTACGCCAATGGCACCAACAGTTGGACACAAAATCTCGCTTCGACCGCTTGGGATCTCTACACCCACTCACATGAAATGCTCCATTTGAGCGGCATATGTTTGGGGTCAGCGACCAACAACCAAGTCGAATACACTGTCGTCATTGGCCTCCTGGCCGATGCCCAACATTCTAGTATTCGTCACCTTAACATCTTTCTCGATTCACAACTAGTCGTTCTCCAGCTCAACAATGTGTACCGCGTATGCGATCCTTGCCTCTTTCACAAATACCTGTAGGTTAGAATTTTATCTCAACATTTTGATTCCATTACATTTACACATATTCCAAGACAATTGAATCAAATTATAGATAACCTAGCTAATATTGTGTTAGACTGGCATATATCACATCAAGATACCTCTACACATACATAAACATATCAACAACCTGTCATAGAATATAAAGATTAGACATCATCAAAACATTAACAAACCACATGTAAACACCACATAGATCTCAAAATGTATACTCATGTATATATCAAAAGGTCCACAGTGCCATACAAATGTTTACATACAAAAATACAACTATCTGTAGGCCAATGAAGCACCTCGATAGAAAATGGGCTCACCAACCTATATACAAAAAATACATCAATACATAGAGAACCACTCATGGTGCCTCTAGAGCACCACCACCTGCCCCTCCCTCAGGCGGTGGCAGCCCACCACCACCTGCCCCTCCCTCAGGCGGTGGTGGTCCACCCCCTACCGGTCCCTCCTGCCCCGGTGGCAGTCGTCCGGTCATTGCAGCACCAACTACTGCTGCCCGTCGCACTATGGCCCACCATGGCGGCGGAATCCCCACACACTGCTCCAGGATACCCTCATCCTAGATGCGAGACCACATGCCCTCAGGCATGTCCTGTAACATCTCCTCCAGGCGACGACGTATGTCCTCAAAATCTACTCTGGTAGCTGCCGGAGGAGCATGTAATGGCCCAACACCAGGGTCATCAAACCAGTGTCTCCTCACTACCCTATCTGGATCAGCTGGTCACCTTGGAGAGTCCTCACGTCGACATCTCTCTCCCCGCAGCAGTCTCTGTGGCTCTTGACGAGCCGACGCTCTCTACAACTCCACCTCACGCCCGCGAGGTGCCACATTTGCACATACAAACAAGCAATAGATAGTATCAACATCTATATCATATAAATATGTCATGCTATCTCAAAACACAAAAAACATATATATCAACATCATAAACATACCTCGACGGTCAAACACCTCCCCTGGAGGTAGCACCATGTCTGGATCCTCCTGGAAGTCAACCCCGGCATAGGGGTACCGCAATATCACCTACGGCATATGCCGCCATACCTGCGTTGCCTCTGCAGTAAAGAAGTGGCCACCCTTTCCACCACCATGGAGAAGCAACACAGTTGACCACCACCTCAGTCGTGACTCTTGTGCCCCAGGCGCACCCAATAAAATCCTAGGGTGCAACATTGACACCCTCTCTAGAAACCAGGCCACCAGGATGGACCTGAAGGCAAACTCTCCAACATCTGTGGAATGATAGTGGTCCAGCTGCCTTACCATCCTGGCATGCAGCGTCAACCCCCACGCGAAGTGCCTACCGACCAACACTCTCTCCATCACCGTCAGCTGGCCACCACTGATCCACTGCATCGCCAACGAACCATAAACTCTCACAATCATCGCTGCTATACAACGATGCACTAGGGAATCCATCGCCCTAATGCTCATGACTGTGTTGGACATAAAGTTCGGCCCCGAACAATACCTCCAGCCAACCGTCACTAGCGGCGTATCCCTCGATAGCACCGGCTCCACCAGTAGGGGCGTTCCCCAAAATGGGAGCCCAGTCAAAAAATACACATCCTCCACCGCAGTGAAGGGAATCTGCTCTCCCCGCACTATGAAGCAGTGCAGGTCGAGACTCCACATCCGGATCAGAAACTGCAAGAGATACTCCTGTGCCTGTATCAATGGGCACTCAAAAAACTTCAGTAGCCCACAAGCTTCCAAAGTCGCATGTACACTTGGCTCCTCAATAGCCACAACGTCTCATAGCTGGGACCAATCCCACTCTCGCCAACCAATCGGCATCGTGCACAAAGCTCACCTGCAACCACATAAAACCATCCTAAGTCAGCCACATGGACAATCAACAACATAAAAAAGACAAGTTTTACACCCGTCAACCTTTCCCCCACGCCGTGGTTGTTTAACCCACAGGCGCGCACACATGCGCACATGTACATCCCACAGGCACGCATGTATGCGTGCCTGTTCACTACACATGCATGCTCATTCACTCTATAGGCGCACACATGTGCGCGCCTGTGCAACCAACATGCACGCACATGTGCGCGCCTGTGCAACTGACATGCACGCACATGTGCACGCCTGTGCAACTGACAGGCGTGCACATAGTGCACACCATCTACCCCCTTACCATTGCTCCCATGCATTCCTATCCGGTGGGCAGGCACGCATGTGTGCACGCCTACTACCGGATCACCCGCGCACGTGGGGCCCACACCCATAAACATCCCCTGTACGACCCTCCGTACAACCCCTGCCCAAAAAATGAAACCCTACTTCTATGCAGGATGATCAGACCACTAACTTGAAGCTTG
Organism: Picea engelmannii; assembly: GCA_009831015.1. Classification (NCBI taxonomy): domain Eukaryota; kingdom Viridiplantae; phylum Streptophyta; class Pinopsida; order Pinales; family Pinaceae; genus Picea; species Picea engelmannii. The sequence goes on along the minus strand of ML779615.1, from coordinate 1,058,316 downwards.
CTGGTCCTCAATCGGATGCCTCGTCCTCCCCGAATCTCCAAATATCCTCTGGCTTCTTCTCATCCAGTCACTATTGCAACAAGTACAAATGAGGTGGCAATGTGGGCCCTACAGCTATATATAGGTCTTTTTGCCAAACTTCCACTCACCATTCCGGGAGCTCCGAGCATCCGTTTCTTGATCCGTCTTCAGCCACGACATCAACATCCCGTCGTCTACATCACGACGGTATCTAGGCCTCTTTTCATCCTAAGCCCCCAGAACGCCATTTTCCATATCCTGATGAGGTACGCATGCACATATTCACACTTCTCAAATACATGCTCATATATTTGATTCTCTTTAGATATTGTTCACGTCGGGTATTTGGTTTTCATGTGTGCAGGTACTTGGTCATCATACATTGACACAACCCCTTTAGGTATATATTCAGCACTGACATGTAGTCATTCTCTCTTAATCTCACTTACATTTCCAGTCACACCCTCTAAAATTTGCCTCTAGGATCCCCATTTCCGGCTCTGCAGTACCCACACCTCCATTTGCATCTTCGGTATTGTCACCCGGTAGCACTCTTACCCACATGAGTTGTCCCATTCATAAGCACCCTTTTGCACTTCTGACACTCATGTTGTTTTTCAAAACCCTTTAGGGATGGGAGTCCTGATAGTCTTACATCATGTCGCGAATCAGCCACATACTCCTTCTCCTCATTTTTCTAGCTTTCCCAACGAACTCCCAAATTATCTCTCCATAGTTCTCTTTTTGGGCTACACCTCTGCAGTAGCATGAACCCTCCATTTCATCCACAATTCGTTTACCCATATGCAAATCTCCCTTCATTTCACCTACCTCATACAGAAACCCACCCATGGGGCCCCCACCCTCCATCAATTCTTCGAGCAAATTATGCCCTTCCTGGGCCAACCATATCACACTGGGGCACCCATTTCTGTATTTGTACACTTCTCCCAAATTATTCATTATTTATTGTACAAATGCCTTTGTTTCCAGCAGTTACATTACCTTTTTTTCGTCACCTTTGGTGTCCTTCTTCCCTTTTTGGCCACACACAACCCATGTTACCCTTGGTTGGGGCCCTCCTTCTCATCCACCCTTGACGACATCGTCCATATCTTCAGAGTACCCCACAGGGCACTTATCTCTGCCCTCTGAGTTTGTTCACCTTGTCCCGCCTCTGGCATAGCTTATCCCCTATCTTGTTGTCCCCCTGACACTTGACCTCGTTGAATGGTTGCGGCCACTTTTATCTCCCATATACTCCAACCAAGGGCAGTCTTGAGTCTTACTACATCTTGACTTCGTCCATGTACCTCCTCCACTTCATAACCTCACCTAGTAGATTTCACAAATCCATTTGCTTCTGGGAGTCGTGTCCCCCTTTTTGTCGACATCAACACAGTTTTCCAGAAGGGTGATAGTATCTTGATTCTCATTACCCATCCAATGAGATATCTCAGACGACATAGGGAGAACCACAATTGCTCCCTGCTGTCGTTGACCCCCATAACATTCAACATCAACACTTTCTCATGTTACGGTGGGCCTTACTTTGCGACTATTGCAGTTAGTTCTTTTACTTGCTGAAGACCTCTAAACTTGGATGGGCCATCAATGCCCACAAAATCCATGATACTTATTACCGCGGTCATTGCCTACTATTCCGAGTCTGTTCATCCACAGAATTGTCTTCTACCTTTATCACGACTGCCCCCGAGGGCGCTACAGTTGTCTACACCAACACTTCATTCCTCTTTTTGAGTTACATGACATGAGCATGGGGCATGCCCGCTTCGTTTGTACACAATTTCCTTTTTTACACACCTCATGGAAGGTTGGGTTCTACCGGTTCCTTTTTCCCTCCAACGGATCGCTCTGGACGATCCCACTATTGCTCTCTCTTACAACAACACTCTCAGTAGAAGAAACATTGATGGATTTCGGCTATCCGTTTTCTCTTAACCTCATCCATCAGGGGGCATCTGTTATCAGTGAAATTTCGTCCACACATGGTTACAAGAATTCAACATCGTCAAACAGTTATGAAGTCATCCATGGACCTGAATTAACACAAAAGCATTCATAAAGGGTCAAAAACTATACAAAACAGTGCAAAATTGAAGGGCGCTATGAAGACACTGGGCACACGCTCACATGCGCGAAACAAAAGTGTCAAATTTGCGCACATGCGCACGATGCGCGATTGTTATCGCAAAAATCCGCACACCTGAGAAACGACGCATTTATGAGAGTGGTCGGCCTCCCACCTACTTCTGGTTCAGCGCCCAAGCCGATTTGACACTCAAATCTGGATTGGATTCGATTGGATGGCTGGTCAAAGACCTAGAAATGCCCTAATTAGCCTCTTTACACACTACAAACTAGTTGAACAATAGCTCAAAGGAATGCTATAAAAAGGCCATGGATACACTTCATTTTCAAGGAATTCAAAGCAAAGTTATGCTGCCATTATTTTCTTGAAGACTCTATCCTTGTCAAGAGTATATTTACATCATTGCATTAGGCAATCCATCTCACCCCTTGAGTGGATTAGCAAAGAGTTCTTTCACCATTTTCATTTTTATTTGTTGTAAGAAGAGCTTACTTGTGGGGGTCCAAGAGCCCTCCCTTGGAGCAAGAAGGGACTCATAGTCCCCTTGCTTCTCGGTGTTTTCTTTCACTAATATCAGCCTTATCATTGGTGACATGGGTCTCCTTGTTCTTTTTGTCTCTATGTCCCTATGCTTATACATTTAGTTATTATTTCATTTCTTAGTTTAATTCTTAGTTGTTGTTTTATATTTCTTTTTCTAACCCTTTTCCTTGCAGCTGTCCTGCTCAACAAACCCAATCGAGCTTGCAAGCACCTTTATTTTGCTCACTAAGGTGACGAAAGAGGCGCAACGAAGCTCTTCCATGCTTAGTCTTCCATTGGTATTTATGCTCACTCCCTCCTCTATTGAAATGGGATTCACTTCAATATATTTGGATTTTGCATAAAATTCTAAAATTCTTGTAAGGGCATGGAATTTGATTTGTCTCAATATATTTGGATTTTGCATAAAATTCTAAATTTTTTGTAAAGGCATGGAATTTGGTTTGTCTCAATATATTTGGATTTTGCATAAAATTCTAAAATTCTTGTAAGGACATGGAATTTGGTTTGTCACAAATATTGAGAATCTATTTAAAAGTAATGAAAATCTTCTAATAATTA
>ML779615.1:1024958-1053408 GCA_009831015.1 Picea engelmannii | reverse complement strand
CTTATATTTGTTAATTTCCCAACCCCATACCTGAAGCTTACCTTTTTCCTACTTGCTTGAATACCTGCTTTTATATTTTTTCATTTCCCAACTAGTATGAATTAATGTCAGTAATAGAAGATCCCCATACTTGAAGCTCTTAGGATGGCTTGTAGTAGCACGAGCTACTCCTTCCTCATGCTCTTACCTTGCCTAAGTCCCTCCCGGTCACTAGGTTGGCAACTGCTAATTTTGGAAGCACCATTAGGGAATACAAAAGGGTGAATGAAATCGGACCCTTGGCTTAGAGTTGAAAACTCTCAACAAAGTGCCACGAGCTTGAACTTCGGCTGGAGTAGAAATTGGAAAAGCCATTGTAGACTCCCTTATAGGAAGATCCTAAGAGGTAAGAGAAAAGAAAGAAATATCTTTCTCTTAAAAAAGACAGTAGCTTAGTAAAATATATTTGCTTCTTAGCTATGCATTCTTTACTTTTGTTTGGGTAAAAAAAGGGAGGGCCATTAAATATTAAATATTAGGTAGTTCCCATTTCATAATATATTTGCACATCTCACATCCTGCTTGGAATGTACTATGCCCAATTCCCTCGATTAAGCTAGGCCCATCTATTTAACATGCAATGTTAAATAGTGCAACAATTGTGTGTGGTCATAGTGCAACTCACATGTCTTTTTTGTGTCGATGTGTGTGAAGGAAACATATGCATCATGTGCAATAGTTGTCAATAATATTCATGTATCTATTTATTCTGCTTGATTGTTTGTTGGTTGTTAATACTCACTCGACTCGCTATGTTGTTTATTTATACATTTCAAATGTTGTTAATGTTGGAATGAGAAACTCCTACTTGTCTTATGTGTAATACTTGATCATACTAAAGGTTATGGTTGTTATTCTAATGGTCATTATGAGGTAAATTTTGTATCTATGTGAATAGTTTTCTTCTAAGTTTTACGAGGTTGTTATATCTGGTTGGATATGAAAGATTCTCCAAACTAGTTGGCTCCTATTTTTGTATGTGGTTGAGATATTCTCTCAAAAACTTGTTATTGTGCTAAGATAATGTGTCTATCTTAAGGAAATCTTGATATATTTAATGTAACATTGTTTGATGTTAATATAACACTCAACACAGTTTTGGTGTGTTGAAACAATGCCTACTCTCATGTTTTCCTAGATGGTACCAATGTGGGTATGGGCCTAACTATTTCATGAGAGATATTCATGATCATCGTTGTTTTTTGTATATCTAATCCTTTGTAAATATATGATTATCTTAGAGTGAGTGATTAGTGTTGAAGAGAAAATAGTTTTTGTTGAGTGGTTTGATCAGATGTGCATATCATAGTGGAGGGAAATATAAAGTGTTGGGTCGGGGTTTCAGACCATTTATACAAGTGGATATTAGTGGCCACCCACCTATTCCACTGGCTCAAAGCCCAATTTCCATTTTGGCAGTTTTTTTTCTAGATTTTTGGGTCCTAAACTTTCGGGGCCATTTTGAGGCCCTCAACAACGTTTTTTGGGGCCGCCACGATCACACTATTAACGAAGGAAGATTATGATGGCAAAATGTGTATTCCTTGGATAGACCTTTCCAATGGTATATCGTGTGCCTAAAACGAAGATCGTATGCAAAAGTTACGACCCCGGGAAGCTGATGTACCAACTTACCCCATCGGGGCCCACGTCACTTTTGGCGCTTCATCTCCTAGGGTTAGGTTTTTGGATGTTTAGGGTTTTCTCATTTATGCTTTATGTTAAAAATGCCTTTGGACCCTCATTGTAATGATCTTCTTGTGAATGAGCGTAGTCGACACATCTCTTCTAAGAGATAAGCTACCACCATTCTAGGTAGCTTGTGTTCTTTTTCATTTTACAGTCTTTTGTATTTCAGACAGTTATTAATAGAATCTGAGATTCACTGTATTACTATGTTCCTTTTCATATCTTTGTGTAATTATTTGTTATATATCTTCCTTCATATCACTCCTAAAATAATTTGGATCAATGGTATCATAGCGGTCTTCTCCTTGTCATCCTCAGTGCATGTCCACGACGAGGTCAGGGTATAGATAGTTGGGTCTCGAGCTTGTATCTCTTGAGTAAAACCGATCTTTCTTTCCCAAGCGACCTTCCATGGCGGAAGAAAATAGGGATGATGGGACAAGATATCCTTTCAAATTGTTTCTCGAGGAATCCCTCGCTCAACAGAGGAACGCAATGATGGATAGATTCTCCCAGATCCTTCGATGGTTGTCGGAAACAACGGAGGCACCTTCAACCATAAATCACTTTGGAGGTGCGAGGCCCTTCAAGGTACACGTTAAATTTGACATCCCTTTATTTGAAGGCTAGATATATACCGACACTTTGGAAAAATGGTTAAATCTACTAGAGGGTTATTTCTCTGTCCACAATTTTTCCAATAGTGAAAATACCACCTTCGCGCTCCTTAAGGCCCTTCCCCATGTCAGATATTGGTGGGAGACTTACTGTGAGAAATATTTCGAGGATGATTATGAAATTTTTGGGCTAGGACCCACTTGGAAGGATTTATTTTATGCCCTCAAGGAACAATATAACCCTGTTGGAAGTTATGATGACCAGTACACGAGATGGACCACACTGCACCAAGAGAGGGGCCAAACAATGTCGGAGTTCGCAAATACTTTCCATACCTTGCGCACCCAGACGAGTATCAAAAACTCTAAGAGGAATATGGTCCTAAAATATCGTGGGCATCTACATTGGTACATCCAAACCGAAATGGAGTTTCTGAGCATCTCTTCATTGGGAGACGCTTAACGGTATGTTGTCAAAATCGAACATAAATTCAAGTAGCAGAACAAGGGGGAGTTCATATCTGCAAATCTGCAATAGAGAAGGTACGGTAAGGGTGGCCCTAAATCCCATGAAAAATTATAGAGAAAGGATGGCCAACCCTGAGATAACCATCCCAAACCACCAACAAAGAAGTGTAATGTGAATTAGAAGAAGGACACTAGAAAATTGTGGGAGTTCCACAAAATCCCTTAGCACAATACTAATGAATGTCACTCCAAACAGTCATTGTTGGTTGAGATGAAATCCCCAGAGTCAAATGTTGACTTATACTCTAATTTTGAGCCAGAAAAGGGAAGACAACTCATTGATGCAAAACCTAGTGTCACCATCACTACCACAAAATTCCAGCTAGAGGAATGGAAGGAGCCTAAAGAAGGGGAGTGTCTTTTCCACTCACAAATGTGGGTGAAGGGAACCCCACTCCATTTCATTGTTGATAGAGGTAGCCAGAAAAACCTGATCTCAAAATAGGTTTTCAAGAGGTTTAACTTGACAATGACACCACATCCTCAACCATACACCATCGATTGGCTCAGCCAGGGATAAGACATTCACGTTAGCCAACAATGTCTCCTGCACTACAACATCAAACCCTTCAATGATGAGGTATTTTGTGATGCTTCCCTCCTTGACATTTGTGATGTTTTTCTAGGACAACCATATATGTGGAAACGTCATGTTGTTATGAATCTAGGCCCTGTAGTGTCATTATTACTTTGGTATATCAACTCTACAGGGTACCGAAGGCAGTCCCAAATACTGCGGTCTCTTTGATCTTTCTGAAGCAATGCAGAAAGGTGGTTTCTCAAATCGAGAGTTTTTTCCTCTGTATGGTTCGATCAAAAGGTCACTGCAACCACCAAAACGTCTGCACAGGGTCTCTCTTCCCAACAACAACACGTGGGAGGAATAGTCAAGGAGTACAAAGACATATTCACCTCACCTATTGGGGTGCATGTGCACTATCAGGTAAAGCATCCAATTGATATTACACCTGATGCTCCTCTGCCTAATGACTCTGTATACATGCATTCTATTCTGGAGAATTAAGAAATCAAACACTCAATCGAAGAACTAATTCTGAAGGGCCACATCAGACCCATCTCCTCATCTTGTAGGAGCCCAATTGTTCTAGTACATAATAAGAATGTGACATGGCGACTTTGTATTGATTACAGAGCCCTGAACAATATAACATTCAAGAACCAATACCCAATTCCTTGGATTGATGATATTCTCGATTAACTCAAGGGGCCCAAGTCTTTTAGTAAAATTGATCTAAAGTCAGGTTACCACTAGGTGTCGATTGAGAAAATTAATGTGTGAAAGACAACCTTCAAGTCCAAAGAAGGACTCTCTGAGTGGTTTGTCATGCCTTTCGGCTTGAATAATTCCCTTGCCACATTCATGTGGATGATGGATGATATATTTCGTCCATTCAGAGAATCCTTTGTGGTTGTATATTTGGAAGACATCCTCATCTTCAACAAAACTTGGGAGGAACATTTGGAGCATAATGGGTATTTGGTAACCTATCATAGTGAAAATCTATTTGATTTTGTTCAAAGACTATGACAAAGAGATGTACTCCATTATGCAAGCATGTCAACAGTGGAAGCATGAAATTCTAGGGAAGGAAACGATCATCCACACTGATCACAGGCTTCTACAATTTATGCAGACACAAGAAAAGTTAAAAAATGACTGCCATCATAAGTGGTCCACATACCTGCATAAATTCCACTTGGATATCAAGTGAAAGAAGGGTAGCACCAACCATGTCACAGATTGCCTCAGTCGACCCCCGGTGGTAGCGCTAACCGCAGTCCTCAACTCCTGTGGATATGAGACATCTGGATGGCCACAATTATACAATAATGACTCTGAATTTTCTACTGCCTATAATAAATTGAGCACAGGAAAAAAAGTTCCCAACTTTCATCTCCATGATGGGTTATCATGTCATTTGAGCCATCTTTGTGTTCCTTCAAGCGAGCATGCAAAGTTGATATGGGAAGCTCATTACAGTTGGGTAGAAAGACATTTTGGTGTAGAAAAGATAGCGACAGTACTAAAAAATCATTTTTATTGGCCAAAGATTTGACAAGATGTTCGCAAGTACATAAAATCCTGCACCACCTACACCATTTCCAAGCCCACCATCAATAAACATGGGCTATACACCCCTCTTCCTACTTCAGATAGGACTTGGGAGTCCATATCCATGGAATACATTTTTGGTCTACCTTCAACCAAGCATGGGAATGACTGTGTCTTCGTGGTCATTGATCGATTTTATAAGATGGAAATTTATGCACCCTGGAAGAAGAGCATCATAGACAAGGCCACCGCCAAGCTCTTATTCACACATGTTTGGGTTCATTTTGGGATACCACAAACTATTATCTTTGATTGAGACATTAGGTTAATAAGCACCTTTCAGTTCAGCCTATGGCCGATGATGGACACCAAGTTGACCAAATCGACTACCTTCCACCCACAAGATGATGGACAAACAGAGGTAGTCAACATGTGATTGTCCATATCTTGTGAATGTATAATTCCAAACATCCATGCACATGGGATGGAATCCTTCCCTATGTTCAACATAGCTACAACAGATCCCTCCACAACGCTATTGGCCACAACCCTTTTCAAGTGTGCTTGGGGTTTCAACCATTGGCCCCCATTGACGTAGCTCTGCTCATTGCAGTCACACAGGAAGAGTCCTCCCATGCTGATATAGAGGTTGGTCGGACAACAAATTTTTTTGAGTGAATCCAACACATCCAACAACAAGTTCATGATATTGTGCATAAAGCCAATGCCAAGTACCAACAATGCCACGATCAACATCGGGTACCACAAAAATTTCAGGTGGGGGATAAGGTCTAGTTGCATTTGCATAAAGAGAACCTCACATGATCCCATCGAAAGTTTTTCCCACTCCGATATGATCCTTACACCATCACCTAGGTTGTGGGTGAGAATGATTTTGAATTAAGTATTCCTCCTTTCCTTGGATTTCAACCTGGTATTTAATGTGGCACTGCTCTAACCATATTGTCCACCTCTCTTGGACACTTCATATGGGACCGAGAAATTGGCTCCTACAGAACTCAATCCTTCCAGCATCGAGCAAGAGATATTTGATCGAATCACAGATACCAGTACCAAGGAAACCCGCTAGTAGACTATCAAACTCTATCAGGTCATCAAAGCAGGGAAATTTCTTCATCAGGGCAAGTGGCTCACCAGGAGTTAGGTTCAATGAAAGTTTCCTCATCTGATGCATGCACTTGAAACAATGGAGACCATTTCTTCCTAAGAGGGAGGAATGATCCAGTTGGATATCAATGTCCACCCACTTATTTCACTGGTTCAAAGCCCAATTTTCATTTTGGCAATTTTTTTCTATCTTTTCGGGTCATGCACTTCTGGGGTCATTTTGAGGCCCTAAACAATGTTTTTTGGGGCTGCCATAGTCACATTATCCCTATAGTTAGAGTGTGATGAAAACATGTGTATTCCTCGGGTAGACCTTTCCAATGGGATATCGTGCGCCTAAAACAGAGATCGTATGAAAAAGTTACGACCCTAGGAAGTTGATGTATCAACTTACCCCATTGAGGCCCACATGACTTTTGGCACTTCATCTCCTAGGGTTAGGTTTTTGGATATTTAAGGTTTTCTCATTTACGCTTTATGATAAAATGGACTTTGGAGCCTCCTTGTAACCAACTTATTGAAAATGAGCATAGCCGACACATCTCTTCTCAGAGATAAGCTACCACCATTCTAAATAGCTTATGTGCTTTTGCATTTTACAGTCTTTTGTATTTAGAACAGTTATTAATAGAATCTTATATTTAATGTATTGCAATGTTCCTTTCCATTTCTCTATGTAATTCTTTGCTCTATCTTTGTTATATCTCTTCCTTCATATCATTCGTAAAATAATATGGATCAGTTGTATCAGAGCGGTCTGCTTCTTGTCGTCCTCAATGCATGTCCCTAACGAGGTCAGGGTATAGAGAGTTGGGTCTCGAGATTGTATCTCTTGAGGAAAATCAATCTCGCATGCCCAAGAAAACTTCCATGGTGGAAGAACAGAGGTATGATAGGACAAGAGATCCTTTCAAACTGTTTCTCAAGGAATCCCTTGTGCGACAGAGGAACGAGATGATGGATAGTTTCATCCAAATCGTTCGACGGATGTCAACAACAATGGAGGAACCTTCAACCAAAGATAATTTGGAAGGTGCGATGCCCTTCAAGGCACAATTTAAATTTTACATCCCTTTATTTGAAGTCTATATAGATGCTGACGCTTTGGAAAAATGGTTAAATCTACTAGAGGGTTATTTCTCTATACACAATTTTTTCAACAGTGAAAAGATCACATTCGCGCTCATTAAGGCCCTTCCCCATGTCAGATATTGGTGGGAGACTTACTGTGAGAAACATGTCGAGGATTATTCTGGGATTTTTTGGCCAGGACACACTTGGGCAGATTTTGTTGATGCCCTTAAGGAACAATATTACCATGTTGGAAGTTATGATGACCAGTATACGAGATGGACCACACTACAACAAGAGAGGAGCCAAACGGTGTCAGAGTTCACAAATACTTTCCATACCTTGCACACCAAGATTGATATTAAAGACTCAGAGTGACATATGGTCCTAAAATACCATGGGGCTCTACACCATTACATCCAAACCCAAATGGATTTTCTATACATCTCGACAATGGGAGTCGATTATTGATATGTTGTCAAAATTGAGCAGAAATTCAAGTAGAAGAAAAAGTGAGAGTTCAGATCTGTAAATCTGCAATAACAAAAGTATGGTAAGGGTGGCCCTAACTCTCAGGAAAAATGACAGAGAAAGGATGGCCAACCCTGGGATAACCATCCCAAGCCACCATCAAAGAAGGGTAATGGGAATTTGAAGAAGGACAATGGAAAATGGTGCAAGTTCCACAAAATCCCTTGGAACGATACTGATGAATGTCACTCCAAAAAGTCATTGTTGGCTGAGAAAAAAGCCCCAGGGTTAGATGTTGAATAAGAATTTTATTCTGAGCCATAAAAGAGAATAAGGATCATCTATGAAGAACCTCGTGTCACCATCACTACCACAAAAGTCCATCCAGAGAAACCAGAGGAGCCTGAAGAAGGGGAGCATCTTTTCCACTCATAGATGAGGGTGAAGGGAACTCCACTCCATTTCATTGTTGATAGCGGTAGCCAGAAGAAACTGATCTAAGTAGAGGTTGTCAAGAGGTTGAACTTGACAATGACATGACATCCTTAACCATACACCATCAGTTGGCTCAGCCAGGGACATGATATTTGCGTCAGCCAACAATGTTGTCTGCACTATGGCATCAAACCCTTCAAAGATGAGGTATCTTGTGATGTTTCCCCACTTGAAGTTTTTAATGTTTTTATAGGACAACCATATATGTTGAAACATCATGTTGTTTATGAATCTAGGCCCCGTAGTGTCATTATTACGTTGGGAGATCAACTCTACAGGGTACCAGAGGTAGTCCCAAATATTTTGGTCTCTTTGATCTCTGTGAAGCACTGAAAAAAGGTAGTTTCTCATACTGGGAAATTTGTCCTCTGTATGGTTCAATCGAAAGGTGATCGGAAGGTCACTGCAACTGCCAAAACCTCTACATAGGGTTTTTTTGATGAACAAAAATAGGTGGATAGAATAGTCGAGGTGTACAAAGACATATTTCGCCTCACCTACTGGGGTGCATGTGCATTGTCATGTAAAGCACCCAATTGATCTGATGCTCGATGCTCTTCTTCCTAAAGGCCCTGTATACAGGAGTTATATAGGAATTCTATTCTAGAGAATGAAGAAATGAAACGCCGGATCCAAGAACTAATTCAGAAGGGCCACATCAGACCCAAATCCTCACCTTGCGGGAGCCCAATTGTTCTAGTACAAATAAGGGATGAGACATGGTGACTTTGTATTGATTATAGAGCCCCGAACAAGATCACAATCAAGAACCGGTACTCAATTCCTCGGATTGATGATCTTCTCGATCAACTAAAGGGAGCCAAGTTTTTCAGTAAAATTGATATGAAGTTAGTTTATTAGCAGGTGCCAATTGAGAAATTTGATGTGTGGAAGACAACCTTCAAGTCCAAAGAAGGCCTCTTTGAGTGGTTGGTCATGCCTTTCGGCTTGACTAATGACCCGAGCACATTCATGCAGATGATGGATGATATATTACGGTCATTCGCAAATTCATTTGTGGTTTTATATTTGGATGACATCCTCATCTTCATCAAAACTTGGAAATAACATTTGGTGCATATTCAACAAGTATTGGGCACCCTGCCACAACACAAGTTATATGCTAATTTGGATAAGTGTTCCTTCAGTGATCCAAAATGGATCTAGGAAGGCCTAAAAATAAACGTTCTCGGAATTAGACAAAACTGACGCCATTGTGTCGGGATCATCGTGTCGATTTCATCCATATATTTTTTTTCCAAAAATGGACACCGTATGCGAAAGTTATCACATTTTGATAGATTTCCCAAACATGCAAAAAAAGTCAAAGTCAACAGGTCGTACTGCTGGCACCGGCAGTACGTGGTAGTGACATCATGATTATGTTAGCAGGGACACGTGGCAGCACGATGAGTTGACATGTGTCACTCATTTTTGGCATTTTCAGGTGTGATGTGGACCAGTAAAAAAGTGACACGTGGTGCTATACGGATGCGACACATGGTTATACAGATGCTGATGTGGCCCAATGATAGTTCGACATGTGGTAGTATGAAATGTTGATGTGGCAGTATGAAATTATGATGTGGAACTGTATGGAGGGATGAAGTGGCAGTAAGGAAGGATAGCGTGGAAGTATGGAAGGCAGACATGGCAATATATAGAAGGATGATGTGGCAGTACAGATGTTGATGTGGCAGTACATATGTTGACATGGCAGCTGACTGGGAAGGTAATGTGGAAGTACATATGCTAACATGGTATTTGACTGGGTAGGTGATGTGGCAGTACGAATGTTGACATGGGACGCTGACTAAGCAGGCTGATGTGGCTTGGGCCAATTAGAGGGTGACACATGGCCTAATCAGAGGGCACCACGTGGTAACTAGAATTTTCTCAATGTGGGCTATGTCAAATTTTTATGGCCCTGGTCACAAGGGGATCCATACAACCAGGAGCCCAATATTTGGTGGATGCGCTTGTTAGGCCAAATTTGGAGCACTAAATTTGGCGGATTTGGCCAAATTTGGAGGATTTAACCAAATCTGGGCCTGATTTTAGTGGATTTTTGCCTAAAAAATGGGATCTGAGCCCAAAAAGAGGGGGGAGGTTGGGATTTTGACCCCCAACTCAAATTATATATAATTAAGGCATAATTGAGTGTTTTTCAAGTTCAAGGACAACAAAATGATGAATAAATTGTGAAGATCAAGCCATTTTTATGCAGGGAAGCCATTGAGGAAGTGAAGTTTGGAGGCCATTTCCGGGATCTACGCTCAAACTTTTTTAGTGTCGTTAGTTGTGTTGGATTCTTGAGGTCGAGAAAAACACATCTAGACTAGTTTGTAATCCATTTGATGCATTTCTGATGTACTTTTGAAGCATTGAAGATTAATAATAAAATCTCCCCCAATGAGACAAAGGCCTGGAGACGTAAGAAAACTTGTGTCGAACTCTGTTGTCAAGATTGTTGTTATGGTTTTTTGTTCCTTATGTTTACTTTTTGATATGCACTATTTATGATGGATGCAATATTATTTCATTAAAATCTCCTTCCTCATTTAAGATTTTGAATAGTAATTTAACACATGCTTAAAAGTCAATCAAGTCTTTTAAAGATCATTTCCCAATCAAGTGGTATCAGAGCAGGTTGACAGTTGGTTGTTTGAGTTTGCATGATTACTAGGGAAAAGATAAGTCATGGTGAAGGTGATCTTGTAGAAGGAGATCTTGATATTGAATCAAGAAAGAGGGCATCTCAAAGTGAGAAGATGGCATCTGAATAAGGAATGTCTCCGAACAAGATAGAGTTTTAAAAGAATTTCTTCGCCATGTCTAAGATAGTAAAGGTATTATATGATGATTACTTGGAATAGAAAAGGCCTTTACAAGGGGAATCATCAAAACAAGGCAAAAGTGAAGAAAGAGAGGACCCTCTTAAACCTCCTCCTTCACCTCCTTCATCTCCATCTTCTTCTTCTTCTTCAAGTACAAATTCAACTTCTACTGCAAGAAAAAATTCTCGTAAACATAAGAATGATATGCCATTACTTAATCTTGATGTAAAATTCGAATTGCCCATGTATGATGGGGAAGTCAATTTTGAGAGGCTTGATAACTGGGTCATATAGATGGAAGTTTATTGCAGTGTGCAACAAATCAAAGATGAGGCAACCCAAATCAAATTGGCATCACTTCGTCTTACAGACATAACACTCATCTGGTGGCCGAGCAAATTGCAACATGGTACTCAACAGGTTGGTAATGTATTTCCATCATGGCAAGATTTTGTTTTTTCACTTAGAAAACAATTTTGTCCTTTGGGTTATAAGGAAAATACTTTAATTGAATGACAAAGTATTAAACTAAGAAAAGGAAAAACAGTGCAAGAATACATGGATGAATTTCGTAAGATGGAATTAATGTTAAATATTCCATTACATACACAAGAAACTCTTATGAAGTATATAGGAGGTTTACCTGCACATATTCATAACACTGTATTTATGTTTGGACCTACTAATCTTGATGAGGTTTCTATCCAAGAAACATATATTGGAGCAGGGAAAACAAGAGTTGGTGTATTAGGGGAATCGTCTTCAAGGAAAGAAGACAAACGAAATGGGAATGGAAAGAAAGCAAGTTCAACGACCGCGAAGGAAGAGAATCTCTCTTACAAGAATTGCAAGAAACAAGGGCACGATGATGAGCATTATTAGAAATTGCATCCAGAGAAGAGATCAAAGTGGTTCAAAGAGAGGAAAGGGAGGAAAACAGTTGCAAGAACAACACGACCAACAGACTTGGGGTATGATTCAGGTGATGAGTCTAAGATTACAATAGTTAGTTTGACAGGTAAAATTGGTGATGGTTTTGATTCAAGAAGTAAATTTTTTCATATAAGGGTCATAATGAAACATACTAAGCTCGACACATTGATAGATAGTGGATCTCAATCTAACTTAATTTTAGAGGAAGTGGTCAAGAAATTGGGATTAAACACTAATATGCATCAAAAACCTTATTCACTTAATTGGCTAAGCAAAGATCACAAATTTCTCATAACAAAGCAATGTATCATTAAGTTTGCAATTACATCTAAGTATGTGGATGACGTAACATGTGATGTGGTGCTGCTAGAAACATGTGGAATAGTCTTAGGAAACCCTCATTTATATGACCGCAAAGAAATATTCTATAGGGAACATAATCAATATCACTTAACTAAAGAAGGCAATGAATATGTTGTACATGATCATCACATAAAATAAAATCAATCTCTTCAAGCAATGGAACAATTAAGGAAGGTAGCTTATGCAAGCCACACATCTATAATTTTTCCAAGTCAAGCAATTGATCTTAAGCATGAACATGAGATGGTTGTACAATGGAAGTTCAATCATACTTTAATTCGAGATAAGTTAATGTCGTGCAATCACATCAAACATATTTGTTCATTTGCAGTCATATTTATGATGTTATCATTGCTAATGTTTTCAACATGGATGGTAGTGTATTCAATAAGATGTGAACGAGTTCAAGTGGCTAACAATATACTTTCAGTTGTCATGGTTGTTTTGCAATTGATTATGATGTGATAGGTGCACAGGACAGAGTTTAAAGACAAAGGACAAGTGGGGTGGCCTATCCCACACTTGATGACTGGTTAATACCCTTTTGGATGACCAAAAGGTCTTAGTGGGGAGGCATGATCCAAAATGGATCCAGGAAGGCCTAAAAATTAAATTTCTCGGAATCGAACAAAACCAACTCCATTGCGTCAGGCTCATCACATTGATTATGGCCATATATGTTTTTTCTGTAAATGGACACTGTACGTGAAATTTATTGCGTTCTGATTGATTTCCCAAACAAGCAAAAAAAGTAAAATTCAATAGTCAATAGGTCATATTGTTGACGTCGACAGTACGTGGTAGTGACGTCAGCATGATTTCAAGACGATGTCATCAGGGACACTTGGAAACACAAGGAGGTGACATGTGTCACTCATTTTTGGCATTTCCAGACATGATGTGGACCAG
This sequence comes from Picea engelmannii, assembly GCA_009831015.1. NCBI lineage: Eukaryota > Viridiplantae > Streptophyta > Pinopsida > Pinales > Pinaceae > Picea > Picea engelmannii. Next base: position 1,040,254 of record ML779615.1, on the reverse strand, counting down.
TAAAAAAGTGACATGTGGCATTATACAGAGCTAACACATGACATTGTATGGACCTGACATGTGGCTATATAGACGTTGACGTGGCCCAATGGAAGTCTGACACATGGTAGTACAGAAGGCTGATGTGGCACTGCATGAAAGAATGATGTGGCAATACAGAAGGCTAGCATGGAAATGTATGGAAGGATGATATGGCAGTACAAAAGGATGATGTGGCAGCATGGAAGGACGAAGCAGCATTGTACAAAATGATGATGTGGCACTGTACGGAAGGATGACGTGGCACTGTATGGATGTTGACATGGCAGTTGACTGGGCAGGTGACATGGTAGTATGGATGCTGATGTGGAAGCTAACTGGGAAGGTATTATGGTAGTATGGATGGTCACATGGGATGTTGACTGGAAAGGATGACATGGCTCGGGCCAATCAGGGGGTGACACATGGACCAATCAGAGGGCACCACATGGTAGCTCGAATTTTCCCAATGTGGACTAGGTCGAATTTTTAGGGCCTTGGTCACAAGGGGTTCCATACGAATAGGAGCCCAAGATTTGGGGCTTGCACTTGTTAGGCTAAATTTTGGTGGATTTGGCCAAATTTGGAGGATTTAACCAAATATGGGCCTGATTTTAGTGGATTTTTTCCTAGAAAATGGGATCTACACCCAAAAAGAGCCCAGAAAGAGGGGGGAAGTTGGGATTTCGACCCCCAACTAAAATCCTATATAATTAAGGCACGATTGAGTGTTTTTCAATTTTATAGACAACAAAATGATGAAGAAATTGTGAAGATCAAGCTATTTTTATGCAGGGAAGCCATCGAGGAAACGAACTTTGGAGGCCATTTTTGAAAGCTACGCTCAACCTTTTTCAAGGCCGTAAGTTGTGTTGGATTCTTGAGGTCGAGAAGAACACATCCATACCAATTTGTAATCCATTTGATACATTTATGATGTACTTTTGAAGCATTGAATATTTATAAGAAAGCCTCACCCACTGAGATAAAGGCCCAGAGACATAATCACACTTGTGTCGAACTTCGTTATCAAGCTTGTTGTTATGGATTTTTGTTCCTTATGTTTACTTTGTGATCTGAATTATTTATGATGGATGCAATATTATTTCATTAAAATCTCCTTCCTCATTTAATATTTTGAATGGTAATTTAACACATGCTTAAAACTCAACCAAGTCTTTTAAATATCATTTTCGGATCACTCGACATGCAGAGAATCAAATATTTGGGATACATCATGGATAAGCGGAGTGTACATGTGGATCCATCCAATATCCAAGTCATCTGTGATTGGTTGGCCCCAAAAACAATGACCGAGCTCTGTAGCTTCTTGGGCCTTGCTAACATCTACCAACGGTTTGTGTTGGGGTTCTCTCATATCGCTTGGGCCTTAAGCCAAGTGACCAAGGGTGGAATGAAGGCCAAGTTTTTGTGGTATGCACCCCAATAGAAAGCATTCAAGGATCTGAAATCCCGCCTGTCCTCGGCACCAGTCCTCATTATGCCATACCTGAAATGGTCATTTGAGATTGAGACAGATGATTTTGATTATGATATTGGTGCAGTCCTCACTTAGCATGGGAATTTGATATCCTATCATAATGAAAATATATTGTATCTTGTTCTAATATACCCCACCTATGACAAAGAGATGTACTCCATTGTGCAGACATGTCGACAGTGGAAGCATTACATTATGGGGAAGGAAATGATCATCCACATTGATCACAAGCCTTTGCAATATATGTAGACACAAGGAAAGTTACAAAATGACCACCATCAAAAGTGGTCCATGTACCTGCGTCAATTCCACTTGAATATCAATTACAAGAAGGGTAGCACCAACCGTGTCGCATATTTCCTCAGTCGACCCCTGGTGGCAGCACCAACCACAATCCTCAAGTCATGTGGACATGAGACATTTGGATTGCCACAATTGTACAATAATGAATATGAATTTTCTACCTCCAATCAGACATTGAGCGCAAGAAAAATAGTTCCCAACTTTGATCTCCAAGATGGGTTATTATTCCATCATGCAAAGTTGATATGGGAAGCTCATTATAGTCAAGAAACGAGACATTTTGGTGTATAAATGACAATGTCAGTACTACAAAATCATTTTTATTGGTCGAAGCTTCGACAAGATGTTTGGAAGTACATTAGATCTTGCACCTTCTGCACCATTTCCAAGATCTCCATCAAGAAAAATGGGCTACACACCCTACACTGACTCCGGATAGGCCTTGGGAGTCCATTTCCATGGACTACATGTTCATTATTCCTTCAACCAAGCATGGGAATGACTATGTCTTCGTGGTTGTAGATTGATTCTCTAATATGGAAATTTTGGCACCTTGCAAGAAGAGCATCAGAGTCGAGGCCACCACCAAGATCTTATTCACACATGTTTGGGTTCATTTTGGGGTACCATAAACTATTATCTCTGATCGAGACAGTGGGTTCATGAGCACCTTTAGGTCTAGCCTATGGTCGATGATGGACACCAAGCTGACCAAATCAATTGCCTTCCACCTACAAATTGATGGAAAAACATAGGTAGTCAACAAGATGATTGTCTATATCATGTTAATGTTCAACATAGCTACAAGAGATCCCTCCACATCTCTATTGGACACAACCCTTTCCAGGTGTATTTGGTCTTTCAACCATTGGCCCCCATTAACATATGTTTTCCCATTGCAGTCGCATAGGAAGAGTACTCCTATGCTCAAATATAAGTTGATTGGGAAACCAAATTTTTTGAGGGAATCCAACATATCCAAAAACAAGTTCATGATATTGTGCAGAAAGCCAATGCCAAGTACAAGCGTGCCATGATCAACATCGGGCACCGCACAAATTTTAGATGGGAGATAAGGTCTAGCTGCATTTCCAGAAAGAGCGCCTCAAAGGAACCCATCGGAAGTTGCACCCACTCTAATATGGGCCTTGCACCATCACCAAGGTTGTGGGTGATAATTATTTTGAATTAAGTATTCCTCCTTTCCTTGGATTGCACCTGGTATTTAATGTGGTACTGCTCCAACCATATTTTCCACCACTCCTAGACACTTCATATGAGACCAAGTAGTTTTCCCCTACATAAATCAATCCTTATTGGATCAAAGAGGAGAAAATTTATCAAATGATGGATACCAAGACCAAGGACACCCGCCTGCAGAATATCAAACTCTATCGGGTCGTCAAAGCAGGGTAGTTTCTTCATCAGGGCAAGTGGCTCACTAGGATTTAATTTTAGCAGAAGTTTCCTCATCTGATGTAGGCACTTGATTCAATGGATAACATTTCTTCCTAAGGGGGGAGTAATGATCCAGGTGGATATTGGTAGCCACCAACCTATTCCACTAGCTCAAATCCCAATTTCCATTTTGGTAGTTTGTTTCTAGATTTTTGGGTCCTAAACTTCTGAGGTTGTTTTGAGGCCCTAGACAATGTTTTTTGGGGCCTCCATAGTCACACTATGGATGAAGTCAGAGTGTGACATAAACATGTGTATTCCTAGTATATTCCTTTCCAACATGATATCGTGCACCTAAAAAGGATATCGTATGCAAAAGTTATGACCCCAAGAAGTTGATGTACCAACTTACCCCATTGAGGACCACATGAATTTTGGTGCTTCATCTCCAAGGGTTAGGTTTTTGGATGTTTAGGGTTTTCTCATTTATTCTTTAAGTTAAAAATTCCTTTGGATCCTCATTGTAATGAAATTCTTGTGAATGAGAATATCCAACACATCTCTTATTAGAGATAAGCTACCGCCACTCTAGCTAGCTTGTGTGCTTTTGCATTTTACAGTCTTTTGTATTTCAGACAATTATTAATAGAATATTATCTTTACTGTATTATTGTGTAATTCTTTGTTATATATATATATATATATTATATCTCTACCTTCATATTAATCCTAAAATAATTTGGATCAACCATGTTCATACCCAGGGTTAAAAAATCTTTACCAACAAATACCCCATAGGCGTCGGCATATTCAATCTTCAAGGACTGGAGAAGGTGTTGGTTTCTTTAAATTCTTCTTGGGCTCACCCAAGTTTGGATCTCAATAGGTTTCCAGCAAAACCCTCAAAAACTATCTGCCCTCCTAGTAAAGCAAAAGGAAATGTTGCATAGAGGGTGGACAATGCAGTCTCACCTGAGATATATTTTATGGGGGACTTCATTCTAGGAATGAGTGGGGATTGTGAATGGGTTATTTATTCCTTATGCATTATCCTTGTTAATCATTCAAGTACTTCTATGATTTATTGTCTTTAAACCTATGCATGCATGTTGATAAATCTACTTTAACCATTCATTTTTAAGCTAATGATCAACAAAAAGTAAAACATTCATTATCAATCACACAACACACAAGGTTTATCGTGATTCACCCCCTCCTAGGGATATGTCTACAAATATCTGGCTTCTCTTCTATTTTATTTATTTTGTTGCAAAATCTTTCATTGCAAGCATTGCATATTCATTAATACAATCAAGATTGGGGGTAAGAACCCTCTGTGAGGCTGACTAGATCACACCAGACTCATCAACTTGTGACCTAAACCTCAAAGACTACCTTACTTGACTCTTATACAAGACTTATTACAATCATCAACAACCCATAAACTCATAATAATCAACTCTCTCTATCCTCATCTGACATCTCTTTTCCCATTACAAGCTCTCTTCTCTCTTTTTACTTCCCGACCTAGCCCTCCTAGGTCCTTATTTATACTACTTTATAGGCTTATAGTCGTTACAATATTGTCAAAAAACCTAACCCTATCATGGTTAGGCTTGTCTTCCTATGAAACACATTGCTTTTCCTCCTACATGCTTCTTTTCCTTCTTTTTCTGCATGTTTCTTTCTTGCCACCCATTGCACATGCTCCCAAATTAGGCCTTCCTTTCCAAAATTAGGTATTTCCCCAAAAAACATTTTCTACAAAAATAGACATGTGCCCAAAATATAATTCCTTCTCAAAATAGGCTTGCACCCAAAATAGAATTCCTTCTCAAAATAGGTCTATGCCCAACGGGCCCCCAACACTGACATGTTACTTGTCTTGAGCCACTCAAGTAGTTCACGCTCCCTATACACCATTTTCCAAACTGTGGAACTTTTCTAGCAGTTCCTTTCCTTTTTCCCTCATCTGCACAAATTTTTCTTTTAGCATCTTGACTATCTGCGTTGTGATATCTTCCTGCAATATTTTTTCTCCCTTTGAATGTGTCTGTGCCATTCTTGTCTTCTCTTCCTCCAGTTGCGCAATCATATGTGTTTCTTGTTCTTAGAGGGGTTCCAAGTGGACTTTTGTTTCTTGATTATTCGTCTGCATTGTCTTTAACTATGTCTGCAAAGTCTTCATTTCCTAGGTTCCTTTCAAGCACTCTGTAATACTCATTTTTTCTGTCATTTCTTTAATTCATGTATGGCAGTGCTAATTTTCTCATCTTGTTGGTCCAACTATTGGACCTTTTCATCCTCTTCTAAAACAATCCAAATATTCCCAATTCTGTCGAACAACTCTGCGACTTCCCTAGCTTCTTTTTCCATCTCCGCTATTTGGATTGCATATTTTTTTTCTCTATGTTCTCGAACCTCAGGAGGAGTCGTAGGATTAAGATTTTATTTTAACTCCTCGATTTCTTACCTATATCCCTCAATCGTCTGTGAAATAATTTTTATATTTTCTTCTGTACTCCTCTTTGGTGCTTTCACATTGCCTGGGATGTGGTTGTATACCATTGTTAGCCATTGCTCTAGCTTATCAGTGTGTTCTTTTTCCTTCTATTTATCTATGGTTAGTTGGTCGCAGGCGATTTGTAACATTTTGGCAACTCCCCTACCCAGCTCCAAGTTAGTCACATTCGTGCGGGATATAGATTGTACTTCTTGCATTATACTGGCCTAGAGTCCGTATAATGCCTTGGTGAGTATCTGCGCCATGACTACTTCAAATTGCTAAATTTCCCCCATGTGTTTCTGCCCAATCTCTTGATCCATTTTGATCATTTGGCAAGTGACTTTGAATGTGTTCCTGCCTTGCACTACCAACTACAGTGTATCCTCTCCTTCTTTCTACGCAGAGGGTCGTTGTGTCTTTTCATGTTGCTGCATTGTGGCGTGTGGTACTGCTCCGTAATTGTTGTATAGTTTCATGGAATTCTATGAGTTTAGACATGATCTCTTCTCTTTTTTCCTTTACAACACAGACTACGTATTCCCCCCTTTCTTGGACCTTTTCCTCGATGAACTTGGCATCAATTTCTATCAGGGTGATGGCTGGGTCTTTTGTATTATACTTCCTCTTTTTGCACGTCTCTTCTACCTGCATTGGCTTCCTTTTTTTCTGTGAGGGTTGTGCCCCACTCGTTGTAACATGTACCTTTTTTTCACCAGCCTACCATGTGTCCCACTTTTTGGCATCCTGTTGGTTGTCTATCCTAGTCACTGTTGTTGTCCTCCTTGGTCTTTTGGGCATGAAGTTGCTTCTTGATGGTTGATTCCATGATGTAGACTTTCTAGTGTTATCATCTGGGTTGTTTTTTTTTGTTGAGGAACCTGCTTCAAAATTTTCCTTGGGATTGGTGGATTGTGTCATGGCTAGCTTTGTTGCTATTTTTTCTACTCGCATCTTCCACTATGCTAGCTAGTCTCTGATTATCCAGTCAATTTCTTCCTTTGTGACATAATATTGCATCTCCAACCATGCCTTCTTTGGATCCCTTGCGGCCTAGATCCAAATCCGATGCCTGGATTCCTTGAACCTAGCTATCCCTTCAGTTTCTTGTACTACCTCCACATGAATGCACCACACATTGGTTGTGCATAGTTGTATTTCTTCAAGCAACATTGGAAATACTGTGTTATTTTCCTGTTGATTTTTATTGTCCTTGGCCTGCCAAAGGGAATCATATCTACTTGCATAGCACTTTCCTGTCCTATCCAAGAAGGTTGAAAACTTTGTCTCCTACCACCCTGTCAAGGCTATAATAATGATGAGCCAATAATAACGGAACTCGGTTCCACTATCCTGCACATCTCTGCAATCAACCAAAAATTGGTTCAGGAGGTATGGTACCCAACTGAACATCACTCCTTTCGCGCACTACGTGGTTACTATGATGAATCATGCTAGAACTCCTTCTTTCCTGCATTTTCTCAGTAGTTTGCAAGCCATAAGCTTGTTGTCAAACCTTGTCCCATTGTCCTTAATGTCTTAGAGAATAATGCCCCTTGTTTCCCCTGCTGATGCCAAATTGTGATTTTACCAACATGACAATTTACTTCTCATGCATGTTGTTGTCCAAGTACTCCTCTGGTTGTGCTCTAACTATAGGTAATATTGTAATCTTAGTGATCTACACCACATCCAATTGTACCGGCCTATCCATCCAAAGGATGTCACCATGTACCCGGGCTAATAACTATTTCACGTAGAGTCCAACATTTTTACCACACCTGAAGTGCGGTATATCTAGGAGGTTCATTATTTTGTAGTTGTACAACCCCGATATCCACTACACGGGCTCCATTATAGGTTTTCCTAGGGGTCCAATTTCCCCTGTGTCTGCTAAGTAGGTTGCTTTGGACAAATATAGAAATTTGCTCGCATTGTGCACATCATGGTCCAAGTACCTCAGTTTAGGCACTTTTCCGAGCATGTCATCGACAATGAACACTGCGTCTGGGAGGTATGGAAGTGTAATATTCGTGGCATCTTGCACCTTTTTTCTCTGCTCGACAAAAAATGGGCTTGCATCTGTTTTTGTTTTGTCATCTTCTTCCCTCTCAGAGTCCAATCAATTGGTGATGTCCTCGACCAACACCTCTTATTTTTCGTGACCTTATTGTTGACCCGTCATTTCATCAGGTTTAACGAGTGTTTCAGGATTAGGGTTTGGAATACCATTTTGGGTCCTGAAACTTTTCCCTACTTCCCCTTGCACCACTATCGATGTTTCTTCCTCAACCTATGTCAGGATAATCGACTCTGTGTCCAAAGTAGTGACATCTTCAAGCTTAAAAATGTTCTTGGTCTCCCTCATCCTTTCCTTCCTCCTTTGGCCCTATCGAGTAACCCATATGTACTGGCCTGGAGTGCCAAACTTTGGTGGTTTCATATTTTATCCATTTTTCACACTCGCTCACTTCTTTGCACAGTTCTATCTAGGGCATGCACTTGTATCTTTCTATGTGCTCAAAAATCACTAATTTTTGAACTAACACGTGCTTTTCACACTTTATAGACTCGGTCATAATTGTTTTTCACTTTTTCTGTGCATTTGCATCAATTACAATTTTTCCTGCGCACTGTCTTTCGATGTAGTCACAGTAATTGTTGCACGTGACTTTTTTCTCACTTTCTTGTTGTTTAGTCAACTTTGGCCTCTTTTTGTTTCTTTTTTATTTTTCTATTTTTGTGTTCCTTTTTCTTCTTTTTCCACCTTTTATTTATTTTATCATTTTTCTTTCCTAATATCTTCTATAGTACACTACATACATGACTTTCTTACTGCACTGTAATTTTTAGGAGTTAGTAGGTCTATTGTTCCTGTACAATTTCAATCGACTATCGTTGATCATGCCTTTCAATTTTTTTCCTCCCAATTCCTTTAGTTGCACAGATCCCCCATCTGTGATAGTATTTACTTCATATGGCCCTATCCAATGCATTCTAAACTTACTAGGGTGCTGCAAACATTTGTTGTCATAGAGAAGAACTAGGTCTCACTCCTTAAATCTTTTCCTTTTAATATGTCTATCATGCTATCCTTTGTTCCTTTCTTTCTGTACTTCTTGGTGAAATCCTACCAGAATCCTATCCTCTTCCATTTCTATTATTTGTCTTAGCCTCTCCTGTACTCCACCTCTTTCTTTCATGTTGGTAATTTTTGTTATGCGTAGACTGAGTACCATAAATTCTAATGGAACCATTGCTTCATGTCCATACACTAGTCTGAACAATGTATGTCATGTCAAATTATTGCATGTGGTACTGTATGCCCATAATATTGTGGGTATTTTCAAGTCCCAATCATCGGTGTTCACATTGCAGATCTTAGTCAATGCATTTTCCAAAATCTTATTGAAAGCTTATATTATTCCATTTGCCTGAGGATGATATGGTGTACTCTTCTGGTGATAGAATTCAAACTCCTCATTCATAGCCCTGATTGTATTATTAATAAAATGAGTGTCTTGGTCACTCATCAAAATCCCAAGACATCTAAGTCTAGTGATCACTTGCTCAAATAAGAAGTGTGTTGTTGTCTCTGTGCTACTATATTTGACTGGTGTTGTTTTCTCCCATCTTGTTAAGTATTCACTCACCGTAATGATATATTTAGCTCCCGACCTTTTTTCTAGTGGATTAATAGGTCCAACAAAGTATATTGCCCATTTTTTAAATACATGCATATTTACATGTAGTCTTACGGGCATCTCATCCCCTCTGTTGGGTTTTCCAACCCTTTTATATACATCATAGTTTTGGAAATATTCCTTGGCATATTTATGGATTGTTGTCCACCATAATCCTACATGCAATACCTTTTGCACAGTGGCTTTTCCTGCATAGTTTCCTCTAGCTATACCTTCATGAGATTCTGCCAAAATTATGGGTCATTCATGTTCCAATACACACCTTCTCAAAATGTTATCTATGCCCATATTGTATAAATGACCTGCAATGATTTGATAGTATGTAGCTTTGAATACCAAGTTTTTCTTCTGCGCAATGCTAAATTCCTGTGGCGCAACCCCTATACTTAAGTATTAAATTATATCAATGAATTATTCATCATCTACCTGTACTGAAAATAAATGTGCATCATGGAAGTTGTCTTCCAAGTTAGTAGGTTATTCTCCATTGGTTACCCTTCATAGGTGATCAGGTCCTACATTCAACTTCCCTAGTTTGAATATCACTTCGAAATCAAATTATTGGAATAATAATATCCATCTACAGATCCTCCCCCCGCCATTGGCTTGTTGACTAGATATTTGAGGGCATAATGGTTTGTGAACATTTTAAAGTGTTTACCTAGTAAGTAGTGCTTGAATTTCTGAAGTGCATATACCATGGCTAGGCCTTATCTTTCTATGGTGTTGTAATTCTACTTAGATTCTGACAAATTTCTGCTTGCAAAGGATATAGGATGGTCTAAGTCCCATGCTCCTAGTTGCACCATGATTTCTCCAATTTCTATAGCTGATGCATCTACGTGCACATGAAATTTATTTTTCTAATCCAGAAATACTAATATAGGTATTGGCACCATCTTTTCCTTTAGAGTGTCCAATCCTTTCTGGAAGTCCTCATTCCACTAAAATCTGGTGTCCTTCTTTAATAGTTTTTCCATTGGTGCAGTGATCTACGCATACCCCTTTTATGAACTTCCTGCAATAACATGTATGTCTGAATATTTCTCTTATTGGCACACTGACTTTATTGGTGGTAAATTTACAATGACTGCAATCTTAGCAGGGTCAACTAGTAAACCTTGTTTACACACTATATTTCCCAAAAATATCCCAAAAGGTGTACCAAAAATGCATTTCTTGATGTTTAATGATATATGACATTGCCTGCATCTTTCCAACATTAGTCTTAACACTAACACATGGTCCTTTAAAAGACTATATACAATCCAATCATCCAGATATACTTCTAGAAATTGATGTATGAATTCCTTAAAAGAAGCTATGACTACTCTTGAAAAAATGGCTAGTGCATTCTTCAGTCCAAAGGGCATGACTGTATATTGGTAGGATCCCCATTCTGTACCAAAAGTAGTCATAAACCTATCCTCTAGAGCTATTTTGATCTGATGGTATCCTGAGAATCCATCTGTGAAGGAATATGCTTCCTGGCCTCCCACATTCTCTAAAACTTCATCTGTAAAAAAACATCATTGAGTTACCTCAAATGTACACAAATCCTTATCCCCCCTTTCTTATTTTCTTGGACTACCATGGGACTGATCCATTCAAATTCCTCTACTAGTTCTATAATACCAGCTTCCAATATTTGGTCAATTTATGCTTTCACTTTCTTATTATACACTAGATTCAGTCTATAAGGTCTTTTCCCGATAGGTCTAGCCTCAGGTTTGAGAGGTATCTTCCTCTCACCTAGATCCCCTTCTATTCCTTTCATATCTGTAAGGTTTCTTTGAAACATGTCACTTGTAGCACACCTTTTCAGCTACTTTGTTTAATCGCTCTTAAAAGAAGACTTATAACACCACCTTTTCTGCTACTTTGTTTAATCACTCTTAAAAGAAGACTTATAACACCACCTTGCACATAACTCATACAGGTATTATAAATCTCATGCATTTAAACAAATAAACACATTCTACACAGAGTATTCATATGAGTTACTGCCATAATTAACAGTCCATATCATTTCATACTAATTCATATACACAACGGAAATCATGATATCATAAGCAATAGAGTCATGCAAAACATGATTAAAACATAATCAGATACTTATATTTATCAATGGTAGATTCCACCAACCGAGTGCAGGCCTTCCACGAACCTCCCATCCTTAGACCACACTGCTCATTAGCTCAGCAGTGGGTCACCCCTGAGCTGGGACTAAGCTCCACCCCAAGACAAGGAATAATGGGCTAGATGAGGTTACAGGGAAAACAACACACAACCACAAGGAAGGAATTCTCTCCCAAAAAACTCCCACACTCACTGCCCATAGTCCCTCATTCCCCACAAGCCTGTTCCACCCCAGGAGAATACACCTCCTCTGCCACCTGGATAGTTCTTCGGTTGCTAATCTCCCTTGCCTTAGGTTACAGGAACAGGCCGGACCAGAAGTCTCTGGGATCTGTGGCAACTATAGGGTTCCTTCCAGGAGTCTTCTCCTTCCTCCGTGCACTCTCTCACCTGGAGAGAATCGCTCATAGGCCAAAAACCTGTTCTACCAATCTCAATCACCTCTCTCACCTGGAGAGAGTGTTGTACCACTGGCCAACAAGACCCCACGCAGTCCAGCATTGTGTGGTCACAACAACCCATGGGAAACAGACACGGGCTTTCCAACAGGTTCAACAATGGCAGGTCATTTCTTATTTCCTAATCCGCCAACACAGGATAGACTCACGCTTTGGTTATCGGGGATGCATGACAAACAATCCATGCAATGGTAAACATAGGTTCGAACTTTTCAGATAGGGGATTTACCGGCTATCCCAAAACAACACAGATACACCCCTTTTTGGTTCAGAGGATGCACTAGGGTTTCTCTGCAGGAGTCAGACCAGTTCACCTTCCGGCAGTCCCTAGTTTGAATGGAGGAGGAGGAACCTTTCTCATGGCTCACCCTGGCCGTTTATTCACATGCGTCAGGGTTGACACTTGTCACCCATGGAACTGCATGCGTTCCACCAGCACACATCACCCTTGTATGTCCTCCCTTGCCGAAACTTAGGATAAAACACAAAATGCACATGTCTTTTTGTAATAATATTAAAATATTATTCCCAGGCTTAAGCCCCCTAGGCTTAGCCCCCCAGGCTCAACACTTAGCCCCTTTCCCACCTTCCAGCCCCTAATTCCTTGCCCACTCTGTGGATGCTCAGTCCCCCTTCACTCAGTCATCATGGTCGGTCTGCACCTGGCGGTGTTTATATTTTATTAAATGTTCTGCATACATACAAGTACAACAACAGGCTCCTAGCCTTCAACACTTAGGCTCCTTGGCCTAACAAACACATAAGTCTCCAGCTTATAATAACTTGGCTCACCAGCCTATAAAACATAATTACAATTCCTTTCAAAACATGGTTTACAATGGGGCTTGGCCTTGGGGACACTACAATCCCCTCCCCTTATTTTTGCACTGTCTTCAGTGCAACTTTACACAGCATCTGCAAGATTTTTCAACAATTTTCAAAAAGATGCAGGTAATCTGCCCGCATAAAATTTTCATGCTCCCATGTCTCATCCTCAGGACCATACCAGGTCCATTGGACCTTTACAAGCTCTATGGCTCGATTCCAGAGCTGTTTGCTTTTCCTGTCCAATATGTGCACAGGATGCACTTGCAGGACACCTTCTGGTTCCACCTGAATCACATCCCAATCGATAACATGATTAACATAGGGTACATATTTCTTAAGCAGTGAAACATGAAACACATTATGCACAGTCATAGATGCAGGTAGTGCAAGCATGTATGCAACTGGCCCAATCCTTTCCAAGATTTCAAATGGCCCACAAAATCTTGCTGCAAATTTGGCGCAACTTCCCAACCTCAGGGAACTTCTGTTAGTTTTCACTTTCAGGAAAACATGGTCACCCACTTTGAATTCTCTATGGGTTATGTTACTATCAACATAACTTTTCTGCCTGTCCTGGGCAGTTTTTAGATTATGTTTAATTCTTATCATTTGATCTTCCATCTCTTTGAGCAACTCAGGCCCAACTACTACTCTGTCAGCTAGATTATCCCATCTCACTGGAGTGTTGCACTTTCTTCCATAAAGTGCTTCGAATGGGCTCATCTTCAGTGATGCATGATACCCATTATTGTAGGCGAATTCTACCAAATGTAGGTAGTCTTCCCACCTTGATGGTTTATCCATCACATACATTCTCAACATGTCTTCTATTACTCTGTTTACTCTCTCTGTCTGTTCATCAGACTCGGGATGATATGCTGTGCTAAAGTTCAGATTCGTTCTGAATCCTTTGAATAGTCCTTTCCATAAATTCGAAGTGAATTTCAGGTCTCTATCAAACACAATTGTCTTAGGAATTCCATGCAAGCGTGGAACTTCTTTTAAGAATATATCAACAACATCTGCTGCTCTATGGGTGGTTTTCAGTGGAATAAAATTGGCAGCTTTAGTAAGCTTGTCCACCACCACCATGATTGAATCATGCTGCTTTCTTGTCCTAAGTAGTCTAGTGATAAAATACATTGTTACCACATCCCATTTCCACTCAGGAATAGTTAAAGGCTGCAGCAACCCTGTTGGGTGCCTATGCTCAGCCTTAACCTTTTGGAACTCCATACATCTGGCGATGTATTCAACGATTTCTTTCTTCAAACCTGACCAAAAGTAATGGCTTTTGAATGTTTCCACAGTCTTCTGATATCCAGGATGTCTAAGATAAGTCACGTTATGAATCTCCTTTAGAATTGCCAACTTTAATTCTCGGATATTAGGTACATATACTATGTTTTTATACAGAAGTAAGCCATCAGTTCCCAAGGTGTAATTTTCCTTGGTTTGCGGTCTCTCACGCTGCTGTAGCTTTGCTACTAGACCTCTGTACGGTAAATCAACATTGGCAGCTTCCAAAATTCTGTCTTTAATCTCAATTTTGTACATGCTAATGGTTGTATCATGTAATTTGTGCGCTTTTCTATTGAGTGCATCAACCACCTTATTTTCTTTCCCTTTGATATGCTTGATATCAAAGTCATATTCACACAAAAACCCCAACCATCTAATTTTCCTGGCATTTAAGGTCGGCTGATCAAATAAATACTTCAAACCGTTATGGTCTGTTCTCAACTCGAATCTCTTGCCCATGAGGTAATGTCTCCATTTCCTCAAGGCGTGGATGATTGCTGCCAGCTCTAAATCGTGAGTGGCATAATTCTTCTCATGTTCCTTCAAATTTCGGGATTCATAACAAACCACAAATCCCTCTTGGCTAGGAACTCCTCCCAGCCCCTCCTTACATGCATCTGTGCAAACTATGCAATCCTTGTTTGGATCTACAATCTTCAGGATTGGAGCACTAGTTAGCAGCTGCTTCAATCGCTGGAAGCTACTCTCACATTCTTTAGTCCACTGGAACTTCTTCTCCTTCCTTTGCAAGGAAGTGATAGAATGAGCTATCTTTGAGAATTCGGCTATGAACCTCCTATAATATCCCACCAGACCCATAAAATATCTAACTTCTACCACATTCCTTAGCGCTGGCCATTCTCGAATGGCTTGTACCTTTTCAGGATCCACAATGATCCCTTCTTCAAATATAATGTGTCCCAAGTAATGGATCTGCCTTTGGTAAAAAGAGCACTTGCTCAGTTTTGCGTACAGTTGGTGTTCTCTCAACACCTGCAACACCATTCTCAGGTGTTGCTCGTGTTCTTCCTCTGTCTTGGAATACACCAAGATATCGTCCAGGAAGACTATGACAAACTTGTCCAAATAATTTCTGAACACTCCATTCATTAAGCACATGAAAACAACAGGTGCATTTGTCA
>ML779615.1:994004-1024353 GCA_009831015.1 Picea engelmannii | reverse complement strand
ATGAGCCTAAAGGAAGAATGTTCAATTCAGCCTTAGTGCTCATTCCTTTCATGTCCACTGAACATGACTTAACCAATTCAGTGACCTTCCTCTTGGTCCCTGTGGCCAACTGCACTAACCAAGACTTCTCATGTTTGCTTCTCATTAGATGAAAACTTTCCACCACTCTAGGATCTACATAACTATGGCTAGCCCCTGAATCAATTAAAATAACAAGTGCTCGGTGGTTGATCATACCTTCCACTTCAATCATGTGCGATTGAAATTA
Source organism: Picea engelmannii (assembly GCA_009831015.1). Classification (NCBI taxonomy): domain Eukaryota; kingdom Viridiplantae; phylum Streptophyta; class Pinopsida; order Pinales; family Pinaceae; genus Picea; species Picea engelmannii. The sequence continues at coordinate 1,024,085 of ML779615.1, read as the reverse complement.
TGCTTGCTTGTTGTCTAGGGCTACGTAGATCCTCGACATTCTGTTGCCCATATCCTCTACTATTTCAGCTTGCTGAATAGTATGGACAGTTCTTGCTTTATCTTTTTTGTGGGGGCAGTCTCTATACCTATGATTCCCTTTACAACCGAAACACTCCATAGGTGCCGGTTTTGGCACCTACTCACTCCCTTCAACTTTCTTGGGATCTCTAAAAGATGACTGTCCCCAAGGACTGTTTTTGAAAAAGGAAGGCTTGTTTCCCTTCTGCCTCTGTTCCTTCTTAAAATTCATCTGATCATTCCAAACCTTCTGAAAGGTAGGCTTTTCTCTTTGTTGTTTGTATAGACATTTTGCCCTTCTTATGGTTTCTTCCATGGTCTTAGGATCGTCATACTGAATCTTGTCACCAATGGAAGGTGGTATTCCACTCAAATACCTCTGAATTTTGACAGCCTCGTCTTTGATGAATGGAACATACTTCAGTAGTTCCAGAAACTTTCGTTCATACTCATCAATGGTCATACTGCCCAACTTGAGTTCGAATAACTCCTTCATCTTTCTATCATAGTATCTTTTAGTCAGGTATTTCTTCTTGAAATACCTCTTAAATTCCTTCCAAGTGACCTCTTTCTCTCGGATGTGCTGCACCTGCACAAACTGATCCCACCACATGGATGATTTTCCTTTCAGTTGGTACATTGCAATTCTTCCTTTTGCATGGGCAGAATAATTCTACAGTTGGAAGTATTTCTTCATGCCAAGCAACTAGGTCTTGACATCTTCTTCCTTCTTATGTTCTCCATCGAATGTTGGAGGCTTAATCTTGTTCATCTCCCCTTTCAATTCATCCTTTCCAGATTTTCGGTGTTTTCTGGTAGGGGACGGGCTTGAACTACTGTGTGTCTCCTTGCCAGAATGCTTCGGGGAGAGACGGTAATGTTTGTTACCACTCCTTGATCTCCTTCTCCCCTCAGGGGTTCTGACACTTCTTGATATGCTTGTGTCACTCCCTTTTTCCAATTTCTTTTTTATTCTTTCCAGGCTCTTCAACATTTTTAAATTGAATTCACCCTCCCAATCCCGTATTTTCATGAGCTTTCGACTATCAGCTAGGCGAGCCTGGGCATCTTTTTGCAATCTCTCGATGAGTTGCATCATATGTTCTTCCTTATCCATATATTTTTCGTGCCCATTGGAGTTCGATCCTTCCACTCCCATATTGACATCCTTTCCTTCCTGTTCGTCTCCTGTTTCGGAGGTAATCATCACCTTTTCCCATTCCATACTCGACGTTGGTTAACTGGAATCCTGAGCTCTGTTGAACTCTGCACATGCACTATGCAATTAAATTCGAAGTTTGTTAGGCCATTAATCCTTTGGAACAATCTGTAACATTTATAAGCCAATATGAACAAGAATGAAAGACATTTTAATTCAATTAAGTTTTCTGAGCTCTCGTTTGGTTCTGCAATTTTCGTGTTTTCGAAACTTTCATTTTCGGCACTTCAGGATTTCAGGACTTCAGGTTTCGGTACACGAAGATCCCACAGTTAGATATTTGTAACCAGAGTCACCCTTTTTCAACTCGCGATCTCATGATTTCGTGAGTCGAAGACCCTCGACTCATTTCCTCTAACCACCGATACCCGAGATGCGACATGGGTATGGCTCCCTCCTTGCTAGCGTCTGCTACGCATGACCGTAGTCTAGGGATAAGTGCTAGAACCCTTCACTATTCGCACCTTCATGAGTTGTACCATCCAACCCTGGTGTGTCCCTTTCACGAAACCCTGAGAAGCTATGTTGACTTTTCTCCTCTCGTTCTCACTACTTCGCAACTTTGCGAGTTTCAATGTCAAGCTCCCATGCCCTTATGTCGCGAGTCCCTGAAATCACGAATTACTTTATTCTCCGGGCCCACAGCACAACTGTCACCCTTCACCACCGTGACATGTGGTACGTTCAGGAGGGTCCACGTCGCTTTTAACGATTTCATCGGGTCCCACCACTCTCACCTGTCTCCTCGACCCATTGGCACGTGGTACATCTCCATGTCTCCACGTCCATTCCTAGAAAAATCCAATGGTCAGATCTTTCTCAGATCTACAATATCAATCGCATCATGCACCTTTAAGTGGAGTACAGGTGGCAGAGGGGGCCCTATTTCACATGCCACNCCACCCCTCCCCCCCCCACCGCTAAAGGTAGAACAATAAGGTGGCTCCGGAATGAAACCTCAACCATAGATCTGGGTAGGTGGAATCTGTCCGTCTAGATGTTCTCACTACTTACCTTAATCTGCATTCATGCCCCAACTTAAAGCCGACATCTCTTCCTCACATCTAACGGTCATCACAGACTCTGAGATCCTCCAAAAGAATCCCGTCCGTTCATCGGGTTTATCATCACGAGAGTCCGAACTCTCGATCACGGGACTCCCAAAATATTGATCCCTGGTTTCCCGATGCAATTAATCTCTCGACATGTAACCTCCATCCATCGGACGGTTCATATCTATCCCAGGGTTTTCACCATGAAAAATCCCAAGCCTTCGAAAAATCCCGATTTCCCGAAATGGGTAATCTCATGACACGTGGCCTCCGTTGTTCGGACGATCTAGATTTATTTCAGGGCTTTCGCCCCTATTCAATGGGGTTTTAACCCTTAGATAACTCCTGACAGATCCAATGGTTGTCGGGTTTTCCAGCCAAGATCTGACGACTCAGACGGTTCCTAACTAACTCAGGATTTCGCGTATCGTGATCTCCACACTGTTGTGCAATTCCAAAGGGATTTAAACCCCGTGCACACTTTCCAGATCTAACGGTCACGAGGGTTCACCTTCCCTCCCAAAAATATCCTAAATCTCTTACACTTCTGGTGTAGATTCCTCTCTCCCTGTGGACTTATACCCCATTGGCCGCGGTTTCATAACGCCGCTATACCTCCTGATCTTAAAACTCGTCAAGTAACTCCTTGACATTTTGGAGTAAACCAGGGTCCGAAATTGGCCTTCCAGACCCAATTTCCCTTCGCATTCTCGATCCAAAGACCACTCCACTGGCCCAACTAGACTCAGTGTCGAAACCTGGCTCTGATACCAAACTGTAGCACACCTTTTTTGCTACTTTGTTTAATCGCTCTTAAAAGAAGACTTATAACACCACCTTTCACATAACTCATATAGGTATTATATATCTCATGCATTTAAACAAATAAACACATTCTACACAGAGTATTCATATGAGTTACTGCCATAATTAACAGTCCATAGAATTTCATACTAATTCATATACACAACGGAAATCATGATATCATAAGCAGTAGAGTCATGCAAAACATGATTAAAAAATAATCAGATACTTATCTTTATCAATGGTAGATTCCACCAACCAAGTGTAGGCCTTCCATGAACCTCCCAGCCTTAGACCACACTGCTCATCATCTCAGCAGTGGTTCACCCCCGAGCTGGGACCAAGATCCACCCCAAGACAAGGAATACTGGGCTAGCTAAGGTTACAGGGAAAACAACACACAACCACAAGGAAGGAATTCTCTCCTAGGAACCTCCCACACTCACTACCCCCAGTCCCTCATTCCCCACATGCATGTTCCACCCCAGGAGAATACACCTTCTCTGTCACCTGGATAGTCCTTCGACTGCTAATCTCCCTTACCTTGGGTTACAGGAACAGGTCGAACCAGAAGTCTCTGGGATCTGTGGCAGCTACAGGGTTCCTTCCAGGAGTCCTCTCCTTCCTCCGCGCACTCTCTCACCTGGAGATAATCTCTCACAGGCCAACAACCTGTTCTACCAACCTCAATCACCTCTCTCACCTGGAGAGAGAATTGTACACTGGCCAGCAAGACCCCACGTAGTCCAGCACTGCGTGGTCACAACAACCCACGGGAAATAGACACGGGTTTTCCAACAGGTTGAACAATGGTAGGTCATTTATTATTTCCCAATCTGCCAACACAGGATAGACTCACGCTCTGGTTGTCGGGGATGCGTGACAAACAATCCACGTAGGGGTAAACGCAGGTTCAAACTGTTCGGACAGGGGATTTACCGGCTATCCTGGAACAACACAGATACATGCCTTTCGGTTTAGAGGATGCATGAGGGTTTCTCTGCAAGAGTCAGACCATTTCACCTTCTGGTAGTCCCTGGGTCAAATGGAGGAGGAGGAACCTTTCTCATGGCTCACCCTGGCCATTTATTCACATGCGTTAGGGTTGACACTTGTCACCCATGGAACTGCATGCGTTCCACCAGCACGCATCACCCTTGTACGTCCTCCCTTGCCAAAAATTAGGATAAAACACAAAATGCACATGTCTTTTTGGAATAATATTAAAATATTATTCCCAGGCTTAAGCCCCCTAGGCTTAGCCCCCTAGGCTCAACACTTAGCCCCTTTCCCACCTTCCAGCCCCTAATTCCTTGCCCACTCTGTGGATGCTCAATCCCCCTTCACTCATTCATCGTGGTCGGTCTGCACCTGGCGATGTTTATATTTTATTAAATGTTCTGCATACATACAAGTACAACAGCAGGCTCCTGGCCTTCAACACTTAGGTTGCTTGGCCTAACAAACAGAAAAGTCTCCAGCTTATAAGAACTTGGCTCACCAGCCTATAAAACATAATTACAATTCCTTTCAAAACATGGTTTACAACGGGGCTCGACCTTGGGGACACTACATCACTGTATTCATCCAATAACTTTGTTATTCTTTCTAATGTTTTCTCATCCCAATAGTCTCCAATACTTTCCATTTTAGGATTTTCATTCATCCCAATGTTGAATTTATTAACTTTGATTGGTGCAACAAATACTTCCAACTCCATAGATGGAACTTCCATCTCTCTCTTTCTTTCAATCTTTGTAATCTGAATGTTGCGCAAGTCATCTTCATCTTGTGTTTCCTCTTTGACATGATAGCATGAGAGTAATTCTTTAATTGTTTGTATGTTATGTTGTTGATATTCTGTCATGATTTCAACCTCTGGTTCATCAACAAGTATCACTCCCCATATTGTCTTCAACGCTGAATCAATGTTGGGGTTCTCATGTTTGAATGAGAAGGTTACTACAAAATTATTTTGTAATCTTGTCCATTCTGTAGTGCCTTTGCACATCTCCTTGTATATGTACCAGTTCCCTAGGATCCCTTCCAATGTATGGATAAAGTGATGAGGCCATTCCTCTAGTGGTGTTATCCTCCAATGTGTTCTGCACTTCTCCACGTGTTCAACTGATGTGCCTTTCCCATCATACTTATGGAATCTATTTCTCTCTAGTTCTATGCCAAATCTAATGAGCAGTAGTCATTTACATTGATACCAATCCTGAATTGTTTCTTTGTTCGCACCCCACCATATTGTAGGTGTTTCCTTTAGTGAAATATCTAGGGCTAAGAGCCTCTAATTTTCTAACACTTCCTCTTCATATTGTTGGACAACTGAGAAGGGGGTGGGGGTGAATCAGTTGTTACTGTGCTTAAAACATTATGCCTATTTTAAACTCTTTACAACACACTCAATGATGATCACAATAAGGTAGAGATGTAAGAAATAGAATATTCAACATCAATCACACACATAAAATATACAGAGACAGATATTTCCTGAGGAAACCCATAAAGGGGAAACCTCTTCTTCTTGATACGATAAGTAATATTTATTTTCTTTACAATATCATTCTTATGAGAAAGAGCTCATTGTGAGGCTACCACCTATGTTCTGCAAGCTGCAACTTGCTGAGAGCACCAACTCTCTTGTTTCTCTAGCACCCACTAGAAGGAAGCACCAACTCCCTGGTTTGTCTAGAACCCACTAGAAGGAAGCACCAACTCCCTGGTTTCTCTAGAACCCACTAGAAGGAAACACCAACTCCCTAAGTGTTCTAGAACCAACTGGATGGAAGCACCAAATTCCAGTCACACGGGCACCAACCTGTATAACAAAGAAAAAATGTTCTCCCTTGCACCACCCTGGTTTCTTTGGATGAAACCAGATGGAAGATACAACTCCCCGTGTTCAAGCACCCACTTGAAACTCTGAGGAAAATAGTCCTCCCTATCACCTCCCTACCACCTTGGTTTCAATATTTTATTTCTTGAATTTATCACAGTGATACAACATTTATCTATGGCTTACCAGTCTCATCATTGTTCTAATGCACTGCTCTACTATGCCTGCATCAATGTCTCTCTCCTCACGTCTGTTGTGCTTTATGTTCTTCTCTCAGATATGAATTTATGTTCCTTTCTTCTTCTGCACTTTATGTTGTGTGTATTCTATCCATTCTATGCACCACACCTCCTTTGTGTGCTTCAGCTCCTACACATAGCATGCTTCTACCCCCATGAAACACTCTCAACAACAACCCACATCTCTTCTTTGTTCTGCATTTTTATATTCTCTATGCATCAACTGCATAATCTACGCAATGCCTCTGCATGTTCTTCACTAAATCACTATTCTTCCCTACAGGTTGTTCACTTCCTCTCTTCCTTTCGAATGTATGGCTAACTAGAAGAATTTCTTCACTTCTCTGTTGCGCATCTCTTTCTCACGTCGAGTCATCTACTTGATCATCATGCAAACTCTTCATCTTCTCTGACCATTATCTCCATGTGTTCATCATCACTAGGCTTATCCTAATTTTCTTTGCCTTCTCTGGAAGTGCGACTCTTCGTCTTCTCTGTCACAATCAAGATTATCCTCTATGTTGTAGTTACAGTATTCGACACTTTTCCATTTGTCAATTGTCTCTATGATCAGTCTTCATTCCACTGGAAGTTACTCAAGAATCTTCATCTCCTCTAGCGATCACCTTGCAGCTCCTCGAGTTCTCTGGACGATTTCATCACTGCTTTCTGGCAGTTACAACCATTCAACTATGGTTTCTTTGGCTTCTAAGCCCCTTCCTTCATGTGACCTTTGGCTATGACCTGGGGCCATGCACTAGGGTGCTTCGTGATTTCGGATTTCATGATCTTCTATTGCGAGTTGCCTTTAATATCCTAACTCGTGAAATCCGAAATACTCCATATCGTATTAATGGTCCATATCTTTCCCTTTGATCGATGGTTGTGATCAATATCACGGAATCAGACTTCATATTAGATCAACGGTCCATATACTTTTTGATTCGACGGCTCATATCATTTCGTGACTTCTCATATCGTGAGTTCCTACAAATCTCACCTTTGAATTCTCCAGCTCGCGAGTCAGCAAAATGTTGATCTCTCGCTACATGTCCTCTAGATCCAATGGCTCAGATCATTTCGCGATTTCACATATCGCGAGTTCCTACTACTCTCACCTTTGACTTCTCCATCTCGCAAGTTAGTGAAATGATGATCTCTCGCCACATGTCCTCTAGATCCAATGGCTTAGATCATTTTACAATTTTTCATATCGTGAGTTCCTACTACTCTCACCTTTGATTTCTCCAGCTTGCGAGTCAGCGAAATGATGATCTCTCTCCATGTGTCCTATGGATCCAATGGTTCATATCTCATCACGATCAAATTTGACAGCTGAGGTCTAATATCCTCCTCTGCGTTCTCCTCTTGTCTAGAATCTGATTTGACGACCATCAAGTCTTCGAGATTGGTGATCCAATGGAAACTATCTCTCCTCCTCCTGAGCTTACGCATTCTCTTGACTTGGAAGAATTTCTAAGTGTCAAAGGTTTTGAGACCTTTGATCCTTCTACGAGCCTTGATGTATGGGATCTCCTTTGTGTGTCTCAGAACGCTATCTCTCGTGAGCTTTGGAAAAAATTTCCCTCGGCCCCAGTGCACACTTGCGCTCTGTATGCAACTCTGCATTATCTACGTGGAACTCTAATCGATCTCTTCTGAGCCTCTCAAGCTTTCTCATCTGCGTCTTCCCAAAATATTTTATGAGCCTCTCAATCTTTCTCATCTGTATCTTTCCAAAAGACTTCTGGTGCCATCCTAGAACATTCTTACTTTCTCATCTTTTGGTCTCTTGATCTTTGGTTTGTTGTTGTTCTTTCATGTAAACATGTCATCGTCACTGTTGTTCTTACCATCAATGACAAGCACACTCTAGCTATAAACATGCCAACAATATCCCCCTTTGGCATTGATGGAAACCCTGAATGACTGAGCTATTCTCCAACTACAACATCCAGTCCACTCCTTTTCTCCCCCTTTGAAATCAATGTCAAAGAAAACATGCTCCCCTTGAGTTGTTGTAGTATTTTTTGGAGGTATCATATATTCAACCAACACATACTCCCCCTGACAGGATGGACTCTCTTAGGTTGATAGTGGGGTCACGCCCAACTTCTGGCATAGATACTCAAACTGAGCTTGTGCAAGCAATTTAGTGAAGATATCAACAATCTGGACTTTGGATGGAATATTATGCAAAGAAACCACAGAGTTGGTTACCTATTCCATCAAGAAGTAATACTTGATGGCTATATTCTTGGTCTTGGAGTGAAAGACAAGATTCTTTGACACACTAATTTCACTAGTATTATCACAATGGATTGGGATCACTGCAATATAATTTACCTCCAAGTCTGGAAGTGTCTGAATCATCCACAACACTTGGGTACAGTAGGTGGCAGTTGCAATGTATTCATCTTCTGTTTAAAAGTAAATGTAATTTTTCTTCTTTCTCAACCATGATATAAGGGAATCTCCTAAGAAGAATGCACCTCCACTCATGCTTTTCCTTTCATCCATGCATTTAGCCCAATCAACATCTGAATGACTGATAGTTGAAAATTCTGATTCCTAGGATACCATAGGCCATAGTCCATTGTTCCTTTCAAGTATTTGAATATTCTTTTGACATCTAACAAATGAATTTGTTTAGGTGCATCCTGATACCTTCCTACCATGCCAACAACATGCATTATGTCTAGATGGGATGATGTGATGTACAATAGTTTTCCTATCATATACCTATATGAACTCTGATCAACAATAGGTGATTCATCATCCTTGTTTAACTTGCATCCATTGACCATAGGTGTGCTCATAGGTGTAGAATCTTCCGTTTGAAACCTTTTCCTCATTTCTCTTAGATATTTCTCCTGAAAAAGAAATAATCCTTCAGACCTCTGAGTAATTTGCAGACCAAGGAAAAATGATAGTTCCCCTATCATAGAAATTTCAAATTCATACTGCATGGCAGAAGCAAACCATTGTACTAATGAAGCATTATTTCTTTCGAAAATGATGTCATCTACATAGAACAACACAATAAGAAAATCATCACCCTTTGTTTTGATATATAGATTGATGTCAATTGTTCCTCTCTTGAACCCTTTGTCTTGAAGATACTTATCTAGTCTGTCATACCAAGCACGAGGAGCTTGTTTCAACCCATTTAAGGATTTCTTTGAAGTGTTTTATTGTAGCAAGTCTTCCATGCCATATTTCATAAGGTGTCTTGTTACTGTGTGGTCCGAGGTGAGATTTAATAATAATATGGATTGATGTGTGTACTGCTTCTACCCAGTAGATTTGACCAATGTTCTTGTCATTCATCATTAACCTGGCCATTTGCTAAACTATTATGTTTTGCCTCTCAACTACTTTGTTTTTTTATGGGGTTACTGGGATTGTGTATTCTCTTTTGATCCCATGCTTATCACATAACTCCTTGAAATCACTTGACCTAAATTCTCCTCCTCTGTTTGATCTCACAACCTTTAATTTGTTGCCTGTTTGATTCTCAATTAAAGCCTTAAATATTTTAAATTTCTCAAATTCTTCATCTTTTTCTTTGAGAAAAGCAACCCAATTAAGTCTGGAGTAATCATCAATGATCAACATAAAGTAGTTTTCCTTCCCCGTGCCTTACTATCTTGATGTTCCACATAAATCCATATGAACTAATTGGATTGGTTTCTCTGTTGAATTAGAGATCTTGGATTTAAACTGTGTCCTGGTTAGCTTTCCTACTTGGCAGGGTTTACACACAAAGTCTTGTGGATTTGATATTCTTGGAAGATCTTTTACTACCTCAATATTTTTGAGCTTGATTAAGTGGTCAAAGTTTAGATGTCCAAGTATCCTATTCCATAACCAATTTTCATCATTTTTTCTTAGATGACACTCTTCTCTATCTTATTTCAGCACATATACCTTATTATCCATCCTTATGCCTTTAGCCACCACTTGTCGTGAGTTTTAAGACTTTATCTTGCAATCCCTGGAAGTGAACACTAATTCACATCCTCTATGACACACTTGAATTGCACTAAGAAAATTACGTTTCAACCCATCTACAAGAAGAACATCCTGGGATTTTCCTTTACCATTACTCAAACTCACCATCCCTTTACCCTTGATTTTACCAAGAGCATCATTTCCAAAGGTTACATTTCCTGATTTTCTTTCATTTAGAGACAAAAACTTACTTTCATCTCCCGTCATATGTTTGGAGCATCCACTGTCAATATACTATGGGTTCTTTTGTCTTTGAGATGAAAAAACTAATCCACACTTTTCATTCTCTTTCTTCTTCCAAACCTTGACGTTTTCAGCAGAGGGATTTAGATCTAATTCATAGTTCCGTAAGAGACAGTCTACAACTTTATGCCCATAAATATGGCAGGTGTAACATTCTAGTTCATTGAATAAAGGATCATAATGATTGTTATTATTAACCTTTGTCCTTTTCCCAACCATCACATGATTTGCAGTCTGTGATTGTTTGTTAATTGGTTGTCTCATTCTTTGTTGTGGTAGATATATATTCCCTAAGTGTTTTGATTGCTCATATCTAAATCTTAAAGAACAATTTACATCTTTGTGACCAAAGTTAGAACATAAAAAACAATATCCATAGAAAATCTTTTGTACCTAGAAAATGGTTGTCTTCTTTGAGCAGGTCGATTTCTTCCATGCTGATGATTTCTTTGTTCTACATATTCAGTTCTGGTACTTTTTCTTTCACTCTTCGTTGGCCACTAATTATCTTCCTCTGTTTCTCCATATTTGTTGTTGTCAATGAATGTAGATTTGACAAACTTGATTGATTCTTTGTTGCTTGGCTGACTACAACTTGATCCTTCTTCATAACCCAAACCAGTTTTCAAATTTGGATTCCTTTGCTGATTCAGAATGGTGGTTAATCCTTCTGAGGCTTTAATGCTTGGAATATTTTGGAGATACAATGCTTTGAACTTCTCTGTCTCTTTTCTAGTTTTTACTACCTCTTCTTCCAAGGCTTCACATCTTTCCTTCTTCTTTGATAACTGTTGTTTCAGAATATCCTCTATTTTATTTGCCTCTTCTAACTCCACCTTTAGCAGGACAAAGTCTTCATCAGGTTTTTTAACATTCTTTTCAATCTGCATCAAAAACGTTTTTTGTTTTCTTTTCTCGTGTCTAAGTCTGTCAATCTCTTCTAAGGAACTGATTAGTTCACCTTCCATATCAACCACAAATTATTCATCATTAACATCACTTCCTGTGTTTTGATTATCATAGTCCTCTATAACCATAAGCACAAAGTTATTAACCTTATCTTCACAGGAAGAGTCACTATCTATGTCTTCTGAAGTGTCATTATTGTTTACACATAAAATTTTAGTTTTACCAAATCTCCTGGATTTGTACTTATTTTCACCTTTAGAATTCTGATCCTGCTTCCTATGTAGACACTTAGATGCAAAGTGACCTATCTTTCCACAGTTAAAACACTTGAAGGGAAACTTGCCTTGATACTTTCCTGATCCCTTCTTTAGTCTTTTCACAAATTTTGCTTCAATTTCATCAGGCTCAGATTCCTCATTCTTATCTTCTTTAAATGAAGATTCTCTGGTATTGGATTTATCTTTACCTATCCTTATTTCATATGCAGTCAACGTTCCTAGAAGTTGATCAAAAGCCAAATATTTTAGATCATTAAGTTCTTCTACAACAAAGACCTTTGGGTTTAACCTATCTGGCAAAGATCTCATAATTTTCTTAACTAAAGAGGCTTCCTCAATTTTTTCACCAAGAGCTTTCATTGCATTTACTAGTTCTTCAACTCTCATAAAGTACTTTCCAATAGTTTCATATTATTTCATCTATAGTTGTTCAAACTGTACTCTATATGCTTGAAGCTTGGCATCCTTTACCTTCTCATTGCCTTCATAACTGCTAATTCGTTTGTCCCACACGTCTTTGGCAGTTTCTAAGTGCATAAATTTTACAAATTATACTTCTGCAAGCCCACTTAGAATAACATTCATAGCCTTAGCGTTGAAGCTAAATTCTAGCTTGTCATCCTTGTTGGCTAGTACAATTGGCTTTACATAACCAGTCTCTACCACATCCCGGACATCTGCACCTAAAGCCATTATGTAGGTTCTCATCCTAACTTTCCAGAAGGAAAAATTTGTTCCATTGAACAGAGGGGCCTTTTTGGTTGAATTTCCTTCATGGCTAGTCATGTTTAAGCTCTAGGATCTACCCTTAGATAAAACTGGCTGGCTATGATACCAATTGTTGGAAAACTGAGGGGGGGGGTGAATCAGTTGTTACATTGCTTAAACAATTATGCCTATTTTAAACTCTTTATAACACACTCAAATGACGATCACAATAATGCAGAGATGTCAACAATAGAATATTCAACATCAATCACACACATAAAATATACAGAGACATATATTTCCCGAGGAAACCCATAAAGGGAAAAACCTCTTCTTCTTGATATGATAAGTAATCTTTATTTTCTATACATTTTCATTATTATGAGAACCAACTCATTGTGAGGCTACCATCTCTGTTTTGCAAGCTGCAACTTTCTAAGAGCACCACCACTCTAGTTTCTCTAGCACCCACTAGAAGGAAGCACCAACTCCCAGGTTTCTCTAGCACCCACTAGAAGGAAGCACCAACTCCCTGGTTTCTCTAGCACCCATTAGAAGGAAGCACCAACTGCCTAAGTGTTCCAACAACAAATGGATGGAAGCACAAACTTCTAGTCACACAAACACCAACATGTATAACAGAGAACAACTATTCTCCCTTGCACCACCCTGCCAGCCTGGTTTCTCTGGCTACAACCAAATGGAATTTACAAATTGTTGTGTTCAAGCACCCACTTGAAACTCTGAGGATAACAGTCCTCCCTAGCACCTCCCTACCACCTTGGTTTCAATCTTTACTTTCTTGAATTTATCACAGTGATACAACGTTTATCTATGGCTTACTAGTCTCATCACTTTTCTGTTACACTACTCTGCTCTGCCTGCATCAATGTCTCTCTCCTCATGTCTGCTATGCTTTCTTTTCTTCTCTTAGATACACATTTTTGTTCCTTGCTTCTTTTGTGCTTTATGCTTTGTGTATTATTTCCATTCTATTCACCACACCTATTTTGTGTGCTTCATCTCCTACACACAACATGATTCTACCCTCCTGAAACACTCTCAACAACAACCCGCATATCTTCTCTGTTCAGAGTTTTTTATATTCTATGTGCATCAACTGCATCTTCTATGCAATGCATATGGATGTTCTTCACTACATCGTTGTTATGCCCTATAGGTTCTTCACTTCCTCTCTTCCTTTCGAATGTATGGCTAACTAGAATAATTTCTTCACTTCTCTATTGTGCATCTCTTTCTCACGTTGAGTCATCTACTTGATCATCATACAAACTCTTCATCTTCTTTGGTTGTTAGCTACATGTGTTCATCATCACTGGGCTTATCCTAAGATTCTTTGCCTTCTATGGCAGTGTGACTCTTCATCTTCTCTGTCATAGTTGAGTGTATCCTCTTTGTTGCAGTTACAGTCTTCAACACTTTTCCATCTTTCAATTGTCTCTATGATCAGTCTTCATTCCACTGGAAATAACCTCAAGACTCTTCAGCTCCTCTGGCGATCACCCTGCAGCTCCTCGAGTTCTCTGGATGATTTCATTATTGTGTTATGGAAGTTACAGCCAGTCAGCTATGGTTTCTTTGGCTTCTAAGCCCCTTCCTTCATGTGACCTCTGGTTGTGACCTAGGGCCATGCACTAGGGTGCTTCGTGATTTCACATTTCATGATATTCTACTGCGAGTTGCTTTGAATCTCCCAACTCATGAAATCTAAAATACTCCATATTGGATTAACGGTCTAGATATTTCCCTTTGATTGACGACACGATAAATATCGTGGAATCAGACTTCATATCAGATCAACGGTCCATATCCTTGGTGATCCGATGGATCATATCATTTCACGACTTTGCATATCGTGAGTTCCTACAACTCTCACCTTTGACTTCTCTAGCTCGCTAGTCAACGAGATGTTGATTTCTCACCACATGTCCTTTGGATCCAACAACTTACATAATTTCACAATTTCACATATCACAAGTTCCTACTACTCTCACGTTTAACTTCTCTAGCTTGCGAGTCAGCGAAATGATGATCTCTTGCCACGTGTCCTCTAGATCCAACGACTCAGATCATTTCGTGATTTCTCATATCGAGATTTCCTACTACTCTCACATTTGATTTCTCCATATTGCAAGTCAGCGAAATGATGATCTCTCTCCACGTGTCCTCTGGATCCAACAATTCAGATCTCATCGCAATTCGATCCAACAACTGAGGTCTAATGTACTCCTCTGCGTGCTCCTCCTATCTGGACTCTGATATGACGACCATCGGGTATTCGGGATTGGTGATCCAATGACCACTATCACTCCTCCTCCTGAGGTTACGCATCCTCCTGACTTGGAAGAATTTATAAGTGTCAAAGGTTCTAAGACCTTTGATCCTTCTGTGAGCCTTGATGTATGGGATCTCGTCTGTGTGTCTCAGAACGCTATCTCTCCTGATCTTTGGCAAAAATTTCCCTTGGCCCTGTTACACACTTGTGCTCTGCATGCAACTCTGCACTATCTACGTGTAACTCTGATCGATCTCTTTTGAGCCTCTCAATCTTTCTCATCCGCGTCTTCCCAAAATCTCTTTTGAGCCTATCAATCTTGCTCATATGTGTCTTCCCAAAAGACTTCTGGTGCCAACCTAAAACATTATGCCTTTCTCGTATTCTCGTCTCTTGAGCTTTGGTTTGTTTCTATTCTTGTCTATAAACATGCCATCGTCGCTATTGTTTGCCATCAATGACAAGCACACTCTTCCTATAAACATGCCAACACATATTTTGTCAAAAAATCCTCTAATTCATTTATCCCATGAAAATTTGGAGGTTCTCTCTAACACCCTAGGTTTTGAACCCCCATTTTAAATAATGTATTGTTACAATGTTGAGAGGCCAAAGTGCCCAAACAATTATTAAAAGATTAGTGTGCCCAAGACATGTAGTGGTTTTATCATTTTTAATAATAAATACATGGCTAACTTCTAGACAAACAAGGACTAGAGTTATAGGGGGATATGATTCGACAAGAGAGGGGGCTTGAGGGGCTAAGTGTTTATTCCTATTTTAATTGACCTTTTATCTAAGGGAGGGGATTGGTTACGTGAGCTTCTTAGGGAAGGCCAAGAGGTTCTTGATTTCCCCACGAAAATAATTAAACCCATCCCTGGTCTAATTGTGGGGTTGGTCAAGGTTGATGGTCATTGGTCTTTGGTTGTTGGTCGATGGTCATTGGTCATTGGCTCGTCCTCTCATTCCCTTATGCATTTCGTACCATTCCTTTCCCTCATGCACTTCCATGCACTCACTTACCCATCCATTGATCCATCCTCACCTGCATCTTGGCTTGGTAAAGGGAAAGAAACTGTTGAAGATTAGGCACAAGAGAGTTGGTTGTAATGGTCTCTAGTGCAATCCAACCATGACCTGGGAATTGCATGTTTGAGATGTGTTGGCCTATGCCCCATTTTTCTCACAACTGCGAGTCCTGAGAGTTCCATCTTTGAGATTCTTGACCAGCTGTGTTGGAGGCCCCAAAATAAAGGAGAGGGACTGCCTGAGGGACTGCGTGACAAAGAAGGGTGGAGGTCCATTCTCTTGGGTGGTACAGGTTAGGTACAAGAGAGATGAGGACTTGTATTGTTGTGGGTGCTGGGAAGCCTATGAGAGCTTGAGATATGACTGGTTTGGGAACCCAAGCACACTCTGGAACCGTCCTTGTGGATTCATAGCCCTGGCTCGGTGGTGACACTACTGTTGAGATTTGGAGCAGTGGTGTCTACGGTTGGGTGGAACGTCCTTTTATGAATCCATTTGGTGTCACCTTTTTATAAAGATAAGTGCTCTATGTTATGGTATCATTACATGTATATGAATGTATTTCCACTGTATATTTAATTATTGTTTAATTGAATCTTTAGACTATGCATGCTTGCTGACTACTGTTGTGCATGTCATTAAAATCTTTTATTTTATACATTCTTAAAGTTTAAAAAGGTATCGGAAGATAAAGAAGTCCAAGGGTGGGCTTGAAGGTAGCGTGCCCCGGCCTGTGGGTGGCCAGGTATGTTACAAAATGGTATGAGAGCATTTGGTTGAAACACTGATCCGGTATGGGCCAGGTATGTTGGTCAAAGTGGTGTGGTTACAGATCGAACTCTGACCGTGGAGTTGAAAATCTCAAGAGGAATGGTGTTGTAGAATATACAAAGGAGATAGAATGTTAGAGACCTGTTGTAAGGGGTTCAAAGGATTGTGACCATCCCCTTCGAATTTGGGAGTGATCGCCACTGTAGGATCGGGAGAGATCTGTGATTGTTGGATCTGAGGACAGGTGAATAGGGGTCGTCCGATGAAAATGAAGCAAGGGTTAAGGTCATAGCTATCAGATCCCATTGGAGAGAGATATCAATGGAGAGCAGGCATTGCAGGGAACCAAGTTGCATGGGAGATAATTTCCCAAGGCGGTCCTGTAATCCAAACCATGGTTTCCCCAAGGGGTTACATGTTAGCATTGGGAGAATTGCAGGGAGAAAAGCGGGTTACTCCAAACCGTCGATGCATGCCCTCGCAAATTGAAAGGCATGCAGTGATGTGACAGGTTAGGGATCAAACATCGAAACTCTGAATAACCGAAGTAGTTGGGGACTTTCGATCCATAGGAGGACACTTGTCAACTGATCGTGTACTCTGGGTGAAAGCACTCTAGGAAAGAGTGAGCGAGGAGAAGTTGAGAGTTGAAACTTCAAAATCCCGAAGAGTTAGAGTCCCAAAGTAAATGTCGACTATCGGATCGTCTGAAGTAGATCTTGACCGTCGATCACCAAGAGGTACAGGTCAGCAGATTAGTAACTCTGGAGGAATCTGTTCGAGAGGTTTTCAGTTGATACTTGAGACTCTCAAAGCTTGGAGAGACGGAGAGAAGAAGTAAATCTCAAGCATCGAAACGTCCGAGGTGAATCTGGGTCGTCTAATAGAGAAGAGACATGGCATAAATATGTAGATTTTGGGTGAAGGATTGAAGTAAGCCTCCACCATCATATTAAGGAGGACATGCAATACAGATCCATGGACTCTAGGTGAAGACCCGAAGTGAATCTTAGTCATCCAATCCAGGAGGACACATGGTGACAGATTGGCCAGTTTGGGAATTTGGAGTTCGGGAGAATTGGAAGTGTGCTAGTATGGAAACTCCTGAAGCCTGAAGATTTGAAGTGAGGGGGCATGATGACATCACTAGGAGGTGATGTGGACCCTGGAATTTTCTGAAGTGACTTGGATTATGGAATTCACCTGGGATGATGTGGATAAATGGGATGTGTGCCATGTGTCAGTAAGTTTTGAGCATTTGGAGTACTGAAAAGTCAGTTAGAACATGACACGTGTCACCCGCCTGATTAGGCCACCTGTCTTCTTCCAGTATTTCACCACATGGCGACAGGCCATGTAGTCCAAAGATTAGGAACTCTAGAGGGAAAAGATGTGATAGGTTGCTTTGGGTCAAAAAATCCAAAAGGCCCGAAGGCTGGAGTACATATCGACCATTGATTCCAGAAGACAAACATTGAAGGATCGTTGACTTCGGGTGAAAGCACTCTGGGAGAAAGTGCATGAGGAAAGTTTGAAACTTTCGAAGCCCAAAGATCCAAAGTGATTTAAATTCATTGATCTATGGAAGGACGCCCGTCGACAGATCATGAACTCCGGGTAAAAGCGTTCTGGGAAGAGGTAAGTGAGGAAATTTGAGACTCCCAAAGCGCGGAGTCCTGAAGTGGATCACAATAGTTGATTATGAAAGAGGATGAGGACTGTTGATCCGGTCCTGGATGAAAGTTTCAAAGTCCTGAAGCTTTGGACAAGCACTTTTTTCAACTAAGCGTAGGTTCATGGACGTGGTCATATGCAGATTGAGAGCTAAGGGAAGGCGGGCTAAGAGCCGAATTGGTTGTCTTCGAGATAGGAAAGTGCTAAGGAAGGATTTAGCCATGGTTTCTAGTCGTGGTCACCTGGGAGGGTGGTTTGAAGGAAGCACCTACGCAGGATGAGATTCTGTGTCAGTCAAGGATAATAAGACATTGTTATTTTAGGAGAATGGGGATATGATCTCCATGAACAAAAAAATAAAGAGCTCTGTAGCATGGTTTGGAAATCTTGTTTATCATATGCATAATTATAAAAAAATGGTTTCTTGCACATTTTTCAGAATTAAGGGGTCTAAACATATCATCTCGGGATGCATATTGAGGAGATGGAAGAAGGCGAGGGAGCCTCCAATCATGATAAGGAGGCTGAAGGACAAAATACCAGAGTGGGTAATGTACAGACATAGTCCAATGGATGCAAGGGAAAATGAGAGCAGGAAACGTTAATAGAAATAATAAGAATCCTGAATATGGAAGTGCAGAGCTACAAAGTAGACAACAAGAGATTGATGAGAGAGAAAAGTCAGATAAATGCTCAAGTGTTGCAGAGCTTAAATCAGTTGTAGAGACAAATGAAGAAGGGATCAAACTCAAAACAAGAGGAAGAAGGCAGGTGCCATGAAAGAAGGGATGACCGTGGAAGATCTTGTTATTCCATAAGTGTTAACAGAGCTCATTTACACCACTCACCTCCTTACTTAGAAATAAATTTTTATGCATCGGAAGATCCCGTAAGTAGTCTAGAGGTGTCTCTTGTCAGACACCAAAGAAGGAAACAAGAGGTAGATAGTTTTCACGGAGAGCTGAGGAAGCTCAAGCCACCTTCCTTTGAGGTTGAAAGAGAAAGGGAAGATGATGCTGAATCATGGTTGCTTGGGCTCAAGAGATATTTGTAGTTGCATAACTATTCGTCCAACCTGGAAGCCAGGATTTCCACCTACCATTTACATGGGAAAGCTGCAATGTGGTGGGACCAACTGAAGCGAGTGGAACATGTTAATGAAAGTAGGATCACTTGGAAGTAGTTCAAGAAGTAATTCTAGAAGGCGTACCTCTCTTCCATCGGAATGAGCCTAATAGAAATAGTTAAGATCAGTATGCTAAGGGGGAATCCAAGAAAGAAGATTCTTTTGGAAAAAGGGGAAGACCACCAATCCAATGTTGGAGATGCAAGGAAGATCACTTGTACAAGAATTTTCCACACAGAAAGGACAAAGTGAAGATTTTGTACAACATCCAAGAGGCTACAACAGTCGAAGATATGGGAAGAATCTATGCATATTTAAATGATCGACAAGCAGAGTACCAGTCTAATATGATCGAGGTGGAAGGTAAGATCATAAATCAACTTGTTGCTATTTTGATTGATTCAGGAGCAAGTTATTGCTACATTGATCCTAATATAGTGGATAGATTACATTTGGAGAAAAGTAAACTTGGAAAATAAAGTTTGTTTTAGTTAGCCACTGGAACCAAAAGAAGAATCCATGATATGGTCAGAAGTTGTTCCTTAAGTCTTAATGGTGTGAATACTACTATTGATCTAAATATCATACCATTAGGGTCTTATGATATTCTGATTGGAATGGATTGGTTGGAAAAGGATCATGTTGTCCTAGATTTTCATAAAAAGACATTTACATGTCTTGATGGAAATGGAAAACAGAGCATTGTGAAAGGAGTTCCAAGACCCATCTCTATAAGGGAGATTTCAGCCTTACAGCTAAAAATATGTTTTAGTAAAGGATGTCAATTGTATGCAACTCATGTGGAAGAGCCAGATAATACTAAGGGGAAAAGCCTCAAAGATTTCTTGGTACTGTAGGATTTTGAAGATGTATTCCAAGAAATACCTGGATTGCACCAAGAAGGGAGATAGATTTCTCAATTTATTTAGTGCTAGGAGCTGCCTCAGTGTCAAAAAAACCTTACAGAATGAGAACACCAGAGTTAAAATAATTACAAATGAAGTTGGAGGAATTGTTGAAGAAAGGGTACATACGTCCAAGTGTTTCACCTTGGGGAGCACTAGTACTTTTTTTCAAAAAGAAGGATGGAAACTTGCGTCTGTGTATTGACTTCCAACAACTGAACAAGTACACTATAAAGAACAAGTATCCCTATACCCCTAATTGATGACCTCTTTGATCAGTTAAGAGAAGCAAAGATATTTTCAAAAATTGACCTGAGGGCAGGATACCATCAGGTAAGAATCATGAAAGAAGACATTCATAAGACATCCTTTAGGAGTAGGTATGGGCATTATGAATTTGTAGTGGTGCCATTTGGACTGACCAATCCACCAGTTGTATTCATGTGCTTAATGAATGGCATATTCAAGAATTATTTGGATAAGTTTGTCATAGTATTCCTGGATGACATACTTATCTATTCTAAGTCTGAAGAGGAGCATGAACATCACTTAAGACTAGTATTGCAAGTACTGAGAGAACATCAGTTGTATGCCAATTTCAGTAAGTGTTCTTTCTATCAAAAGAATATCCATTACTTGGGACACAGTATTTTAGAGCAGGGAATAACAGTAGATCCAGAGAAGATCGAAGCCATTAGAGGATGGACAACACCCATAAATGTGTCAGACGTCAGATATTTTATGGGATTAGTTGGCTACTATAGAAGGTTCATAGTAGGGTTCTCTAAGATTTCTCATCCAATCACTTCTTTGCAAAAGAAGGAAACTCAATTTGAATGGACACTCAAGTGTGAAAATAATTTTAATATGTTGAAGGAATTACTTACTAGTGCACCTGTGTTAAAGATTTCTGACCCAAATGAAAGTTTTGTGTTATGTACAGACACATGTAAGGAAGGACTTGGGGGATTTTTCACACTAAATGGTCATGTCAGTGGATATTAGTCGAGAAAGCTTAAGGAACATGAGAGGAACTATGGCACCCACAACTTGGAACTTGTTTCCATTGTTCACACCTTAAGGATGTGGAGGCATTATCTCATGGGGAAGAAATTCGAATTAAGCACATACCACATTGGCCTGAAGTATCTTTTTGAAGAACTGACCTTGAATGCGAGGAAAACAAGATGGATGGAATTTTTAGGTGCATATGAATTCGATATCAAGCATATCAAGGGAAAGGAGAATAAAGTTGTCGATTCACTTAGTAGAAGAGTGCATATCATGCATGTTACTACTTTCAGTATGCATCAGTCAGAATTGAAGAGAAGAATTTTAGATGGCCTTGTTACAAACCGACATTACCTACAGGTAAAGGAAAATTTACAACAAGGAGATGTATTTTCTAAAATAAAGGAGTATGAGATAAAGGAATAGAGACTACTCATGCATAAAAGTAGAATCTATGTTCCTAGTTTTGGAGAGATGAGGAATTTGGTAATGAAGGAAATGCATGATCTTCCTTATGCTAGACATATCGATTACCAGAAAACAATTACAACAGTAAAAATTGAGTTATTTTGGCTGAGAATGAAGAAGGATGTTGTTGATTACATCGCTCGATGTATGGAATATCAGAAGGTGAAGGTTGAGCATAGGAACCCAACGGGTTTGCTGCAGCCATTGTTAATCCCAGAGAAGAAATGGGAAGTGATCACCATGGATTTCATCACAGGATTACCCAGAACAAATAAGCAACATGATTCAATCATGGTAGTGGTTGAAAAATTAACAAAGGCTGCTCATTTTGTTCCTATGAAGACAATGCATACAACGACTAATATTGCAAAAATTTTCATGAAGGAAATTGCTAGGTTTCATGGGATACCTAGGACAATTGTCTCGAACAAAGATACAAAGTTTACCTCCAATTTTTGGAGGGGATTGTTTAGAGGATTTGGAAAAAATCTAAACTTTAGCACAACATATCATCCCTAGACAGATGGGAAAACAGAGATATTCAATCGAATAATTGAAGACATGCTGAGAATGTATGTGATGGATAATCCATCTAAGTGGGAAGATTACTTACACTTGGTTGAGTTTGCATATAATAATGGGTATCAAGATTCATTGAGAATGAGCCCATGTGAAGCCTTGTATGGTAGGAAATGTGATACTCCAGTAAGCTAGGACAACCCAACAAATAGAGTGGTACTTGGGCTGGAGTTTCTCAAGGACATGGAAGACTAGGTGGTCAAGATCAAGAAAAATTTAAAGGCAGCTCAAGATAGATAGAAATTTTATGCAGACAAGAACATGACATATAGAGAATTTAAAGTAGGGAAGCATGTACTTTTGAAAGTGAAGCCCAAGAAAATCTCTTTGAAATTGGGTATTTGTACAAAGTTGGCAGCTAAATTCTATGGTCCATTCAAAATATTGGACATAATAGGACTAGTTGCATACATGCTTGCATTTCTTGCTTCCATGAATGTGCATAATGTATTTCATGTATCTGTACTAAAGAAATATGTACATGATCCTAACCATGTTATTGATTGGTGTCTGATTTAGGTAGAGACAAAGGGATATTGTTAGGTTCAGTGAGTACGGGTATTGGACAAAAAGGTAAAAATGCTCTAGAATCAAGTTATAGAGCTGGTAAAAGTTCAGTGGACCTGCTACAGTCCTGAAGATGCTACCCGGGAGCATGAAGATACCATGCAGGTAGAGCACCCACAACTTTTTGAATAAATTTGAGATTTTGATCTCTATTTTGTATATGCATCGAGGACAGTGCCAAAATAAGGGGAAAGGGGATGTAACACCCCAGGTTTTGAACCCCCATTTTAAATAATGTATTATTACAATGCTGAGAGGCCAGAGTGCCCAAACAATTATTAAAAGGCCAGTGTTCCCAAGACATGTAATGTTTTTATCATTTTTAATAATAAATACACGGATGGTTGCTAGATGGACAAGGAATAGAGTTATAGGGGATATGATTCCACAAGAGAGAGGGATTGAGGGGATAAGTGTTTAATCCCATTTTAATTACCCTTCTTTGATTAAGTGATCTTCTTGGGGAAGCCCAGGAGGTTCCTGATTTTTCCATGAAAATACTTAAACCCATCCCTGGTCTGATTGTGGGGTTGGTCGGGGTCGATGGTCGTTGGTCATTGGCTTGTATGCTCCTTACCTTATGCATTTCGTACCATTCATTTTCCTCACACACTTCCATTCACTCACTTACCCATCCATTTATCCATCCCCACCTGTGTCTTTCCTCACCTGCGTCTTGGCTTGGTAAAGGGAAAGGAACTCGTGAAGATTATCCACAGGAGAGTATGTTGTAATGGTTGTTGGTGCAATCTTGCCATGACCTTGGGCATGCATGTCTAAGATGCGCTAGCCTGGGCCCTGCTTTTCTCACAACTGCGAGTCCTAAGAGTTCCATCTTTGAGATTCCGGACCAGCTGTGCTGGAGACCCCAAAATAAAGGAGAGGGACTGTGTGGCAGAGAAGGGTGGAGGTCCATTATCTTGGGTAGTAAAAGATGGGTACAAGAGAGATGGGTACTTGGATTGTTGTGGGTGGTGGGAAACCTGTGAGAGCTTGAGAGTTGACTGGTTTGGGAACTCAAGCACACTTTGGAACCGTCCTTGTGGATTCATAGCCCTGGCTCGGGGGTAACACTTCTATTGAGATTTGGAGTAGTGGTGTCTACTGTTGGGTGGAACATCCTTGGTCTGCAGCCAGTTGGTGTCACCCTTTTATAAATATAAGTGATCTCTATTATGGTATCATATACATGTATATGAATGTATTTCCGTTGTATATTTAATTATCGTTTAATTGAATCTTTAGACTATGCATGCTTGCTGACTACTGTTGTGCATGTCATTAAAGTCTTTTCTTTTATGCATCCTTAAATTTTAAAAAGGTATCGTAAGAGAAAGAAGTCCAAGGGCATGCTTGAAGATAACATACCTCAGCCTATGGGTGGTTGGGTATGTTACATTCTCTTATCTTTGTACCAATCCATCTTATTGCGTAGTCGATTCTTATGCACCTCCTTGTGGAAACTTCATGTAATCATTGTTTCCAATTTCCCAAACCAGTGTCTGAGTCAGAAGCACAATATGTGATCCTTCTCCAGCTAAGTACCCAGTTTGTACTTGGGTTGACATAATCCTCTTCTCACATGGTTATTCTTGTTATCCTCTTTCTGATATACAATCATTAAGTCTTAGTATACCACCTTTGTATCTTTCACATGCTAGGATATAGTTGTTATCCTAAGTGTGTTTCTAGATTCCTATATTTCCTCATCCTACCTTATCTCCTGATGAGGTGTCGATGTGAGAACAATTGAGGTGGTTTCATTATTGTATTATATATTTGTATAATTAAGATGAATACAATGTTGAGAATTATGGCTTAAAGCCTTTTCCGCCAATTTTCTTGTCCTAACATTCTTATGCTCAATTTCTTCAATTGGTATCAGAGCTTCTTATGGTCTTAAGGGCATGATGCCTTCATGAGTGATTCAAAATCAAGTTTAGAGATAGTTTAGTCATGCTGCAACATCAACCATGTGGATCTGCCAAAGGTGAATTTGTTTGAGATATGAAATTTGAGGCGTTGTGATGTTGGTGATCCAATTTTCGTAAGCGAAGAGGCTCAACTGTATGCGCAAAACTACTCTGCAAGCACACTGTCATCTTGGACAGAGAGTTGGAGGCCTGATATGGATAGATCTACAACCCATTTCGTGGGATTGTAGAAGCTGCTGGTAGATTCATTTTTCAAATGGATTAGCTCGCCCTCCAGATAGCATGATCTGTAAGTAGCAAAGATTCCAATATTATTTCATGATGATTAAGTATTTACATCCTGTTAAAACAACATGAGGGTCATCTTCCTAAGGAACGATGCATGGATAGATGAGCCCCTCCTCCTCCTTTTTTCTGGTTCTGATCCATACAAATATCTGGCTTCTCTGCTCTTTTATTTATTCTGTTGCAAAATCTTTCGCTACAAACATTACATCTTCAATCATACAATCAATATTGAGGGTAAGAATCCTCTGTGACGCTGACTAGCTCACACCAGGCTCCTTAGCCTGTAACCTAACCCTCAAATACTACCTTACTTGAATCTTATACAAGACTTATTACAATCATCAACAACCCACAAACTCATAATAATAAACTCTCTCTATCCTCAACTGACTTATATTTTCCCATTACAAGCTCTCTTCTCTCCTTATTACTTCCCAACCTACCCCTCGTAGGTCCTTATTTATACTACTTTATAGGCTTATAGTCATTACAATATTGTCAAAAACCCTAAACCTATCATGGTTAGGCTTTCCTTCCTACACACCACATTTCTTTTCCTCCCACATGCTTTTTCCCCTTCTTTTTATGCATGTTGCTTTCTTGCCACCCGTTGCATGTGCTCCAAAATTAGGTCTTCCTTTCCAAAAATAGGTATTTCCCAAAACAGATTTTTCTCCAAAAATAGACATGCGCCCAAAATAGAATTCCTTCTCAAAATAGGTCTGTGCCCAACAGGCCCCCAACACTAACATGTGGCTCGTCCTGAGCCACTCAAGTAGTGCACGCTCCCTGTACAACATTTTTCAAACCGTGGAACTTTTCTGCTTGTTCCTTTCCTTTTTCCCTTATCTATGCATATTTGTCTTTTAGCGCCTCGACTATATGCATTGTGATCTCTTCTTGTAGTACTGTTGCACCCTTTGAATCTGTCTGTGCTATGCTTGTCTTCTCTTTCTCCAGTTGCACAAGCATATGTGTTGCTTGTTCTTGGAGGGGTTCCAATTTGGCTTGTCTTTCTTTCTTATTTCTCTGCATTGTCTTTAACTATGTCTAGAGAGTCTTCATTTCCTAGGTTCCCTTCAAGTGCTCCGTAATACTCATTTTTTTCTGTCGTTTCTTTAATTCCTGTATGGAAGTGCTGATTTTCTCCTCTTGTTGGTCTAACTGTTGGACCTTTTCATCCTCTTCTAAAATAATCCAAATATGCCAAGTTCTGTTGAACAGCTCTGCGACTTCCCTCACTTCTTTTTCCATCTCTGTTATCTGGAGAGAATATTGTTTTTCTCTATGTTCTTGAACCTTAGGAGGAGTCGTAAGATTAATCTTTTATTTTATCTCCTCGATTTCTTACCTATATCCCTCAATCGTCTGTGAAATAATTTTTATATTTTCTTCTGCACTCCTCTCTGGTTCTTGCACATTGTTTGGGTTGTGGTCATATACCATTGTTAGCCCTTTCTATAGCTTATCAGTGTGTTCTTTCTCCTCCTATTTCTCTAAGGTCAATTGGTTGCGGGTGATTTGTAACATTTCGGTGACTCCCCTACCCACCTCCAAGTTACTCACATACATGCGGGATCTATATTGTACTTCTTTCATTATACTGGCCTAGAGTCTGTATAATGCCTTGATGGGTATCTGCACCATGACTACTTCAAATTGCTAAATTTACCCCATGTGTTTCTGCACAATCTCTTGATCCATTCTGATCATTTGGCGAGTGAATTTTAATGTGTCCCTGCCTTGCACTACCAACTGCACTGTATCCTCTCCTTCTTTCTGCACAGAGGGTCATTGTGTATTTTCATGTTGCTGCATTGTGGCGTGTGGTACTGCTCCGTAATTGTTGTATACTTTCATGGACTTCTATGAGTTTGGCCATGATCTCTTCTCTTTTTTCCTCTAGAAAACAAACTACCTCTTCCCCCCTTTCTTGGAACTTTTCCGCGATGAACTCAGCATCAATTTCTGTTAGGGTGATGGCTGGGTCTTCTGTGTTATACTTCCTCTTTTTTCATATCTCTTCTACCTACATTGGCTTCCTTTTTTTCTGTGAGGGTTGTGCCCCACTCATTGTAACATGTACCCTTTCTTCACTAGCCTATCATGTGTCCCCTTTTCTGGCATCCTGCTAGTTGTTTGTCCTAGTCACTGTTGTTGTCCTCCTTGGTCTTTTGGGCACGACATTGCTTCTTGACAGTTGATTCCATGATGTAGACTTTCTAGTGTTATCATCTGGGTTGTTTGTTTTTTATGACAAACCTGCTTCAAAATTTTCCTTGGGATTGGTGGATTGTGTCATGGATAGCTTTGTTACTATTTTTTCTACTCACATATTCCACTTTGTTGGCCAGTCTCTGATTATCCAGTCAATTTCTTCCTTTGTGACGTAATATTGCATTCTAACCATGACTTCTTTGGATCCCTTTTGGCCTAGATCCACATCCGATTCCTATATTCCTTGAACCTAGCTATCCCTTCAGTTTCTTGTACTACCTTCACAAGAATGCGCCACACATTGGTTGTGCATAGTTGTATTTATTCAAGAAACATCGCAAATACTGTGTTATTTTCCTGTTGATTTTTATTGTCTTTGGCCTGCCAGAGGGTCTCATATCTAGTTGCATAACACTTTCCTTTCCTATCCAAGAAGGTTGAAAACTTTGGCTCCTACCACCTTGTCAAGGCTATAATAATGATGAGCCAATAATAATGGAACTCGGTTCCATTATCCTTCACATCTCTACAATCAACCAAAAATTGGTTTGGAACGTACGATTCCCAACTGAACATCACTCCTTTCATGCACTGCGTGGTTATTGTGATGACTCATGCTGGAACTCCTTCTTTCTTGCATTTTCTTAGTAGCTTGCAAGCCATAAGATTGTTGTTGAACCTTGTCACATTGTCATTAATGTCTTAAAGAATAATGCCCCTTGTTTCCCCCGCTGGTGCCAAATTGTGCTTTTACCAGCTCGACGATTTCCTTCTTGTGCGCCTTGTTGTCCAAGTACTCCTCTAGTTGTGCTCTAACTGTAGGTAATCTTGTAATCTTATTGATCTGGGCCACATCCAGTTGTATCGGCCTATCCATCCAAAGGATGTCACCATGTACTCGGGCTAATAACTATTTCACGCAGAGCCCAATATTTTTACCATGCTCAAAGTGTGGTATATCTAGGAGGTTCATTATTCTGGAGTTATACAACCCCATTATCCACTACGCAGGCTCCAATATAGATTTTCCTAGGGGACTAGTTTCCCATGTGTCTACTAAGTAGGTTTCTTTAGCCAAATATGGGAATTTGGTTGCATCGCGCACATCGTGGTCCAAGTACTTCACTTTAGGCACTTTTTCAAGTATGTCGTCCATAATGAACACTATGTTTGGGAGGTATGGAAGTGTAATATTCGTGGCATCTTGCACCATTTTTCTCTGTTCGACAGCAGATGGGCGTGCCTCTGTTGTTTCGGTGTCATCTTCTTCCCTCTAAGAGTCCATTCAATTGGTGATGTCCTTGACCAACACCTCTTCTTTGTCGCGTCCCTATTGTTGACCCGTCATTTCTATTGGAAATATGGCTATAGCATAGATGACGCAGATGGTCAAGGTTGGAAATATGGCTATAGCAGAGATGACGCAGATGGTCAAGGTTGTCATTGATGGAAATCGGTCAGATGGTCAAGGTTGTCATTGATGGAAATCGGTGGGTTATAGAGCACACACAAGAGATGCTGGAAAACAAAAGCCAAAACACAGTGCTGAAACAAAGTTGGAACACAAAAGCTGAATCACAGATGATGAAACACAAATGTTGAAACACAAATGATGGAACACAGATGCTGGAACGCAAATGCTGAAACACAAATGCTGGAACACAGATGATGGAACGCATATGCTGAAACAAAGATGCAGAAACACAATGCTGAAACAGAGCTGGAACTTATGCTGAAACACAGTGCTTTAACAGCTGAAACACAGTAATGTTACATATGCTGAAACACAGCACTGGGATGAAACACAGTGCTGGAAACTATGTTGAAACAGTGCTGGATCTTTGCTGATCAAAACGCACGCTTTAGCCATGGCCATGACTAGCAGCAACAATCACCAATCGTTCTCTTTAAGAAACACACAAATAATGCCATTCACAACGCCCTTGGGTTACCAATCGTTTTTGTTAAGAAAAGCACGAATGATGCCATTCACAATGCGATTGGTGTGGCCAGCATCAAACAACTATAATGCACAATCAACGGAGCTTGACATTGCTAAATCCAGAGTTTGGCGGGGGTCCTTCATCTGCTTTGACAAGTCTGGAAGATTTTGTCAGTTGGGTGTCTCTAATCACTCTGGACGGTGGAAGGACTTTTAGTCTAAATTTAGACTAGCAGTTAAGACAGGAAGAAAACAGTGCTGCATGATGTGGCATGCATAGAGGAGGCATGCAAAGAGCCAGTTCAGAAAATTAGGGAGAATACTGGCATGCGAAAAGAAGAAGAAAGAATGAAAGAAAGGGAAACCGCAGTTGCATGATGTGGCATGCGTAGAGGAGGCATGCAAAGAGCCAGTTTAGAAAATCAGGGAGATTGATGGCATGCAAAAAGCAGAAGAAAGAATGAAAGAAAGGGAAACTACAGTTGAAGTTGAGAAAAGAAAGGAAAACCTCTGCATGTGGAATAACAATATAATGCGCTGGAACCAAGATGGAAGGGTTGATGAAGGGAGAAGAAGAGAGAACTCTGCAGGTGAGAAAAGTGAGAGGAGAATCTGCATGACAGGAGAAGAAACTGAGAATGGGCTGCAGAGGACAGTGAAGCAGAGAAGCAGATCAGAAACAGTAAAGAATGCAGAATAGATCAGCAGAAAGGGTACGCAAGCTATTACAGAATGAATAAGTTGATTTGAGCAATATATATTTTGGCAAATAAGGGTGGTAGGGTGGTGCTAGGGAGACGAATGTCTCTTTCTCTGCAAGTGGGTGCTTGTAGAATCTGAAGGTTGGTGCCTTCACTCAGTTGGTGCTGAAGTAAAAAGGAAGTCGGTGCTTCCACCCAGT
>ML779615.1:943737-988851 GCA_009831015.1 Picea engelmannii | reverse complement strand
ACAGAAGATGGGTGTCCTACCCTTCTCTAACTAACCTCTGCACTTTGTCAGGGGGAGCGTGTGTTGAACAGATCGCCTGAAGAGACATTTTGGTCTTTATACCAGTATTGAATATATGAGTGTAGCCGTGTTGAGTTTGGTCAGGAGCAACAAAGATGAACATTTTTATAAGAAGTGTTCTTGAAGTAATAAACGTGAATCTGAAACATATGATGCTTATTGAATTATATAAAAGGCAAGTATCCTCATCCATTCAAAATAGGACAGACCCCATGCATAAGAAGACTGTTTGAGAGCAGCATGGAAGCTAGATTGAAGATTGAGAACTATGAAGAAAATTTGTGAATTAGGCTTGAATTTTTTTTTTTAGATGTCTGCACAGGTTGCTGCAAGTAGGGAGATAAAACGTGCATCGTTCTCTGAGCTCACATAGAGAGAGCACAAATGATTTTTGAGATAATTCCAGATTGGTTCCTCATGACTGGGTCCTTGGGGTCATATTGATAGGGGGAGCATAGCTCTAAACATCTTTGACATGCACAAACCTGAAGATGTATAGCAGAACGAAGAAGATTGCAGATGCAAAGAGTCTTTTGTTTGAGCATAAAGACAGAGCGGAGCAGATGTGTACAAGACAGAGCATAGATGATTGATTAAAGAAGCGCAGGTCCAAAGGATCTTTTCACAAGAAGCCTGATTACTGAACATGATAAAATGGCAGCAAGCGACAATACATAGAGATCAGAGCTGATACCTTTCCCAGGTATTACCGTTGAGTGCACAAAGTCAGGGGGAGCTTGAGGAGAACAGTTTAACCCTTTGCTCTTGATGTCAAAGGGGGAGAAATGAAGGACATATTGCCATCAATGCCAAAGGGGGAGATTGTTGGAAATATGGCTATAGAAGAGATGACGCAGATGGTCAAGGTTGGAAATATGGCTATAGCAGAGATAACGCAGATGGTCAAGGTTGTCATTGATGGCAATCGGTTGGTTATAGAGCACGCACAAGAGATGCTGGAAAACAGAAGCTGAAACACAGTGTTGAAACAAAGCTAGAACACAGAAGCTGAATCACATGTGCTGAAACACAAATGCTGAAACACAAATGCTGGAACACAGATGCTGGAACGCAAATGCTGAAACACAAATGCTGGAACACATATGCTGGAACGTAGATGCTGAAACAAAGATGCAGAAACACAATGCTGAAACAGAGCTGGAACTTATGCTGAAACACAGTGCTTTAACAGCTGAAACACAGTAATGTTACATATGCTGAAACACAGTGCTGGGCTGAAACACAGTGCTGGAAACTATGCTGAAATAACGCTAGATCTTTCCTAATCAAAACGCACGCTTTAACCACGGCCATGACTAGCAGCAGCAGTCACCAATCGTTCTCTTTAAGAAACACACGAATAATGCCATTCACAACGCCCTTGGGTTACCAATCGTTTTTGTTAAGAAAAGCACGAATGATGCCATTCACAACGCGATTGGTGTGGACAACATCAAACGGCTATAATGCACAATCAACGGAGCTTAACATTGCTAAATCTAGAGTTTGGCGGGGGTCCTTCATATGCTTTGACAAGTCTGGAAGATTTTTCCAGTTGGGTGTCTCTAATCACTCTGGACAGTGGAAGGACTGTTAGTATAAATTTAGACTGGCAGTTAAGACAGGAAGAAAACAGTGCTGCATGATGTGGCATGCGTAGAGGAGGCATGCAAAGAGCCAGTTCAGAAAATTAGGGAGAATGTTGGCATGCAAAAAGCAGAAGAAAGAATGAAAGAAAGGGAAACCGCAGTTGCATGATGTGGCATGCGTAGAGGAGGCATGCAAAGAGCCAGTTCAGAAAATCAGGGAGATTGCTGGCATGCGAAAAGCAGAAGAAAGAATGAAAGAAAGGGAAACTGCAGTTGAAGTTGAGAAAAGCAAGGAAAACCTCTGCATGTGGAATAACAATATAATGCGCTGGAAGCAAGATGGAAGGGTTGCTGAAGGGAGAAGAAGAGAGAACTCTGCAGGTGAGAAAAGTGAGAGGAGAATCTGTGTGACAGGAGAAGAAGCTAAGAATGGGATGCAGAGGACAGTGAAGCAGAGCAGTAGATCAGAAACAGTAAAGAATGCAGAATAGATCAGCAGAAAGGGTAAGCAAGCTATATCAGAATGAATAAGTTGATTTGAGCAATATATATTTTGGCAAATAAGGGTGGTAGGGTGGTGTTAGGGAGACGAATGTCTCTTTCTATGCAAGTGGGTGCTTGTAGAATCTGAAGGTTGGTGCCTTCACTCAGTTGGTGCTGAAGTAAAAAGGAAGTCGGTGCTTCCACCCAGTGGGCGCTGGGATTCTGTGGGAGTTGGTGCTCTCAGCCAGTTGGTGCTGGAAATCAGAGGTTGTAGCCTCTATGAGTTGGTGCTCATAAAAGATGAGATGTAACGCAGTTGGAGCTTGATTAACATCTTAAGAAGACGAGGTTTTTTCCCTGGTTGGGTTTCCTCTTGAAAAATCTGTGTCTCATACTTGTGAGTGAATGCTGTGTGTGATTGCTATTCGTTATGTTATCTGCTTTATGTTTATAACTCTGAATTTCACAGTAAAGACTCACTGCCACTAAGAATAATGATTCAAAGTTAAAAAGAAGAGAAATAGTTAATAATCTACACTAACTGATTCACCCCCCCCCCTCTCAGTTAGTTCATACCTGTAACAATTTCATCAGGTTTAGCGAGTGTTCTAGGATTAGGGTTTGGAATACCATTTTGGGTCCTGAAACTTTTCCCTACTTCCCCTTGTGCCACTGTCGATGTTTCCTCCTCAACCTATGTTGGGCTAATCAACTCTATGTCCAAAGTAGTGACATCTTTAAGATCGAAAACATTCTCGATCTCCCTCATCCTTTTCTTTCGCCTTTGGCCCTATCGAGTAACCCATACATACTGGCATGGAGTGCCAAACTTTGGTGGTTTCATATTTTATCCAATTTGCACACTCTCTCTCTTCTTTGCAAAGTTCTAGATAGGGAACGAACTTGTATCTTTCTCTGTGCTAAAAAATCACTAATTTTTTAACTAACGCGTGCTTTCCACACTTTATAGAGGTCATAATTGTTTTTCACTTTTTCCGCGCATTTGCATCGATTTCAATTTTTCCTGTGCACTGTCTTTCGATGTTGTCGTAGTAATTGTTGCACATGACTTTTTTCTCACTTTCCTGTTGTTCATTCAACTTTGCCTCTTTTTTTGTTTTTCTTCTTTTTCCACTTTTTATTTATTTTTATCAGTTTTCTTTCCTAATATTTTCTATAGGAAACTATATACATGACTTTCTTACTGCACTGTAATTTTTAGGAGTTAGTAGGTCTATTGTTCCTGTACAATTTCAGTTGACTATTGTTGATAATGCCTTTCATATTTTTCCCTCCCAAGTCCTTTAGTTGCACAGATCCCCCATCTGTGACAGACTTTACTTCATATGGCCCTATCCAATGCATTCTAAACTTACCAAGGTGCTGCAAACATTTTTTGTCATAGAGAAGAACTAGGTCTCCCTCCTTAAATTTTTTCCTTTTAATATGTCTATCATGCCAGCCTTTGTTTCTTTATTTCTGTACTTCCCAGTGAAGTCTTTCCATAATTCTATCCTCTTCCATTTCCATTATTTGTCTTAGCCTCTCATGTACTGCACCTCTTTCTATCATGTTCATAATTGTTGCTACGTGTAGACTGGGTACCAAAAATTCTAATGGAACCACTGCTTCATGTAAATACACCGGTCTGAATAGTGTCTGTCATGTCAACTTCTTACATGTGGTCCTGTATGCCCATAATACTATTGATATTTTCAAGTCCCAATCATCTGTGTTCAGATTGCAGATCTTAGTCAATGCATTTTCCAAAATCTTATTGAAAGCTTATATCGTTCCATTTGCCTGAGGATGATATGGTGTACTCTTCTGGTGATAGAATTCAAACTCCTCATTCATAGCCCTGATGGTATTATTAATAAAATGAGTGCCTTGGTCACTCATAAAACTCCCAAGACATCCAAGTCTGGTGATCACTTGCTCAAATAAGAAGTGTGTTGTTGTCTCTGTGCTACAATCCTTGACTGGTGTTGCGTCTTCCCATCTTGTTAAGTATTCATTCGTAGTAATGATATATTTATCTCCCGACCTTTTTGCTAGTGGATTAATAGGTCCAACAAAGTATATTGCCCATTTTTCAAATACATGGAGAGTTACATGTAGTCTTAGGGGCATCTCATCCCTTTTGTTGGGTTTGCCAACCCTCTGATAGAAATCACAGTTTTGGAAATATTCCTTGTCATATTTATGGAATGTTGGCCACCATAATCCTACGTGCAATACATTTTGCACAGTGAATTTTACTGCATAGTTTCCTCTAGCTATACCTTCATGAGATTCTGCCAAAATTATGGGTCGCTCATGTTCCAATACACACCTTCTCAAAATGTTATATGTGCCCATATTGTATAAATGACCTGCAATGATTTGATAGTCTGCATCTTTGAATACCAAGTTTTTCTTCTACGTAGTGCTAAAGTCCTGTGGCACAACCCCTATACTTAAGTATTAAATTATATCAATGAATTATTCATCATCTACCTGTACTAAAAATAAATGTACATTAGGGAAGTTGTCTTCCAAGTTAGTAGGTTCTTCTCCATTGGTTACCCTTCACAGGTGATCAAGTCCTACATTCAACTTCCCTGGTTTGAATATCACTTTGAAATCAAATTCTTGGAATAAAAATAGCCATCTACAGATCCTCCCCCCCACCATTGGCTTGTTGACTAGATATTTGAGGGAAGAATGGTTTGTGAACATTTTAAAGTGTTTACCTAGTAAGTAGTGCCTGAATTTATGAAGTGCATATACCACGACTAGGCCTTATCTTTTTGTGGTGTTGTGATTCTTCTCAGATTCTGACAAATTTATTCTTGCAAAGGATATAGGATGGTCTAAGTCCCCTGCTCTTGGTTGCACCATAATTTCTCCAATTTATATAGTTGATGCATCTATGTGTACATGAAATTTATTTTTCCAATCCAGAAATACTAATATAGTTGTTGGCACCATCTTTTCCTTTAGAGTGTTCAATCCTTTCTGACAGTCCTCATTCCACTAAAATCTGGTGTCCTTCTTTAATAGTTTTTCCATTGGTGCAGTGATATACACATACCCCTTTATAAACTTCCTGTAATAACATGTATGTCCCAATATTTCTCTTAACTGGCACACTGACTTTGGTGGTGGTAAATTTACAATGACTGCAATATTAGCAGGGTCAACTAGTAAACCTTGTTTACACACTATATTTCCCAACAATATCCCAAAAGGTGTACCAAAAATGCATTTCTTGATGTTTAATGATAACTGACACTGCATTCATGTTTCCAACATTAGTCTTAACACTTCTACATGGTCCTTTAAAAGACTATATACAATCCAATCATCCAGATATACTTCTAGAAATTGATGTATGAATTCCTTAAAAGCAATTATGACTGCTCTTGAAAAAATGGCTAGTGCATTCTTCAGTCCGAAGGGAATGATTGTAGATTGGTAGGATCCCCATTCTATACCATAAGTAGTTGTAAACCTATCCTCTAGAGCTATTTTGATCTGATGGTATCCTGAGAATCCATCTGTGAATGAATATGCTTCCTGGCCTCCCAAATTCTCTAAAACTTCATCTGTAAAAGGGGCAGGGAAAGGGTCATGTAAGGAAGAATCATTGATTTACCTCAGATCTACACAAATCCTTATCCTCCCTTGCTTATTTTCTTGGACTACCATGGGACTGATCGATTCAAATTATTTTTCTGGTTCTATAATACCAGCTTCCAATATTCGGTCAATTTACGCTTTCACTTTCTTCTTATACATTGGATTCATTCTATAAGGTCTTTTCCTAACAGGTCTAGCTCAGGTTTGAGGGCTATCTTCCTCTCACCTATCTCCCCTTCTATTCCTTTCATCTCTGTAAAGGTTGTTGGAAACAGGTCATTGTATTCATGTAGTAACTTTGTTATTCTTTCTAATGTTTTCTCATCCCAATAGTCTCCAATACTTGCCATTTTAGGATTTTCATTCGTCCCAATTTTGAATTTCTTAACTTTGATTGGCACAAAAAATACTTCTAACTCCATATATGGACCTTACACCTCTCTCTCTCCTTCAATATTTGTAATCTGAATGTTGCGCGAGTCATCTTCATCTTAAGCTTCCTCTTCGACATGATAGCATGAGAGTGAGTCTTTAATTGTTTGTATGTTCTGTTGTTGATATTCTATCATGATTTCAACCTCTGGTTCATCAACAAGTATCACTCCCTGTATAAGCTTTAGCGCTGAATCAATTTTGGGGTTCTCATGTTTGAATGAGAAGGTTACTACAAAATTTTGTTGTGGTCCTGTCCATTATGTAGTGCCTCTGTGCATCTCCTGGTATATGTACCAGTTCCCTAGGATCCCTTCCAATGTATGGATAAAGTGATGAGGCCATTCCTCTAGTTGTGTCATCCTCCATTGTGTTCTACACTTATCCACGTGTTCAACTGGTGTGCCTTTCCCATCATACTTATGGAATCTATTTCTCTCTGGTTCTGCGCCAAATATAATGAGCAGTAGTCATTTACACTGATACCAATCCTCAATTGTTTCTTTGTGTGCACCCCACCATCTTCCAGGTGTTTCCTGGAGGGAACTATCTAGGGTTAAGAGCCTCTAATTTTCCAACACTTCCTCTTCATATTGTTGGACAATTGAGGGGGGGGGGAGGGTGAATCAGTTGTTACTGTTCTTAAACAAATATGCCTATTTTAAAATATTTACAACACACTCAATGACAATCACAATAATGAAGAGATGTAAGCAATAGAATATTCAACATCAATCACACACATGAAATATATAGAGACAGATATTTCCTAAGTAAATCCATAAAGGGAAAAACCTCTTCTTCTTGATATGATAAGTAATCTTTATTTTCTGTACATTATCATTCTTATGAGCACCAACTCATTGTGATGCTACCACCTCTGTTTTGCAAGTTGCAACTTGCTGAGAGCACCAACTCTCTAGTTTCTCTAGCACCCACTAGAAGGAATCACCAACTCCCTGGTTTCTCTAACACCCATAAGAAGGAAGCACCAACTCCCTGGTTTCTCTAGCACCTACTAGAAGGAAGCACCAACTACCTAAGTGTTCCAGCACGAATTGGATGGAAGCACCAAATTCCAGTCACACACGCACCAATTTGTATAACATAGAACAATTGTTCTCCCTTGCACCACCATACCACCCTAGTTTCTCTGGCTACAACTAGATGGAAGCTACAACTCCCTGTGTTTAAGCACCCACTTGAAAATCCGAAGACAACAGTCCTCCCTAGTACCTCCCTACCACCATGGTTTAAATATTTTCTTTATTGAATATATCACAGTGATATAACATTTATCTATGGATTACCAATCTCATCATTGTTCTACTACACTGCTCTACTTTTCCTGCATCAATGTCTCTCTCCTCACATCTAATATGCTTTCTGTTCTTTTCTCAGATATGCATTTTTGTTCCTTGCTTCATCTGCGCTTTATTCTTTGTGTATTCTCTCCATTCTATGCACGATTCATCTTCTGTGTGCTTCATCTCCTACACACAACATGATTTTACCCACATGAAACACTCTCAATAGTAGCCCACATCTCTTCTTTGTTCCACATTTTTATATTCTCTGTGCATCAACTGCATACTCTAAGCAATGACTATGCATGTTCTTCACTACATCATTGTTCTTCCCTACAGGTTGTTCACTTCCTCTCTTCCTTTCGACTGTATGGCTAACTAGTAGAATTTATTCACTTTTTTGTTGTGCATCTCTTTCTCACGTTGAGTCATCTACTTGATCATCATACGAAATATTCATATTATCTGAACATTAGCTCCATGCGTTCATCATCACTGGGATTATCCTGAGATTCTCTGCCTTCTCTGGTAGTGCGACTCTTCGTCTTCTCTGTCACGGTCGAGATTATCCTCTATGTTGTAGTTACACTCTTTGATACTTTTCCATTTGTCAATTGTCTATATGATCAATCTTCATTCCACTGGAATTTACCTCAATACTCTTAATCTTCTCTAGTGATCACCCTACAACTCCTCAGGTTCTCTGGTCGATTTCATCACTTATTTCTGGCAGTTACAACCAGTCAACTATGGATTCTTTGGCTTCTAATCCACTTCCTTCATGTGACCTCTGGCTGTGACCTGAGGCCATGCACTAGGGTGCTTCACAATTTCACATTTCGTGATCTTCTACTGCGAGTTGCCTTAAATCTCCTAACTCACAAAATCTAAAATACTCCATATCGTATTAATGGTCCAGATCTTTCCCTTTGATCAATGGATGCGATCAATATCGCAGAATCAAACTTCATATCAGATCAATGATCTATATCCTCGATGATCTGACGGCTCAGATCATTTCACGACTTCACATATCACGAGTTCCTACAACTATCACCTTTGAATTCTCCAACTCGCGAGTCAGCGAAATGATGATCTCTTGCCACATGTCCTCTGGATCCAATGGCTCAGATCATTTCGTGATTTCTCATATCGTGAGTTCCTACTACTCTCACCTTTGACTTCTCTATCTCGTGAGTCATCGAAATGTTGATCTCTTACCATGTGTCCTCTGGATCCAATGACTTAGATCGTTTCACAATTTCACATATCGCGAGTTCCTACTACTCTTACCTTTGACTTCTCCAGCTCGCGAGTCAACGGAATGTTGATTTCTCACCATGTGTCCTATGGATCCAATGATTAAACTCTCATCGTGATCCGATCCGATGGCTGAGGTCTAATCTTCTCCTCTACGCACTCCTCTTGTCTGGAATCTGATATGACGACCATCAGGTATTCAGGATTGGTGATCTAATGGCCACTATCTCTCCTTCTCCTAATCTTACGCATCCTCCTAACTTGCAATAATTTCTAAATGTCAAAGGTTCTGAGACCTTTGATCCTTCTATGAGCCTTGATGTATGTGATCTCTTCTGCGCGTCTCATAATGCTATCTCTCCTGATCTTTGGCAAAAATTTCCCTCGACCTTGGCACACACTTGAACGTTTCATGCAACTCTGCACTATCTGCGTGCAAATTTGATCGATCTCTTCTGAGCCTCTCAAGCTTGCTCATCTATGTCTTCCCAAAATCTCTTATGAGCCTCTCAATATTACTCATCTACGTCTTGCCAAAATACTTCTGGTGCCAACCTGGCACATTCTTCCTTTCTCATCTTTTGGTCTCTTGAGATTTGGTTCACTGATGTTCTTGCATGTAAACATGTCATCACCGTTGTTGTTCTTTCCATCAATGACAAACACACTCTGCCTGTAAACATGCCAACAATATCCCCCTTTGGTATTGATGGAAACCCTGAACGGTTGAGCTATTCTCCAACTACAACATCCAGACCACTCCTTTTCTCCCCCTTTGACATCAATATCAAAGAAAACATGCTCCCCTTAAGTTGTTGTAGTATTTTTCGGAGGTATCAGATATTCAACCAACACATACTCCCCTTGATAGGATGGACTCTCTTAGGTTGATAGTGGGGTCACGCCAAAATTCTGGTGTAGATACTCAAACTCATCTTGTGCAAGCGGTTTAGTGAAGATGTCAACAATCTGGTCTTTGGATGGAATATAATGCAAAGAAACCACAGAGTTGGTTACCTGTTACCTCAAGAAGTGATACTTGATGGGTATATTCTTGGTCTTGGAGTGAAAGACAGGATTATTTGACACACTAATTGCACTGGTATTATCACAATGGATTGGGATCAGTGCAGTATAATTTACATCCAAGTCTACAAGTGTCTGAATCATCCACAACACTCAGGTACAATAGGTGGCAACTTCAATGTATTCAACTTCTGTAGTTGATAAGGAAATGGAAGCTTGATTCTTTGTCAACCACGATACAAGGGAATCCCCTAAGAAGAATGCACCTCCACTCGTGCTTTTCCTTTCATCCATGCAGTTAGCCCAATCAACATCTGAATAGACTGATAGTTGAAAATTCTTATTCCTAGGATACCATAGGTCGTATTCCATTGTTCCTTTCAAGTATCTGAATATTATTTTGATAGCTAACAAATGACTTTGTTTAGGTGCAGCCTGATACCTTCCTACCATGCCAACAACATGCATTATGTCTGGATGAGATGTTGTGATGTACAATAGTCTGCCTATCATAGACCTATATTAACTCTGATCAACATTAGGTGAGTCATCATCCTTGTTTAACCTGCATCCAGTGACCAAGGTGTGCTCATAGGTGTAGAATCTTCCATTTGAAACCTTTTCAACATTTCTCTTAGATATTTCTCTTGAGAAAGAAATAATCCTTCATACCTTTGAGTAATTTCTAGACCAAGGAAAAAGGACAGTTCCCCTATCATATACATTTCAAATTCAGATTGCATGGCAGAAGAAAACCATTGTACTAATGAAGCATTATTTCTTCCAAAAATGATGTCATCTACATAGACCAACACAATAAGCAAATCATCACCCTCTGTTTTTATGTATAGATTGTTGTCAATTGTTCCTCTCTTGAACCTTTTGTCTTGAAGATACTTATCCAGTCTATAATACCAAGCACGAGGAGCTTGTTTCAACCCATATAAGGCTTTCATTAGCTTGTAGACAAAGTCAGGGTTATCTGACAGTTGGAAACCTTATGGTTGTTCCATATAGACTTCTTCTTTTAGATCTCCATTTAGAAAATCTGACTTGACATCCATTTGATAGACTTTAAACTTCTTATGACAAGCATAGGAAAGGAACATTCTAATAGATTCTAATATTGCTATAGGCACAAATGTTTCATCAAAGTCCAGTCCTTCTATTTGAGCATATCCTTTGCAGACCAATCTAGCCTTATTTCTTACAATATTTCCTTTCTCATCCATATTATTTTTGGTGACCCATTTGGATCCTATTACATTTTTATTTGCTGGCCTAGGAACAAGTTCCCAAGTGTCATTCTTTTCAATTTGGTCTAGTTCCTCATTCATTGATTTTAACCAGTTTGCATCTTCATTGGCTTCATTGGAGTTCTTGGGTTCCACCATGGATATGAAGGCTATATGTGATCGCTCGGTGTTTTTGATTATCCTTATCCTAGTTTGTACACCTTTGTATTTCTCACCAATTATCTGACTTGCAGGATGATTCTTTTGAGTAATTATGGAGGAATAATTTGATGTTGTTTGTTGATTTGAGTCTATCTGAGTATTTTCATCTTCATCTGACTCAGAGTCTTCTTGTTATTATTCTTGGACCTCTTCAACTTCAACTTCACCTATATCGCCAGTTGTTGATTCAATATTGTTCACCTCTCTTACTAGTATTCCTTCATCAAGTTTTATGTCAATACAATCAACCAATTTATGCATCCTCTTATTATAGCATATGTATCCTTTATTGTTTGTAGCATACCCTAAGAATATTCCTTCATCAACCCTGCCATCATACTTTCCAAGATTCTCATTATTATTCTTTGTGTAGCACTTACTCCCAACGACTTTGAAGTGTTTGATTGTAGCAGGTCTTCCATGCCACAGTTCATAAGGTGTCTTGTCACTGTGTGGTCTGAGGTGAGATTTATTAAGAATATGGATTGCATTGTGTATTTATTATACCCAGTAGATTTGACCAATTTTCTTCTCATTCATCATTCACCTGGCCATTTGCTGAACTGTTCTATTTTTCCTCTCAAGTACTCTATTTTGTTGTGGGGTTCCTGGGATTTTGTATTCTCTTTTGATCCCATGTTTATCAAATAACTCCTTGAAATCACTTGACATAAATTCTCCTCCTCTGTATGATATCACAACCTTTAATCTATTTCCTGTTTGATTCTCAGTTAAAGCCTTAAATATTTTAAATTTCTCAAATGCTTTAGCTTTTTATTTGAGAAAAGCAACCCAAGTAAGTCTGTAGTAATCATCA
This sequence comes from Picea engelmannii, assembly GCA_009831015.1. Lineage (NCBI taxonomy): Eukaryota > Viridiplantae > Streptophyta > Pinopsida > Pinales > Pinaceae > Picea > Picea engelmannii. The sequence continues at coordinate 976,796 of ML779615.1, read as the reverse complement.
ATGATCAACATAAATTAGTTTTCCTTCTCTGTGCCTTCTTTTCTTGATGGTCCACATAAATCCATATGAATTAATTGGAGTGGTTTCTCTGTTGAAGTAGAGCTCTTGGATTTAAAATGTGTCCTGGTTAGCTTTCCTACTTGGCAGGGTTTACACACAAAGTCCCGTGGCTTTGATATTATTGAAAGATCTTTTACCGCCTCAAGATTTTTTAGATTGATTAAGTGGTCAAAGTTTAGATGTCCAAGTCTCCTATTCCATAACCAAATTTCATCATTTTTTACTAGAGGACACTCTTCTCTATCTTCTTTCAACACATATACATTATTAACTGTCCTTATGCCTTTATCCACCACTTGTCCTAAGTTTTCAGACTTTATCTTGCAATCCTTGGAAGTGAACACTACCTCACATCCTCTATCACACATTTGACTTACACTGAGAAAATTATGTTTCAAACCATCTACAAGCAGGACATCCTCGGGTTTTCCTTTACCATTACTCAAACTCACCATCCCTTTATGCTTGATTTTACCAGGAGCATCATTTCCAAAGGTTACATTTCCTGATTTGCTTTCATTTAGAGACATAAACTTACTTTCATCTCTCGTCATATGTTTGGATCATCCACTATCAATATACCAGGGGTTCTTTTGTCTTTGAGCTAACAACACTAATCCACACTTGTCATTCTCTTTCTTCTTCCAAACCTTGACATTTTCAGCAGAGGGATTTAGATCTGATTCATAGTTCCGTAAGCGATAGTCTGCAGCTGTATGTCCATAATTATGGCAGGTGTAACATTTTGGTTCATTGAATAAAGGATCATAATGATTGCTATGATTAACCTGTGTCCTTTTCCCAGCCATCACATGATTTGTAGTCTGTGATTGTTTGTTACTTGGCTGTCTCATTCTTTGTTGTGGTAGATATCTATTCCTTGAGTGTTTTGATTGCTCATATCTAAATCTTAAAGAACAGTTTATATCTTTGGGACCAAAGTTAAAACATAAAAAAAAATATCCATAGAAAAATCCTTTGTACCTAGAAAATGGTTGTCTTCTTTGAGAAGGTCGATTTCTTCCATGCTGATGATTTCTTTGTTCTACATATTCAGTTCTTGTAATTTTTCTTTCACTCTTCCTTGGCGACTGATTATCTTCTTCAGTTTCTCCATATTTGTTGTTGTCAATGAATGTATATTTCACAAAATTGATGGATTCTTTGTTTCTTGGTTGACTACAACTTGATCCTTCTTCATAACCCAAACCAATTTTCAAATTTGGATTCCTTTGCTGATTCAGAATGGTGATTAATCCTTCTGAGGCTTTAATGCTTGGAAGATTTTGGAGATACAATGCTTTGAACTTCTTCGTCTCTTTTCTAGTTTTTAATACCTCTTCTTCCGAGGCTTCACATCTTTCCTTCTTCTCTGATAACTGTTGTTTCAGAATGTCCTCTATTTTATTTGCCTCTTCTAAATCCACCTTTACCAGGGAAAAGTCTTCATCAAGTTTTTTAGCATTCTTTTCAAACTGCATCAACAATTTTTTTGTTTTCTTTTCTTGAGTATGAGTCTATCAATATCTTCTAAGGCACTGATTAGTTCACCTTCCATATCAACCACAACTTATTCATCATTAACATCACTTCCTATGTTTTTATTATCATAGTCCTCTTTAACCATAAGCAAAAATTCATTAACCTTATCTTCACAGGAAGAGTCACTATTTGTGTCTTATGAAGAGTCATTATTGTTTACACATGAACTTTTCTTTTTACCAAATCTCCTGGATTTGTACTTCTTTTCACCTTCATAATTCTGATCTTGATTCTTGTGTGGACACTTAGATGCAAAGTGACCTATATTTCCACAGTTAAAACTCTTGAAGGGAAACTTGCCTTGATACTTTCCTGATCCCTTCTTTAGTCTTCTCACAAATTTTGCTTCAATTTCATTAGGCTCGGATTCCTCATTCTTATTTGATTTAAATGAAGCTTCTCTAGTGCTGGATTTATCTTTACCTATCCTCATTTCATATGTAGTCAACAATCCTAAAAGTTGATCAAAACCAAAAGATTTTAGATCATTAATTTGTTCTATAGAAGAGACCTTTGAGTTGAACCTATCTGGCAGAGATCTCAGAATTTTCTGAACTAAAGAGGCTTCCTCAAATTTTTCACCAAGAGATTTCATTGCATTCACTATTTCTTCAACTCTCAGAAAGTACTTTCCAATAGTTACATCTTCTTTCATATATAGTTTTTCAAATTGCACTATGTAGGTTTGAATCTTGGCATCCTTTACCTTCTCATTACCTTCATAACTACGAATGAGTTTGTCCCACATGTCTTTGGCAGATTCTAAGTGCATAAATTTTACAAATTCTGCTTCTGCAAGCCCACTCAGAATATAATTCATAGCCTTAGCATTGAAGTTGAATTCTAGCTTGTCATCCTTATTAGCTAGTACAATTGTCTTTACATAACCAGTCTCTACCACATCCCAAACATCTGCACCTAAATCCATTATGTAGGTTCTCATCCTAACTTTCCAGAAGGCAAAGTTTGTTCCATTGTATAGAGGAGCCTTGTTGGTTGAAGTTCCTTCATGCCTAGTCATGTTTAAACTCTAGTATCTACCCTTATATAAAAGGGGCCGGCTCTGATACCAATTGTTCGACAACTAAGAGGGGGGAAGGGTGAATCAATTGTTACTGTGCTTAAACAATTTTGCCTATTTTAAACTCTTTACATCACACTCAATGATGATCACAATAATGAAGAGATGTAAGAAATAAAATATTCAACATCAATCACACACATGAAATATACAGAGACAGATATTTCCTGAGGAAACCCATAAAGGGAAAAACCTCTTCTTCTTGATATGATAAGTAATCTTTATTTTCTATACATTATCATTATTATGAGAACCAACTCATTGTGAGGCTACCACCTATGTTCAACAAGATGCAACTTGCTGAGAGCAATAACTCTCTAGTTTCTATAGCACCCACTAGAAGGAAGCACCAACTTCCAGGTTTCTCTAGCACCCACTAGAAGGAAGCACCAACTCCCTAGTTTCTCTAGCACCCACTAGAAGGAAGCACCAACTCCCTAAGTGTTCCAACACAAACTTGATGGAAGCACCAACTTCCAGTCACACAGGAATCAACATGTATAACATAGAATAATTGTTCTCCCTTGCACCACCCTACCACCTTGGTTTCTCTGGCTGCAACCAGATGGAAGCTATACTTCCCTATGTTCAAGCACCCACTTGAAACTCTGAGGACAACAGTACTCCCTAGAACCTCCCTACCACCCTTGTTTCAATCTTTACTTTATTGAATTTATCACAGTGATACAACATTTATCTATGGCTTACCAGTCTCATCATTATTCTGCTACACTGCTTTTCTCTACCTACATCAATGTCTCTCTCCTCGCATCTGCTACGCTTTTTGTTCTTCCCTCAGATATGAATTTTTTTCCTTGATTCTTATGTTCTTTATTCTATGTATTCTTTCCATTCTATGCATCGTGCCTCTTCTATGTGCTTCAAATCCTACACACAACATGCTTCTACCCGCCTGAAACAATCTCAACAACAACCCACATCTCTTCTTTGTTCTGCATTTTTTATATTCTTTGTGCATCAACTGCATCCTCTACATAATGCCTCTAGATATTCTTCACTACATCACTATTATTCCCTACAGGTTGTTCACTTCCTCTCTTCCTTTTGGCTGTATGGATAACTAGCATAATTTCTTCACTACTCTGTTGTGCATCTCTTTCTCACGTCGAGTCATCTACTTGATCATCATACAAACTCTTCATCTTCTCTGGCCGTTAGCTCCATGTGTTCATCATCACTGGGCTTATCCTAATATTCTCTGACTTCTTTGGCAGTGCGACTCTTCGTCTTCTCTATCACAGCCGACCTTATCCTCTATATTGCAGTTATAGTCTTTGACACTTTTCCATCTGTCAATTGTCTCTATGATCAGTCTTCATTCCACTAGCAATTACCTCAAGACTCTTCAGCTCCTATGGCGATCACCCTGCAGCTCCTCGAGTTCTCTGGCCGATTTCATCACTCTGTTATGGTAGTTACAACTAGTTAACTATGGTTTCTTTGGCTTCTAAGCCCCTTCCTTCATGTGACCTTTGGATGTGACCTGGGGCCATGTACTAGGGTGCTTCGCTATTTCTCATTTTGTGATCTTTTGCTACGATTTTTCTTGAATCTCCCAACTCGCAAAATCCGAAATACTCCATATCAGATTAACAGTCCAGATATTTCCCTTTGATCGACTTCATAACAGATCAACAATCCATATCCCAGGTGATCTGACGGCTCAGATCATTTCGCGACTTCACATATCGCGAGTTCCTACAACTCTCACCTTTGACTTCTCCATCTTGCGAGTCAGCAAAATGTTGATCTCTCACCGTGTGTCCTCTGTATCTAATGTCTTAGATCATTTCACAATTTCACATATCACGAGTTCCTACTAATCTCACCTTTGACTTCTCCAACTCACAAGTCAGTAAAATGATGATCTCTTGCCACGTGTTGTATGGATCCAACAAATCAGATCATTTCACGATTTTTCATATCTCAAGTTCCTACTACTTTCACCTTTGACTTCTCCATCTCGCGAGTCAGCGAAATGCTGATATCTCTCCACATGTCCTCTGGATTCAATGGTTCATATCTCATCACGATTTGATCCAATGGTTGAGCTCTAATCTCCTCCTCTGCGTGCTCCTCATGTTTGGACTCTGATATGACGACCATCGGGTATTCAGGATTGGTGATCCAACGACCACTATCACTCCTCCTCCTGAGCTTTCACATCCACCCAACTTGGAAGAATTTCTAAGTATCAAAGGTTCTAAGAACTTTGATCCTTTTGCGAGCCTTGATGTATGGGATCTCGTCTGCATGTCTCAGAATGCTATCCTCCTGAGCTTTGGAAAAAATTTCCCTTGGCCCTAGCACACACTTGTGCTCTACATGAAACTCTGCACTATCTGTGTGCAACTCTGATCGATCTCTTCTGAGCCTCTCAAGCTTGCTCATCTACATCTTCCCAAAAGTCTTCTGGTGCCAACCTGGCATATTCTTCCTTTCTCATCTTCTTGTCTCTCGAGCTTTGGTTACTATTATTCTTTCCTGTAAACATGCCATCGTCATTGTTTTTCTTGCCATCAATGACAAGCACACTCTACCTGTAAACATGCCAACACATATTTTGTCAAAAATTCCTCTAATTCATTTATCCGATGAAAACTGGGAGGTTCTCTGTAACACCCTAGGTTTTGAACCCCCGTTTTAAATAATGTATTGTTATAATGCTGAGAGGCCAGAGTGCCCAAACAATTATTAAAAGGCTAGTGTGCCCAAGACATGTAATTTTTTTATCATTTTTAATAATAAATACATGGCTGGCTGCTTGATGGACAAGGACTAGAGTTATAGGGGGCTATGATTCCACAAGAGAGAGGGATTGAGGGGCTAAGTGTTTATTCCTATTTTAATTACCCTTTTGTCTAAGGGAGGGGATCAGTTACATGAGATTCTTGGGGAAGGCCAGGAGGCTCTTGATTTCCCCATGAAAATACTTAAACCCATCCCTGGTCTGATTGTGGGGTTGGTCGTTGGTCGATGGTCGTTGGTCATTGGCTCGTCTACTCCTTTCCTTTTTCATTTCATACCATTCATTTCCCTCACTCACTTCCATGCACTCACTTACCCATCCATTTATACATCCTCACATGCGTCTTGGCTTGGTAAAGGGAAAGGAATTGTTGAAGATTATCCACAGAAGAGTTGGTTGTAATGGTATCTGGTGCAATCCATCCATGACCTGTGGATTGCATGTCTGAGATGCATTGTCTTGTGCCCCATTTTTCTCACAATTGTGAGTCCTGAGAGTTCCATCTTTGAGATTTCTGACCAGCTGTGTTGGAGGCCCCAAAATATAAGAGAGGGACTCCCTGAGGGACTGTGTGGCAGAGAAGGGTGGAGGTACATTCTCTTGGGCGGTACAGGTTGGGTACAAGAGAACTGGGTACTTGGATTGTTGTGGGTGCTGGGAAACCTGTGAGATCTTGAGACATGATTGGTTTGAGAACCCAAGCACACTCTGGAACCGTCCTTGTGGATTCATAGCCCTGGCTCGGGGGTGACACTGTTGTTGATATTTGGAGCAGTGGTGTCTATGGTTAGGTGGAACGTCTTTGGTCTGCAACCATTTGGTGTTACATTTTTATAAATATAAGTGCTCTCTGTTATGGTATCATTTACATGTATATGAATGTATTTCTGCAGTATATTTAATTATTGTTTAATTGAATATTTATACTATGCATGCTTCCTGACTACTGTTGTGAGTGTCGTTAAAGTCTTTTCTTTTTTGCATCCTTAAAGTTTAAAAAGGTATCGTAAGAGAAAGAAGTCCAAGGGCAGGCTTGAAGGTAGCATTCCTTGGCATGTGGGTGGCTGGGTATGTTACAAAATGGTATGAGATATTTTGGTTGAAACACCAGGCCAGTATGGGCGAGGTTTGTTGGTCAGAGTCTCGTGGTTACAGATCGAACTTTGACCGTGGAGTTGAAAATCTCAGGAGGAATGGCATTGCAGAATATACGCAGGATATAGAACATCAGAGACCCATTGTAAGGGGTTTGAAGGATCGGGAGGAATCACCACTGTAGGATCATGAGAGATACAAAATCATTGGATCAGAGGACAAGTGAACAAGGGTCATCTGATGAAAATGAAGCAAGGGTTAATTTCACAGCCGTCAGATCCCATTGGAAAGAGATATCAATGGACAACAGGCATTACGGGGAACCAAGTTGCACAGGAGATAATTTCTTAAGGAAGTCCCACAATCCAAAACATGGTTTCCCTAAGGGTTTATGTGTCAACATTAGGAGAATTATGGGGTGAAAAGTGGGTTACTCTAAACCGTCAGTGCATGCCCCCACAAATTGAAAGGCATGCAGTGATGTGGCAGGTTAGGGCTCGAACATCAAAACTCTGAATAACCGAAGTAGTTGGGGACCATTGATCCATATGAGGACACACTTCAACTGATCGTGTTCTTTGGGTGAGAGAACTCCGAGAAAGAGTGAGCGAGGAGAAGTTGAGAGTTGAAACTACCAAATCCCGGAGAGCCGGAGACCCAAAGTAAACGTTGACTGTCAGATCATATGAAGTAGATCTTGACCGTCGATCACCAAGAGGTATGTGTTAGCAGATTAGTAACTCCATAGGAATCTGTTCAAGAGGTTTTCAGTTGAAATTTGAGACTCCCTAAGCCCGGAGAGTTGGAGAGCCGAAGTAAATCTCAAGCATCGAAACGTTCGAGGTGAATCTGGGTCGTTTGATCAAGAAGAGACATGGCATAAATATGTATATTTCGGGTGAAGGCCCGAAGTAAGCCTCCACCATCAGATTAAGGAGGAAACGTGGTGTGGATCCATGGACTCCAGGTGAAGACCCGAAGTGAATCTTAGTCATCCAATCTAGGAGGACACATGGTGATAGATTGGTCAGTTTGAAAATTCAGAGTTCAGGAGAATTGGAAGTGTGGTAGTATGGAAAATCCCAAAGTCTTGAAGCCCGAAGAGCCGAAGTGAGGGGGAACGATGACATCACCAAGAGGTGATGTGGACTCCAGAATTTTCTGAAGTGATGTGGGATGATGTTCACACATGGGATGTGTTCCATGTGTTAGTAATTTTTGAGCATTTGGAGTATTGAAAAGTTAGTTAGAATGTGACACGTGTCACCTGCCTGATTGGGCCACATGTCCGCTTCTAGTATATCTCCACATGTCAAAAAACTGTGCAATCCAAAGACTAGGCACTCCGGAGGGGAAAGATGTGACATGTTGCATTGGGTCAAAAAATCCTAAAGGCCCGAAGACCAGAGTACATATCGACCATTGATTCCAGAAGACACACGTCGAAGGATCGTCGACTTCGGGTGAAAGCACTCTTGGAGAAAGTGAAGGAGGAAAGTTTGAAACTTATGAAGCCTGAAGAGACAAAGAAATTCAAAGTCGTTGATCTATGGGAGGACACCCATCAACATATCATGAACTCCGGGTAAAAGTGTTCTGGGAAGAGGCAAGCGAGGAAAGTTGAGACTCCCGAAGCGCAGAGTCCCGAAGTGGATCTCAATCATTGATTGTGAAAGAGGATGAGGATCATTGATCCGGTCCTGGATGAAAGTTCATGGCTGTGGTCATATGCATATTTAGAGCTGAGGGAAGGAGGGCTAAGGGCCGAATTGGTTTTCTTCGAGACAGGAAAGTTCCAAGGAAGGATTTAGTCGTGGTTTCTAGTCGTGTTCACTTGGGAGGGTGTTTTGAAGGAAGTGCCTGTGCATGATGAGATTCTATGTTGGCCAAGGATAACATGACACTAGTATTTTCGGAGAATGGGGATATGATATTCATGAACAAAAAAATAAAGAGACCTGTAGCATGGTTTGGCAATCTTGTTTACCATATGCATAATTCTAACAAAATGGTCGCTTGCACATTTTGCAGAATTAAGGGGTCTAAACACGTCAACTCAGGATGCGTATTGAGAAGATGGAAGAAGGAAAGGGAGCCTCTAGTCATGATAAGGAGGTTGAAGCCCAGAATACCAGAGTGGGTAATGCAAAGACAGAGTCCAATGGATGCAAGGGAAAATGAGAGAAGGAAACATTAATAGAAACGGTAAGAAGCCTGAAGATGGAAGTGTAGAGCTACAAAGCAGACAACGAGAGATCGATGAGAGAGAAAATTCATATAAATAGTCGAGTGTTGTAGAGATTAAATAAATTGTAGATACAAACTAAGAAGGGATCAAACTCAAAACAAGAGGAAGAAGGTAGGTGCCATGAAAGAAGGGATGATCATGGAAGACCTCATTATTCCAAAAGTGATAGAAGAGCTCATGGACACCACTCACCTCCTTACTCAGAAATAAAGTTTTATGCATCGAAAGATCTCGTGAGCAGTCTAGAGGTGTCTCCTGTCAGACACCAAAGAAGGAAACAAGAGGTAGATAGTTTGCAAGGAGTGCTAGGGAATCTCAACCCACCTTCCTTTGAGTGTGAAAGAGAAAGGGAAGATGATGTCGAAGCATGGTTTCTTGGGCTCAGGAGATATTTGCAGTTTCATAACTATTCGTCCAACCTGGAAGCTAGGATTTCCACCTACCATTTACACGAGAAAGCTAAAATGTGGTGCGACCAACTAAAGGAAGTGGAACATGTTAATGAAAGTACGATCACTTGGAAGTAGTTCAAGAAGTACTTCCAGAAGGAGTACCTCTTAGATCATTTATATGACAAGAAATGTAGGAGTTCTTTGAACTTAGTTTGGGAAGCATGACTATGAAAGAATAAGAGAATAAGTTCTTGGGATTGTTAAAGTATTTCAGGTTCATTGGTGATGAGAAAGGGAAAATACAAATATTTCTAAGTGGGTTGACATCCTTTTACAAGGAAAAGATCAAGTATGATGAGCCCAATACCTTGACTAAGGCCATCAGGAAGGCTAAATACCTGTATGAGCAAGGCCAGGGAAATGAATCCCTACAGAAATCTTGGAGGGACAAGAAGAATGAGAATTCTGATCAAAGGAGGAAAGGATTCAAACCTCCCTTCCATCGGAATGAGCCTAATAGAAATCGTCAAGATCAGTATGCTAAGAGGGAATCCCATAAAGAAGATTCCTTGGGAAAAGGGGAAGACCACCAATCCAATGTTGGAGATGCAAGGAAGATCGCTTGTACAAGGATTTCCCACACAAAAAGGACATAGTGAATATTTTTCACAACATCCAAGAGGCTACAACAGTCGAAGATATGGGAATAATCTATGCAACTTTAAATGATAGACAAGCAGAGTACCCATCCAATATGATCGAGGTGGAAGGTAAGATCATAAATCAACCTGTTGTTATTTTGATTGATTCAGGAGAAATTCATTACTACATTGATCCTAAGATAGTGGATATATTACATTTGGAGAAAAGCAAACTTGGAAAATCAAGTTTGGTTCAGTTAGCCACTGGAACCAAAAGAAGAATCCATGATATGGTCAGAAGTTGTTCCATAAGTCTTAATGGTGTGAATACTAGTATTGATGTAAATATCATACCATTGGGGTCTTATGATATTTTGATTGGAATGGATTGGTTGGACAAGCATCATGTTTTCCTAGATTGTCATAACAAGACATTTACATGTCTTGATGGAAATGGAAAATAGAGCATTGTGAAAGGAGTTCCAAGACCCATCTCTATAAGTGATATTTCATCCTTACATCTAAAAAGATGTTTTAGGAAAGGATGTCAATTATATGCAGCTCATGTGGAAGAGCCAGATAATACCAAGGGGCCAAGCCTCAAAGATTTCTTGGTACTGCAAGAATTTGAATATGTATTCCAAGAAATACATGGATTTCCACCAAGAAGGGAGATAGATTTCTCAATTGATTTGGTTCCATGAGCTGCCCTGGTGTCAAAAACACCTTACAGAATGAGAACACCAGAGTTACAAGAATTACAAATGAAGTTGGAGGAATTCTTGAAGAAAGGGCACATACGTCCAAGTGTTTCACCTTGGGGAGCACCGACACTTTTTGTCAAAAAGAAAGATGGAACCTTGAGGCTATTTATTTGTTTCAGGATTAATCCGTAAGTGCGGAGACAAACCAATCTCCCTAGATCCACCTGGATCTAGAACAAAATAGAACAGAATGATACTCTTTCCCTAGATTTAACCTATTGAATGAACTAAGAGACAAGGGTCATAGACATACCTTACGAACGCTTCCTTGGGTCTCTGTTGTTCCAAGATTCGAACCGACGCTCTTGTGTCGTTCAGATCACAACAGTACAAACCAATCGAAGTGAAAGAAAATCAATATATTCAATAGCTAATCTATACATATGATCAAGTAGTTATGTAATAAAGTGACATCATCTTTATGGGAAAGGGACACATTACTGTATTACATTAATAGAAAGTGAAACTTACAACCTGAGCCTTGATGTTGTATATCTCCTTTCGATATCTCATATCTCCGACACACACACTTGCTCATGCATGAAGAAAATCAACCACTCTTGATGACCTTGCTGGTGTCTCTAGATGTTGTAGCATCAGTCCTTCATACCATCTTTCACTAATTCTCCAATCAATCTCTTGCTAGTTTGCTTCTAACCTTTTCCATGAGAATTCCCCTCAATATATAGGAGAAGATAGATTAGTTACTTGGATAGGAATGATCCCAAGATATCAGGAAAACCAGTATTTGACAATCATTCGAATGCCAACTCATTCTTCTAGAAGATTCCCTTCTAGAAGGTTCGAGATTTTATCTTTTTCCTTCCTTTAGAAGATGTTCACACCCTGACAGTTAGGTACAGTGAAAACCCCTCGCACTCCAGCTTAATGCAGCCTGTGAGAATCATGGATTCTTGCAGGAAAATATATAGATAGCCTGCAAACCTCCCTTAAAAGCATGATTTCTGGAAGCAGACAAGTGCAACTTTTCTCAGGAAAGTGTCTTAGTGAAGAGCCTGATTTCTCCATCATCATCACTTCATCATGACAACCAAAATTATGGATAACAGAATGCCCCCCAAAGTCTGAGATTGGAACCAGTGACAGTCGATAGACTTTGTAAGATGCATGTCTGTGTCAAGAACCAAGAGCACATCTAATCAGAAACCTGCAAACATCCAAGCATCAACAGAATATCATGTATATCAATTATGAGGTAGGCATTCCCATACTCAGATCACAGACTGATGACATCATAAACAAAGGTCATGTCCACCAATCATACACTATGGATCCATGTTGTCATAATATAGCATAGCCACTGGAATACACTGTGGATCTATGCGACAAATTTTCAATCAAGACAACATAGCCACGAAACATACACAGTGGATCTATGTGTCACAAATTATACATACTCCATCGCAACCTAGATCATAAAGACAATATCCAGGGTCTTCAATCTCGTCACCCAAAGTACGAATCTAACCATGTGATTACATGTGTCGAAGTCGAACATGGTAGAAACCACTTGATTACCGGTCATTGATGTAACTGTTAACAAGTGCGAGGTAAATCACCATTGATGTCAATGACTCCCAAGGTACTAAAGTACAATCCATCGACTGTGAATAAATGAGTTGATGTCAAACATCTGACGGAATCTTTCGATCAGGGGTCAATGATGTAAACCCACTGTCGAAAGCGAGGAAACTTGCCATTGAGGCATGCAAGCTCCAAGGTACTGAATAATTTCTAAGTCTTGATTCCGGATAATGTGTTGAAGTCGACGGAACAAAACTTGTCACAGGAGGGCCTTGATGTATCCCCCATCAATGACACGAAATGAGTAACAGAGTTTGAAGGTGAAATAGAGCATGTAGCAATTGAAATTTGGACACAGGGAAGGCCGACACGGAGAGAATGGATAACTGCAGATGGCCGACTCAATATAGGTTTTATGTGGACTTCTCTTGAACATATGAATGACACGACCAATGATTTGGCAGCATTGACTCAAAGACGACACAGGAAGTGACCTTGTAGCAAATCGAATGAGAGAAAAATGGATTTCTCAAACCAGCTTCGAATGATGAATAGGGGGTGTCATGTTCAAGAGTGACACTTACTGCCAATCAATTCAACGATGAAACATATCCCTTTCCCAAAATTCCCCCCACCATTTCTGGCAAGTACCTCTTTATTTTTACGCAAGCTTGAAGAGGATCACATATGCTTGTTGATATAAGCTCATCCTTCGGACGAGTCCCTCGAAGTATTTTTAACGAACCCTAGGAAGGAGTGGTTCGGTCCCATTATGGTTCTGTCAATGTTTGTTTAACAAGTCTAGAGATAGTAAACTCAAAGGTTTTTCAAGATTATAGAGTTTGTAAAAACACTTAAAAGAGAACTCTCTCAGTTCCTTTTTCGTATAGTAGTCCAACGAGACTGAAAAAGGGTTAAACTATCGCTTGAAGGACGCGTACTTCAAATACTTTAACGAGCGTGAAAATAGAAAGATCGCTCGGCAATATTTTCCTGTTTAGAGAGTCTGAAAAGAGCTTAAAGAAAACTCCAGGGGGGTTCCTTTTTCATATAACCACAACAAGCCCGAAAAAGAGATAAAACGACGCTCGATCACGTTCTTATGTTTTTCACAAGCGCAAGAACGGACAAAAGGCGCTCGAGGTTTTATGTCAAAACCATAAAAAACAATCAAAATCACACCACACCATAGAAAAAATAGTCCATAATCCTCCATGTTTCATACCTACAAGTCACTTCACTCATTTTCACATTAGTGATTAGGGTTAAATAATAAATAAACATAAAAAACCCACATTTGATATAGTAAAAAGTAATTAAAATGAGTGAATAACTAAATTTACTATATCATTTCACACTTTTACCATTGAGTTCAAAAAACCCCCATTTTACCCTCTGCATTCAGTGTCGATTTCCGGGAGCTACGGGTGATCATTTGACAAGCCATCAGCATCTTGGTAAGTTCTTCATTCCTGATCTTTTCATGGTTTAAAAATTTGATTTCATTGGTTAAAAGTTCAGTTTTAAGTTAGTTTTTTGAACCCTATTCGCATGGAGGCATTCTCGTAGGTGGCCCATACGGGACCCGCGAGAATGACTCATTCTTGCAGGTGGGCCTTAAGGCACCTGCAAGAAGTTCGCACTGTGCATAGTATGACACTTGCAAGCAGCACATAACTCAAATAATTTTTAAAACGTTTAGCCAATAGAAAAATTTATTTCATGTATAAGATCAATAACCATGTTTATATGTTTTTTTATGCAGGTTAATAGCTACAAGTATGGTGCTTGAGTGGCAATAAAAGGAAAACGAGGAGGATAACACAAATGCCGAAAATCACCCTCCCACCATAGCTTCCTTACGATATTGCGGTCTCTTAAAATACTTCTGTATCCCGGGCATGAGAGCCCAAGTTCGATTACTGGAATACCTAGTCTGAATGTGGGATCCGGACCAACAAGTTTTCATTGTTGGAGCTCACACATTAGCTATTGACATTGAGGACATATATTTCTTAACCGGGTTATCCAGGCGAGGGTCCTATGACAGTTTGACCGGAAGCGGAGCAGGCAGGTTAAAAATGAGTGAATATTGCAACCAATACTGCGTACCTGAGGCCGAAAGAAGGAAAGGGAAAGTGGCAATTTGGGGAGTTACTGAATTGACTCTCTGCACTATTCTCTTTAATATTGCTCAGATGGCTAGAAGTGCTACCCCCCATATGGCGTTGCAGAGCTATTTCCAGTATGCCATCGAGTGTACTGAGCCCCGAGTATTTAACTGGGCTGATGCAGTATTGCAACGTATCAAGAGACAGCTGACCAAGTGCAGACATGGAGATCTGAAACAGTTTGGATATGGATCTTTGTTAGTGTCTTTCTTCTTAGAGAGAGTCACTGTACTTCATCTACAGGCTGAGTGGAGGTTTTCGGGTCCTAGGGATACGAGGATGTTATGATGGTGTCGACTCATGGCCTGACATGTGGCAGAACCAATCGTCAGATATGACAATATTTTCTTTGACTGGTTGCAGACCCAGATGCTGATGATTGATGATTACGCATATGCTGAGTTGGATTTCCGAGGATATCCAGATCTCGCACTACCTGAGGATGCTCAGTGGGGAGACCTCAGTAAGAAGTACACCAATTTTATCTTTTAAATGTTTCTGTATTTTTAACATATTTAAATGTTTTTGTTTTATAAATTTATCTGAAGACTAACACCAAATGTTTGTTAATAACACAGACGTTGGAGCATATAGACCTGATGGTAGTTCTCCTATTCAGAGACAAGGAGAAGCTACAGCAGTAGCATTACCCCAGTATGTCGAGGATTACTAGATCGTGGAGCAGAACCTAGAAGGCCTGACCTCAGACATTCCAGATATGACTCTGGAAGAGGTTCCACGACGCGATCAGCATCACACTGTAGGAGTTTCAACAGCCATGGCCCGACTGCTCCACAGGGTAGCTAGGGCAGTAGTGTGTTACCGTGAACGTCATCCGTGATGTCACTATGTAGAATCTATAAGCTTCCATTTTTTATATTTTGGTCTTCGGACAAACATTTTGTAAAAACAAAATCTTTTGATCCTTATATATATATATATACACGGCTTCTACCGGTTTACTTTACATTGTTTGAATTGTAATGTGTTTGAGTTATAAATTGTTCAAATGTCTGTCCAATACATAATTAGCTAAAGCATCTGTTAATGTATTAAGACGTCTAGGAATATGTTGATATTCAATGTGATCAAAATACCGTTCCAAGAGGCGAATCCGCAAATATACCCTTAATA
The DNA here is from genome assembly GCA_009831015.1 of Picea engelmannii. NCBI lineage: Eukaryota > Viridiplantae > Streptophyta > Pinopsida > Pinales > Pinaceae > Picea > Picea engelmannii. Next base: position 961,353 of record ML779615.1, on the reverse strand, counting down.
AAGTAAGACTTCGAGTAGAGTAGACATTACTTAGTTGTAGTACTATAAGCTGTGAGTCAATTCGTACAACCAAATGATGAATTCCCAGAGAGATAGCATCAACCAATAATTCAATAACGATGCTATACTCTGCGATGTTTTTGGTTTCTCAACCAAGACATACACCTCGTAAAGATATGAGCTCGTTTGTTGGGGCAAAGATTTCCCATGCAACGGAAGCTAAGTTCCGAGTACTACGACTAGTTCCATCAGCGAAGCCAATATAAGGTAGCGAATACTCCGACATCTGACAATCAAACACAACGTCACGTAAGGGCAGAGACCAGATAACGTCAAAAACAAACTAAAGTAACACACACACAATATGATACATAAAATACAAGTACTTGTGCACAAATGACTTATGCATAGTACTTCTTCAAGTATAACCCATTTCTGGGTTCACTTAAAGGTATACCGTCGTAATCAACTAGCTCATATGCTCCTTTTTCCAAAACTTTTCTAACAATGTAGGGACCACGCCACATTGGTTCAAATTTCCCAGCTCCTAGGACATCTTTATCTTGTTCGTACAGAAGAACAAGATCACCTTCAGAGAAAACGTGAGGCTTGACATGCTTGTCATACTGTACTTTGACGCGTTTCTTTTGGGCTTCTATTATTAAAGTGGCATCACGTCGAGTCTCATCTAATCGCATCAAATACAATAGACGTTCCTCTTTAGCAGACGTATTGGGTAAGAGTTCGACAGCTAGCTTCAGAGAAGGTATCTCACATTCTATTGGCAGAATGGCTTCCATGCCATAAACTAATTGAAAAGGTGTAAATCCCGTAGCGGATTTAATATATGTCCGATATGCCCACAATGCCGAAAACAACATCGTGTGCCAGTTGGTTTTATGTATTCCTATCATCCGTCGAATCATAGTTATAAGAACCTTATTGATTTCTTCGACCTGGCCATTAGCCTATGGATAATAGGGTGTTGAGCTATCATGACTATCATGTTGAGCTATCATGTTGAGCTATCAGGAGGGAAAAGAAGTGGAGCTTTCGTGAGGGACAACTTCAGAGCTTCAAAAGCGTCATTGGCAACTTTATCCCAGACAAACTCTGAACCTTTCTTTAGAAGACGTTTAAAACCACGAGTAATTTCGGCGTAATTAGGGATGAAATGATGAAGAAAGTTTTCTTTCCCCTACAAACTTTGTAACTGGCGCAGTGAAGAAGGAGGAGGAAGATTGAGAATTGCCTCAACCTTAATAGGGTCTACCCGTATCCCTTGACGTGAAACAATGAAACCGAGAAGACGGTCGGACTCTACGCAAAAGACGCATTTATGAGGGTTTATAAGAATGCAATAGAACCGACAACGAATGAAAATTGCTTCGAGATGAATGGGGTGATCTACTCGGCATAAAGAATGAGCCGACAAATCATCCAAATAAGGTTGAACGATATGATTTATATCGTGAAACGCATAAGACATAGCACGTTGGAATGTCGCGCCCGCGTTCTTAAGATCGAATGGAAGTTTTCTATAGGCGAAAGTACCCCAAGGACAAATAAAATCCATTTTATGTTGGTCCTCAGGAGCGATGTTAATTTGATTATAGCCAGAGAATCCATCCATGAGGGAAAAGATTTCACTGTTGGCACAGTCATCCACTATCTGGTCGACGAAAGGGGTTGGAAAGTTGTCTTTCGGACAGGCTTTGTTAATATCCCGATAATCAACGCAAACACGTATACTACCACATTTCTTATCAATCGGTACGGGGTTGGAAACCCATTCTATCAAAGCCACGGGATAAATAAAACCGGCGTTAAGAAGTTTTTCAACTTCAAGTTTGATAGCTGCCACTTTACGTGGATGGACAGGACGGAGGCACTGCTGGACTGGTTTAGCTCCGGGGTAAGTATTTATCTCATGCACAACAATATACGGGTCGACACCTAGAATCTCTTCGTAACTCCAGGCAAATATATCACGAAATTCTTTAAACAGAGAAGTATAAGTGACAATTTCTTCGGGAGAACACGAAGCTCGAATATGAACATTTTCAACTATCCCATGTTTAACTGATATATCAATGGGAATCATGGGATAAATATTACTGAGGTTCCCTTTCGCAAACACATCACGTGTAGATCCGAGAACGGTCGATATGATAACAACGGTCGACGAAGTCAAAATCCGTTGGTAATTCTCGAGAGTGTGTTGTTCCAGAAAGAGTATGGAACGATGATGCCCATCATCCCAAGGGGTGTCTTCCATGACGGACATGATCATCTCGTCAGTGGGGAAGACAACACGGAAAGGATCGGGAGACAACTCGTCAAGAGAAGGTGTAAAAGGGTTGCTGATTGAATGGCTTGATAAGCGGACTCAATCCGACTTAACGACATGACATCGCCGAAACGAGCATGATCTCCTGGATCAGGGGCTATCCAATGGTCAAAAGACACAGGAAGTTCGTGAGGTACAATGAAGATCATATTAATAGAAGCAACTGACGGGTGTGGAATATCGGGTGGTGGTGGAATGGGGAAAGTACCCATTAACGAAGAGTCTTTTAAAATACCAACACCAACATTCTCGTAACCCGACGGGGTCTTAGCTATAAAGGACACGTTGCCAGTATGAGTATCAGAATTAAAGAAGGCAAGTTGATCAACTGTAACAAATTTTCCCTGGTGAGGAAATCGTACTACACGGAAAAGTGTTGACATAACAGCGCGCATAGAATCTACCCAGCTACGACCAAGAAGAAGATTATAATCTAAGGGAGCATCGAAAACTTCCACTTCAACTTGGACTGTCTTACCTTCTAGAGTGACAGGTAACGATGAAAAAACGTCGTAAGGCTTAAAACCAGAGCCATTAAAGGCTTTCATAGTATTTTTTGATTCATTTAAAGGAGGAGAGCCAATGGCTTTCCAACAAGCAAGAGACATTACGCATGTAGAGGCCCCCTCATCAACAACGGTTCGACAAATGTTCTTTTCGGCAACAATAACTTGTATCTGAAAAGCAAGCTGAGGGGGTAACCTTGGAACATGTTCTTCCAAGTCAAAGACTATCAAATTCGAATCTGTAGGATCAATTCCACCTATAGCTTTCAACAGAGCCCTTCGTTGTGCAGGACAAGACTGAAGGACTTCAAGGGCAGACATCGCTGAAGGTGCTTGGGAAAGATCTTCCACAATACTGTAGTTTTGGGCCGCACGAGCATGAGGATTGAAAGCCGACTTGCGAACAACACCCTTAGGGGGTCGTAGGACTGTATCAAGACACGGTCATTTGAGATGAAGAGGATCGTTCGTAGGTGGATTCAGTGGAGAGGGTTGTGCCAAATCAGGAGGTAAATCGTCAACCTTCTCCTTAGAAGGAGTATAGTCTTTAGCTCTAGTTGCGATTGCAACGTCGTTGTTCTTAGAATCACCAGTGCACATCAAAACATATGATGTTGTAGAAGTAGATGGTTGGTCATGGATGATCAACGAGGCCTGTTGCTGAGACGGGAAGGGTTGAGACAAGACAATCAGTGTAGGTGGTTTTGGCGTTCCTTGAAGGAACTTAGAAACTTCGGCACGTCGAGGACAATCCTTTGTATAGTGATCGTCACCACAGGTAAGGCAAGGGTATTGTAGTTTGCACTTATCCCTCTCTTCGACAGAAGCATTTTTAGTTTGTTCCTTTGGATTATTATTCTTTCCCTCCTTAGTCTTTCCTCTCCCCTTTTTAGATTTACCTTTACCGATCAGAGTAGATTGAACAACATTTACCTCAGAGGTTTTACCGGTGGGAGGGGCAGGAGACAAAGCATTTTGAACATTAGAAGATGTATATTTAGGGGTTGTATTCGAAACAGAATGTGAGTGGGTGTGAGTAGAACCAATCACACCATTAGCTGCATGTGAGGCAGCTGGAGTAGTTGAAGCGCTGGAAGTACGAGGATGGGGTAGTTCAGGTAACAAATCGTAAAGTGTTCCCGTTTGCAAATAAACGAGATCAAGATATTGGGCATGACTTATAGCCTCCTCCTCCATAACAACACCACCCATGGCGATATCTTTACCAATCTCGTTCACAAAGGATTTCGTGAACCATTCGGCCAGTAACTGATCAGGGAGCTCAAGTTTGATGAGACGTCGTCTTCGTCTCCACTCATGTATATGATCTGAGATATGAGTGCCTTTAGTTTGTTTAAAAGAAGTTAAAATCTCAGTCCCAGTATCATAACGGATCGGAAACTGGTAATGTGTAAGAAAATCCATAGCCAGGGTGTTAAAATTGGAGAAGAAACCTCGTGGTAATTCAATGTACCACTTCGCAGCAGAACCAGTAAGAGTCCTTTGAAAAAGATGTAGGCGAATGGAGTCATCCATCACAGAGTTAGATGAACACCACAGATGAAAAGTCATCACATGATTATTTGGATCCTCCCCCGCCTTGCCATCGAATTTCAGAATATCCGACGGAAGCTTGGTAGGAATCGCTGGCCATTGGGGGGAGTGACAAATAGGATCATTCAGAATCCTAGACAAATCTGGCAAGTCTATTGTAGCGAGAAAAGGATACTGCCGATTCACTTGTGGGTACTGGTGACTTTGGGGTGGAAGCCCTATCGACAAACCAGTAGGACCGTATGCAGTCTACCCATAGAGGGAAGACCCTGGCTGATTCGGTGGTGGGCAGATAGGATAGTAACCCCAAGGATTGGAACCTTGAGTTTGAGTAGGGACCTGAGGCTGAGTAGTGTGACTCTCACCCCAAATAGGATTAGTTATACCCGGATATGGTTGGCCCACTGTAGGGATACTTTGCTACCCCCTAGCATTTTGAGGAAATTTTTGTAGAAGCTGAGTCCAATACTGGGCCAATTCAGGAGGTATGTTTTGTCCAAAAGGTGAGTTTGGTCCCCCTATCATAGGTACATCTCCCCCTGGAAGTTGTGTGCCAACTGTAGGTTGTGTAGTAACTGTGTTGTGTCTAGGAAAAGTAAAAGGGACCGTACCGCCCTGTCCACCAACAGGAATCTGTGGGTTTGTTGCAACAGTCGGGATAATGCCACCAGGATTAGGATTGCCAGAAGGAAATGGAGGGAGTGTCGGGATAAAAAGAGGAACATTATAGCCAGGAAAAGGAGGACCACCTGGAGAATCGACTGGTGTGTGCGGAGGTGTTGGATTGGAAGCATTCAACGCATGGTAACCAGGAGGTAAATTTGGGTTAACCTCAGGCATTCGCTGAGTATTGATAGGAGCAAGAGTAGCTGCAGTAATCCCAGTTTGGACACTCGTAGTATTTGCGATATGGGCCATCTTAGGAGGAAGAAGAAAATGATGAGTAGTAGTCTCTGGTGTAGTTGCAGTCTTGGGACACACTGGAGGGTTAAACTCGTAGACGGTAGGTGCCTCAGTACCAAAAAGCACTCGTCGGAAATCACCCGACCAAAAAGGATCTTGGCCTACTACACCGTGAGAAGGCCCAACGGTTGATTTGGAAGAGGTAACAACGGCTTCGTCAGAAGAATTTAATCGCACAGTAGGTCGTTCACCACGGCGAATGCGATAGTCCTCTCTAGTATTGGTAATTCAAAAATCCCCTAGAGAGTCAGTTCGATCTACCTGTGGAGGTGGTGTAGTGACAACGGGAACGTCACTAGTCTCCCCGTGTGGTGGAGTAACCACTGGGACTTCAGCCTGATGGGGAGAACCCTCAGGTGTACCGGTAGGGGAGGGTTGAGTATCATCCAGATGCTCTGGAGATAAACCTTGCATTCTACGTGAACGTCGTGGGGGAGCAATTGTAAATAAGTGACAAGCTCCACGAAGAAACTCTTCAGGTCAACTTCGATAAACAAACAACACACACTAGTAAACAAAATCTAGGAAATAATCACCAAGCAAAGAATACCTTCTAATTTCGAAGCCACTAGTTGGTGATGAAATCCAACGTCGCAACAACGAGACGAGAAGGGGCGGGGCTAGGATGGAAAAGTTACGTTGACGACCTTCTTAACGGACTTACACCCTAGTGCAAGATCCCACACATAATCGTGGGTATACCCTCCAAGGAGCCCGAGTGAGTTTGATCAACGTCAATTCCAGGTACCGTGAAGACTTTCCCCTTCACAGTCACCTTGGGTAAGAACCTAGAGATATAAGCCACTAAGGTCACCACAAACAATAGTACAGCCTGGGGGAACAGTCGTCAGTCCGATCCACATGCAAGGGCAGGGTATCTAGCCCGAAATCAACTCAAAGGATTCCACTCATAATTGTGGGTATACCTCAGAGTGATCCCCGTAATACGTGCAATCTCTACACCGATGTCAACAAAGCAGGGTGAGTAACTCTGCCAACACCAATGCGACCTAGTGCTTGACCCTTGTGTTAGAAGAGTGTTCCAGGACAATATGTTTCAAATGTAATTTTAACACTCCCTAACTCAAGATGCTATTGTGTGTTTTGAGCTTTTGGAGAGTGTATCTCTCTTCCTACTCCAAAGCACTAGCCTAACTAAATGTTGGTGTAAAAGAGCCCTAGAAAAGAGTTACTAGATACATTTTAAGATTACGCAATGTTTTTAATGGCTGTTGTTTATGCAAAGGTAACGTAAATGAAACTCATGTGTGTATGACTCTGACCCAAATAATGCAATAATGGAAATGAAAAATAACACTTTCCATTCAATGAAACCTATGTATGGGAGAGAGAGAAGCTTTATAAATCAACCATGAATTATATGCAAAATTTCCTTATTTCCAATGTCAATACAAATAATCATTCATCAAATGAAAATGCACTACGTTTTATTTTTCAAAGCTTCAACAATTCTTAAAATTTGATTTTCAATGTTTTGTAAATGACAAAAACAATTTGATGGAAGAAAACAATTGTGTTCACTTTCCAAAAAGAACTCGCACTAAATCAATGAGAGAGTAGAAAATCAAATCACAAAGAATCAAGCAATCACAACCCAATCAACTCTTTCAACGAAAGCAAGAACAAAGAACAAAACAAATAGTCTTCTCAATGCAAACAAAAATGTCCTTTCCAACCAACAAGAAAATGAGAAACACCAAACACTTAACTCCCAACCAATCACTGGTTCTCAGCCAAACAGACACACTCAACTCCAGAAGACAGAGAGAATGAAATTGCCAATAAGAGCCAAGAAATGAAAGTCAAGCTACAAAGGCAAGAAAAACCTTGAAACCCTAAATCTGTTTGAGCATGCAAACAAAAGCAAGAAATGTATAAATCAATGATCCAAAAAGCCCAAAAGAGGTAATTCAACTGATCTGAGCAGTTGAAAAAATCAAAAGTCAATTTCAAAATTTTCAAAAATCTTGCTCGTAGGCAAGCAGTGTTACACAGTGCAAGAAGTTAAGATTCTCGCAGGCAACCTTGTAGCAAGGTGCGAGGTGTTCGCACTGGACCTTATGTGCAGGGTGAGAACCTGAACAATTCTCGCAGGCTGCAGTCAAACACAGTGTGAGAACTCCTGAAGATGACAAAATTTTTGAAAATCGAGTAAAATTCAAACAGGCTTCTGAACCCAGTAAGTCTATCAGGATATCTTGAAGACTCAGAGACTAACAAGACATGAGAAAAATGAATCTAGAGAAAATTTCCACAGAAAAACTCAAAAAACCATAAAGAAAAAGGGAAGTCCACAACGAAGTCACCAATTTTGTTTCAGGATTAATCCGTAAGTGTGGACACAAACCGATCTCCCTAGATCCACCTGGATCTAGAACAAAATAGAATAGAATGATACTCTTTCCCTAGATTTAACCTATTGAATGAACTAAGAGACAAGGGTCATAGACATACCTTATGCATGCTTCCTTGGGTCTATGTTGTTCCAAGCTTCGCTCCGACGCTCTTGTGTCGTTCAGATCACAACAGTACAAACCAATCGAAGTGAAAACAAATCAATATATTCAATAGCTAATCTATACATATGATCAAGGAGTTATGTAATAAAGTGACATCATCTTTATGGGAAAGGGACACATTACTGTATTACATTAATAGAAAGTGAAACTTACAACCTGAGCCTTGATGTTGTATATCTCCTTTCGATAGCTCCTATCTCTGACACACACACTTTCTCATGCATGAAAAAAATCAACCACTATTGATGACCTTGCTGGTGTCTCTAGCTGTTGTAGCATGAGTCCTTCATACCATCTTTCACTAATTCTCCAATCAATATCTTGCTAGTTTGCTTCTAACCTTTTCCATGAGCATTCCCCTGAATATATAGGAGAAGATATATTAGTTACTTGGATAGGAATGATCCCAAGATATCAAGAAAACCAGTATTTGACATTCATTCGAATGCCAACTCATTCTTCTAGAAGATTCCCTTCTAGAAGGTTCGATATTTTATCTTTTTCCTTCCTTTAGAAGATGTTCACACCCTGACAGTTAGGTACAGTGCGAACCCCTCGCACTCCAACTTAATGCAGCCTGCGAGAATCATGGATTCTCGTAGGCAAATATATAGGTTTTTCAAGATAGTAAACTCAAAGGTTTTTCAAGATTATAGAGTTTGGAAAAACACTTAAAAGAGAACTCTCTCAGTTCCTTTTTCGTACAGTAGTCCAATGAGATCGAAAAAGGGTTAAACTATCGCTCGAAGGACACGTACTTCAAATACTTTAACGAGCGTGAAAATAGAAAGATCGCTCGGCAATCTTTTCCTGTTTAGAGAGTCTGAAAAGAGCTTAAAGAAAACTCCAGGGGGGTTCCTTTTTCGTATAACCACAGCAAGCCCGAAAAAGAGATAAAACGACGCTTGATCACGTTCTTATGTTTTTCACAAGCGCAAGAACGGACAAAAGGCGCTCGAGGTTTTATGTCAAAACCATAACAAACAATCAAAATCACACCACACCATAGAAAAAATCGTCCATAATCCTCCATGTTTCATACCTGCAAGTCACTTCACTCATTTTCACCTTAGTGATTAGGGTTAAATAATAAATAAGAATAAAAAACCCACATTTGATATAGTAAAGAGTAATTAAAATGAGTGAATAACTAAATTTACTATATCATTTCACACTTTTACCATTGAGTTCAAAAAACCCTCATTTTACCCTCTGCATTCAGTGTCGATTTCCGGGAGCTACGGGTGATCATTTGATGAGCTGTCAGCAACATCTTGGTAAGTAATTCATTCCTGATATTTTCATGGTTTAAAAATTTGATTTCATTGGTTAAAAGTTTAGTTTTAAGTTAGTTTTTTGAGCCCTATTCGCGTGGAGGAATTCTCGCAGGTAGCCCATACGGGACCTGCGAGAATGACTCATTCTCGCAGGTGGGCCTTAAGGCGCCTGCGAGAAGTTCGCACTGTGCATAGTATGGCACCTGCGAGCAGCACAGAACTCAAAGAATTTTTAAAATGTTTATCCAATAGAAAAATTTATTTCATGTATAATATCATTAACCATGTTTATATGTTTCTTATGCAGGTTAATAGCTACAAGTATGGTGCTTGAGTGGCGAGAAAAGGAACACGAGGAGGATAACACAAATGCCGAAAATCACCCTCCCACCATAGCTTCCTTACGAGATTGTGGTCCTTAAAATACTTCCGTATCCCGGGCATGAGATCCCAAGTTCGATTACTAGAATACCTAGTCCGAATGTGGGATCCGGACCAGCAAGTTTTCATTGTTGGAGCTCACACATTAGCTATTGACATTGAGGACATATATTTCTTAACCGGGTTATCCAGGCGAGGGTCCTATGTCAGTTTGATCGGCAGCAGAGCAGGCGGGTTAAAAATGAGTGAATATTGCAACCAATACTGCGTACCTGAGGCCGAAAGAAAGAAAGGGAAAGTGGCAATTTGGGGAGTTACTGAATTGACTCTCCGCACTATTCTCTTTAATATTTCTTGGATGGCTAGAAGTGTTGCCCCCCATATGGCGTTGCAGAGCTATTTCCAGTATGTCGTCGAGTGTACTGAGCCCCGAGTATTTAACTGGGCTGATGTAGTATTGCACAGTATCAAGAGACAGCTGACCAAGTGCAGGCATGGAGATCTGAAACAGTTTGGATATGGATCTTTGTTAGTGTATTTCTTCTTAGAGAGAGTCACTGTACTTCGTCTACATACTGAGTGGAGGTTTTCGAGTCCTAGGGATCCGAGGATGTTACGATGGTGTCGACTCATGGCCCGACATGTGGCAGGACCAATCGTCAGATATGACAATATTTTCTTTGACTGGTTGGAGACCCAGATGCTGATGATTGATAATTACGCATATGTCGAGTTGGATTTCCGAGGAGATCCAGATCTCACACTACCTGAGGATGCTCAGTGGGGAGACCTCGGTAAGAAGTACACCAATTTTATCTTTTAAATGTTTCTGTATTTTTAACATATTTAAATGTTTTTGTTTTATAAATTTATCTGAAGACTAACACCAAATGTTTGTTAATAACACAGACGTTGGAGCATATAGACTTGTTGGTAGTTCTCCTATTCAGAGACGAGGAGAAGCTACAATAGTAGCATTACCCCAGTATGCCGAGGATTACCAGATCGTGGAGCAGAACCTAGAAGGCCTGACCTCAGAAATTCCAGATATGACTTTGGAAGAGGTTCCACGACGCGATCAACATCACACTGTAGGAGTTTCAGCAGCCATGGCCCGACTGCTCCGCAGGGTAGCTAGGGCAGTAGTGTGTTACCGTGAACGTCATCTGTGATGTCACTATGTAGAAGCTATAAGCTTCCATTTTTGATATTTTGGTCTTCGGACAAACATTTTGTAAAAAAAAAATCTTTTGATCGTTATATATATATACACAGCTTCTACCGATTTACTTTACATTGTGTGAATTGTAATGTGTTTGAGTTATAAATTGTTCAAATGTCTGTCCAATACATAATTAGCTAAAGCATCTGTTAATGTATTAATATGTCTAGGAATATGCTGATATTCAATGTGATCAAAATACCGTTCCAAGAGGTGAATCCGCAAATATACCCTTAATAAAGTAGGACTTTGAATAGAGTAGACATTACTTAGCTGTAGTACTATAATCTGCGAGTCAAGTCGTACAACCAAATGACGAATTCCTAGAGAGATAGCATCAACCAATAATTCAATAACGACGCTATACTCTGCGATGTTGTTGGTTGCTCAGCCAAGATATACACCTCATAAATATATGAGCTTGTTTATTGGGGCAAAGATTTCCCATGCATCGGAAGCTAAGTTTCGAGTACTACGGCTAGCTCCATCAGCGAAGACAATATAAGGTAGCGAATACTCTGACATCTGACAATCAAACACAACGTCATGTAAGGGCAGAGACCAGATAACGTCAAAAACAAACTAAAGTAACACACACACAGTATGATACATAAAATACAAGTACTTGTGCACAAATGACTTATGCATAGTACTTCTTCAAGTATAACCCATTTCTGGGTTCACTTAAAGGTATACCATCGTAATCAACTAGCTCATATGCTCCTTTTTCCAAAACTTTGATAACAATGTAGGGACCACGCCACATTGGTTCGAATTTCCCAGCTCCTAGGACATCTTTATCTTGTTCGTAAAGAAGAACAAGATCACCTTCAGAGAAAACGCGAGGCTTGACATGCTTGTCATACTGTGCCTTGACGCGTTTCTTTTGGGCTTCTATTATTAAAGTGGCATTACGTCGGGTCTCATCTAATAGCATCAAATACAACAGACATTCCTCTTTAGCAGACGTTTTGGGTAAGAGTTCGACAGCTAGCTTCAGAGAAGGTATCTCACATTCTATTGGCAGAATGGCTTCCATGCCATAAACTAATCGAAAAGGTGTAAATCCTGTAGCAGATTTAATAGATGTCCGATATGCCCACAATGCCGAAAACAACATCGTGTGCCAGCTGGTTTTATGTATTCCTATCATCCGTCGAATCATAGTTATAAGAACCTTATTGATTTCTTCGACCTGGCCATTAGCCTATGGATAATAGGGTGTTGAGTTATCATGACTATCATGTTGAGCTATCATGTTGAGCTAGCAGGAGGGAAAAGAAGTGGAGCTTTCGTGAGGGACAACTTCAAAGATTCAAAAGCGTCATTGGCAACTTTATCCCAAACAAACTTTGAACCTTTCTTTTGAAGACCTGTAAAACCACGAGTAATTTCGGCGTAATTAGGGATGAAACGACGAAGAAAGTTTGCTTTCCCCTACAAACTTTGTAACTAGCGCAGTGAAGAAGGAGGAGGAAGATTGAGAATTGCCTCAACCTTAATAGGATCTACCCGGATCCCTTGACGTGAAACAATAAAACCGAGAAGACGGTCAGACTCTACGCAAAAGACGCATTTATGAGAGTTTATAAGAATGCGATAGAACCGACAACGAATGAAAATTTCTCTGAGATGAATGGGGTGATCGACTCGGCGTAAAGAATGAGTCGGAAAATCGTCCAAATAAGGTTGAACGATATGATTTATATCGTGAAACGCATAAAACATAGCACGTTGGAATGTCGCGCTCGCATTCTTAAGATCGAATGGAATTTTTCTATAGGAGAAAGTACCCCAAGGACAAATAAAAGTCGTTTTATGTTGGTCCTCAGGAGCAATGTTAATTTGATTATAGCCGGAGAATCCATCCATGAGGGAAAATATTTCACTACCGGCATAGTCATCAACTATCTGGTCGATGAAAGGGGTCGAAAAGTTGTCTTTCGGACAGGCTTTGTTAATATCCCGATAATCAACGTAAACACGTATACTACCACATTTCTTATCAATCGGTATGGGGTTGGAAACCCATTCTGTCAAAGCCACGGGATAAATAAAACCGTCTTTAAGAAGTTTTTCAACTTCAAGTTTGATAGCTTCCACTTTACGTGGATGGATAGGATGGAGGCGCTGCCGGACTGGTTTAGCTCTGGGGTAAGTATTTATCTCATGCACAACAATAGACGGGTCGATACTTGGCATCTCTTCGTAACTCCAGACAAATATATCACGAAATTCTTTAAACAAAGAAGTATAAGTGACAATTTCTTCGGGAGAACACGAAGCTCCAATATGAACATTTTCAACTATCCCAGGTTTAACTGATATATCAATGGGAATCATGGGAGAAATATTACTGAGGTTCCCTTTCGCAAACACATCACGTGTAGATCCAGAAACGGTCGATATGACAACAACGGTCGACGGAGTCAAAATCCGTTGGTAATTCTCGAGAGTGTGTTGTTCCAGAAAGAGTATGGAACACTGATACCCATCGTCCCAAGGGGTGTCTTCCATGACGGACATGATCATCTCATCAGTGGGGAAGACAACATGGAAAGGATCAGGAGACAACTCATCAAGAGAAGGTGTAAAAGGGTTGCTTATTGAATGGCTTGATAAGCGAACTCAACTGGACTTAACGGCATGACGTCGCCGAAACAAGCATGATCTCCTGGATCAGGGGCTATCCAAGGGTCAAAAGACACAGGAAGTTCGTGAGGTACAACGGATATCATATTAATAGAAGCAACTGACGGGCGTGGAATATCGGGTGGTGGTGGAATGGGGAAAGTGCCCATTAACGAAGAGTCTTTTAAAATACCGACACCAACATTCTCGTAACCCGACGGGGTCTTAGCTATAAATGACACGTTGCCAGTACAAGTATCAGAATTAAAGAAGGCAAGTTGATCAACTGTAACAAATTTTCCCTGGTGAGGAAATCGTACTACACGGAAAAGTGTTGACACAACAACGCGCATAGAATCTACCCAGCTACGACCAAGAAGAAGATTATAATCTAAGGGAGCATCGAAAACTTCCACTTCAACTTGGACTGTCTTACCTTCTAGAGTGATAGACAACGATGAAAGAACGTCGTAAGGCTTAAAACCAGAGCCATTAAAGGATTTCATAGTATTTTTTGATTCATTTAAAGGAGGAGAGCCAATGGCTTTCCAACAAGCAAGAGACATTACGCATGTAGAGGCCCCCTCATCAACAACGGTTCGACAAATGTTCTTTTCGGAAACAATAACTTGTATCTGAAAAGAAAGCTGAGGGGGTAACCTTGGAACATGTTCTTCCAAGTCAAAGACTATCAAATTCGAATCTGTAGGATCAATTCCACCTATAGCTTTGAACAGAGCCCTTCATTGTGCAGGACAACACTGAAGGACTTCAAGGGCAGACATCGCTGAAGGTGCTTGGGCCAGATCTTCCACAATACTGTAGTTCTGGGCCGCACGAGCATGAGGATTGAAAGCCGACTTGTGAACAACACCCTTAGGGGGTCGTAGGACTGTATCAAGACACGACCGTTCGAGATGAAGAGGACCGTTCGTAGGTGGATTCAGTGGAGAGGGTTGTACCAAATCAGGAGGTAAATCGTCAACCTTCTCCTTAGAAGGAGTATAGTATTTATATCTAGTTGCGATTGCAACGTCGTTCTTCTTAGAATCACCAATGCACATCAAAACATATGATGTCATAGAAGTAGATGGTTGGTCATGGATGACCAATGAGGCCTGTTGCTGAGACGGGAAGGGTTGAGACAAGACAACCGGTGTAGGTGGTTTTGGCGTTCCTTGAAGGAACTTAGAAACTTCGGCACGTCGAGGACAATCCTTTGTATAGTGATCGTCACCATAGATAAGGCAAGGTTACTGCAGTTTGCGCTTATCCCGCTCTTCGACATGAGCATTTTTAGTTTGTTCTGTTGGATTATTATTCATGCCCTCCTTAGTCTTGCCTCTCCCCTTTTTAGATTTACCTTTACTGGTCGGAGTAGACTGAACAACATTTACCTCAGAGGTTTTACCGGCGGGAGGGGCAGGAGACGAATCATTTTGAACATTAGAAGATGTAGATTTAGGGGTTGTATTCGAAACAGAATGTGAGTGGGTGTGAGTAGAACCAATCACACCATTAACTGCATGCGAGGCAGCTGGAGTAGTTGAAGCGCTGGAATTACCAGGATGGGGTAGTTCAGGTAACAAATCGTAAAGTGTTCCCATTTGCGAATAAACGAGATCAAGATATTGGGCATGACTTATAGCCTGCTCCTCCATAACAACACCACCCATGGCGATATCTTTACCAATCTCATTCACAAAGGATTCCGTGAACCATTCGGCCAGTAACTGATCAGGGAGCTCAAGTTTGATGAGACGCCGTCTTCGTCTCCACTCATGTATATGATCTGAGACATGAGTGTCTTTAGTTTGTTTAAAAGAAGTTAAAATCTCAGTCCCAGTATCATAACGGATCGATAAATGGTAATGTGTAAGAAAATCCATAGCCAGGGTGTTAAAATTGGAGAAGAAACCTCGTGGTAATTCAATGTACCACTTCGCAGCGGAACCAGTAAGAGTCCTTTGAAAAAGAGGTAGGCGAATGGAGTCATCCATCAAAGAGTTAGATGAACACCACAGATGAAAATTTATCACATGATTATTTGGATCCTCCCCCTCCTTGCCATCGAATTTCAGAATATCCAACAGAAGCTTGGTAGGAATAGCTGGCCATTGGGGGGAGTGACAAATAGGATCATTCAGAATCCTAGACAAATATGGCAAGTCCAATGTAGCAAGAAAAGGCAACTGCCGATTCACTTGTGGGTACTGGTGACTTTGGGGTGGAAGCCCTGTCGGAAAACCAGTAGGACTGTATGTAGTCTTCCCATAGAGGGAAGACCCTGGCTGATTTGGTGGTGGGCAGATAGGATAGTAACCCCAAGGATTGGAACCTTGAGTTTGAGTAGGTACCTGAGGCTGAGTAGTGTGACTCTGACCCCAAATAGGATTAGTTATACCCGGATATGGTTGGCCCACTGTAGGTGCAGTTTGCCACCCCCCAGCATTTTGAGGAAAGTTTTGTAGAAGCTGAGTCCAATACTAGGCCAATTCAGGAGGTATGTTTTGTCCAAAAGGTGAGGTTGGTCCCCCTATCATAGGTACATCTCCCCCTAGAAGTTGTGTGCCAATTGTAGGTTGTGTAGTAACTGTGTTGTGTCCAGGAAAAGGAAAAGGGACCATACCGCCCTGTCCACCAACGGGAATCTGTGGGTTTGTTGCAACAGTCGGGATAATGCCACCAGGATTAGGATTTCAAGAAGGAAACGGAGGGAGTGTTGGGATAAAATGAGGAACATCATACCCAGGAAAAGGAGGACCACCTAGAGAATCGACTGGTGTGTGCGGAGGTGTTGGATTGGAAGCATTCAATGCATGGTAACCAGGAGGTAAATTTGGGTTAACCTTAGGCATTCGATGAGTATTGATAGGAGCAAGAGTAGTTGTAGTAATCCCAGTTTGGACACTTGTAGTATTTGTGATATGGGCCATCTCACGAGGAAGAACAAAACGATAAGTAGTAGTCTCTTGTGTAGTTGGAGTCTCAGGAGACACTGGAGGGTTAATCTCGTAGACGGTACGTGCCTCAGTAAAAAAAAGGACTCGTCGGAAATCACCCGACCAAAAAGAATCTTGGCCTACTACACCGTGAGAAGGCCCAACGGTTGATTCGAAAGAGGTAACAATGGCTTCGTCAGAAGAATTTAATCGCACAATAGGTTGTTCACCATGGTGAATGTGATAGTCCTCTCTAGTATTGGTAATTCGAAAATCCCCTAGAGAGTCAGTTCGATCTACCTGTGGAGGTGGTGTAGTGACAACGGGAACGTCACTAGTCTCCCCGTGTGGTGGAGTAACCACTGGGACTTCAGCCTGATGGGGAGAACCCTCAGGTGTACCGGTAGGGGAGGGTTGAGTATCGTCCAGATGCTCTGGAGATAAACCTTGCATTCTACGTGAACGCCATGGGGGAGCAATTGTAAATAAGTGACAAGCTCCACGAAGAAACTCTTCAGGTTAACTTCTATAAACAAACAACACACACTAGTAAACAAAATCTAGGAAATAATCACCAAGCAAACAATACCTTCTAATTCCGAAGCCACTAGTTGGTGATGAAATCCAACGTCGCAACAATGAGACGAGAAGGGGCGGGGATAGGATGGAAAAGTTATGTTGACGACCTACTTAACGGACTTACACCCTGGTGCAAGCTCCCACACATAATCGTGGGTATACCCTCCAAGGAGCCCAAGTGAGTTTGATCAACGTCAATTCCAGGTACCGTGAAGACTTTCCCGTTCACAGTCACCTTGGGTAAGAACCTAGAGAGATAAGCCACTAAGGTAAAAAAAAATAGCAGTACAGCCTAGGGGAACAGTCATCAGTCCGATCCACACGCAAGGGCAGGGTATCTAGCCCGAAATCAACTCAAAGGCTTCCACTCATAATTGTGGGTATACCTCGGAGTGATCCATGTAATACGTGCAATCTCTACACCGATGTCAACAAAGCAGGGTGAGTAACTCTGCCAACACCAATGCGACCTAGTGCTTGACCCTTGTGTTAGAAGAGTGTCCCAGGACAATATGTTGCAAATGTAATTTTAACACTCCCTAACTCAAGATGTTATTGTGTGTTTTGAGCTTTTGGAGAGTGTATCTCTCTTCCTACTCCAAAGCACTAGCCTAACTAAATGTTGGTGTAAAAGAGCCCTAGAAAAGAGTTACTAGATACATTTTAAGATT
>ML779615.1:920107-931501 GCA_009831015.1 Picea engelmannii | reverse complement strand
ATCATTGGACAATGATATGGGCCATTCCCATGCATTTTACAAATCATGCAGCATGTTACTCCTATCGACAAGGGGTTTGGTACTCTTATTTCCATATACTGTGTAAAAGTTGGAGATTCATTCTTATGGTGTCCTTATGTCCTACATAGCATACACCAAACAACTTCTCTTTTCTCTTTGTCCCTATTATGGTTAAGTTGAAATGTTAGATTCTTAAAATCCTCCTTTAGTTCCTCTATTGTTGGATTTTTCTGTTGATAATTGTTATCTTATAGTTGTAAGGATTCCTGCAGAGCCTCTTCCTGAGTTTTAAACTTTTGTTGTATTAACAGTTATTTCAAGTGTGGTAACAGTGAGTTCACAAATAAGTGTCTATGTTGCATGTTAGTAATTACATATTTCAACTTAACTTTCAGAATTTTAAACCTATGATCAATATCCCAAAACGAATCACCTAGTTTCTACCTGATTTCAATCATTTCATTCATGTACTGGTCTTCTGAAATTCATTTACCAGTATTTTTTTCACATCTGTGATAGTCTTTGGTACTCCATGTGGATTGTTTACATCTAGGCTCATGTACCAGTCTAGTGTGCAGTCTCTTAGTATGATAGCTAACTATGTGATCTCGGTATCCTCATATGTGATCTACTTGGCTTCCCATATCTTCTCACAGATGAATAAGTTCTTTCCAGGTTTCTCTGATGCCTCTCCCTGAAATTCTGGTAATTTGATCATGGGATCATGTCCTACCATTTTGATTTGTGTTGAACTATTGCCTTTATGTGGTGTAGACAATTGACTATTACTTCATGAACTTGCTTCCCTGGTTGATTTTCCTTGATTGGATCCTTGTCCCATTTCTTTTATTCCACTGAAATTTGGTTGTTGAAACGCTAGTGTTCTTTCTGGAGTATTAGTCGCACATGGGGTTGTAGGTTCCACACTGAAGGTGATCTGGATTTGAGTTTTTCCTTTTGTTTCTGACCTTGGATTTTTTTTTTTCTTTCATATGTTGCACACAATATTTCCTCAATTTGCTCCATATCCTTAAGATCATCTACCTCTTCTTCGTCACTTTCCAATCCCTCTCTATCATCTATGGCTATCTTCTTGCTATTCATTTTATATTGGAAGGGTATTTCACTGCACGTCTTTCCAAAGTTTTCCATTATCTTCTTTATTTTGTCCTCTTCCATCATGATTGGGTCCATGGACTCCTTATTCTTCCCCTTATCCATCTCCCTATCCATATCTCAACATCCTTTCATTGCTTCTCCCCTCCCCCCATGCATGCAGGGAATTTTAGTTGTCTAATTCCATGGTGATCACACTGTTGTTATACAATAAAATCTTGATTGAATTATACAACAATATGATGTACCTACCTCTGGGTCCCTTTAGAAAATCATGCTCTACTGTGGTTTAGGACTTCGTGGTATCTACTGCAAATTCTATGATAAACCCTGCAACAATAATGTCTAACCAGAAATCTACTACGCGTGTAAATTTGTTGTTGACTTTTTCTAACTGCGTGATCTCCATAGGATTCCACTCCAGTTGTCTAATTCGATTTGTAGGGTGGTTGTCCTTTAAACTCAATAACCACTGTTGCAATAAATGTGGGAATTCACATAAAAATATTTCATTCAAGTCGCTAAACACATATTTGTTGTGATATTTGTGTGGTGTTAACTTAGTGTTTCTGTTGTCCTTCTGTGCAAACTCAATTTCCTTTGTTTTCAACCATCTTTCAATCTATTCCTTCATTGGATTCCATGGCCTGAACATTCACTTCTATACTTTCATCCTTCACCTGTTTCTTCCACATATCTCGTTCACTCAATCCTGTGCAATTCCAGCCAACAACGAAACCATTTGTTGGTTTATTTAACTTCTTCTTGGGCTGACCTAGGTTCATATCTCAATAGGTTTCCAAAAAAAAACCCATAAAAGTTATCTTGGGTGAGACTGCATTGTGCACCCTATCTACAATGTTTCCTTATGGTTTACTAGAAGGGACGATAGTTTTTTAGGGTTTTGTTGGAAACCTATTGAGATATGAACCTGGGTCATCCCAAGAAGAAGTTAAGGAAACCAACAGAAGGTCTCACCTGAGATGCCATGAGAATCACATAGACCATAGGTTTTTTGAAAATCATGAAGGAATAGTACATGCAGGAGACATCCAACTCAGACCAATGCAATTGTTTCACATTCATTCATGACATCCATATGAGTGTTGTGCAGAATATTACATAACATACATGAATTCAAACTACAACCCATTATATACAGAGGAAAATGTGCTTCATGCTTCATTAGTTAATTTCAAATTCTTTCATATACATTTCAATATAAAAAGGGTAAAGCCCTACTCAAAACACATTCAGAGTGAAACAAAGATCAGAAATACGCTCAAATAATGATCTAATTTTTGTCTTATATTCACATAACATCTCCTGAAAAACCAATAAAGTAAAACATAACAAGAATTGATACACTATTTAACTAAAACCCTAATTCATCCTACCTTAGCATAACAATTAAATGCTAGATAACAAAAAACCCAACCCTTACATATACGCATGCATTCCTCTTATCTCTACCAGAGCATGGAAATCATAACAACCTTGTCAGCTCACTCACAACCTCGACCATGACCAACCAAGTTGTTACAAAAACTGTTACAATCATTACTAAATATATTAAAGGATTTGGCATGCATGCGAACTTTACAAGTCCTTGCACATAGTAAGAAAATGGTTGGAACTCTCAGAATAACATTGGTTGGCACATGTGTTGAATATTGACATTGCATGGTGTAAACTCGTGGTGAACACGCAGTGTCAAAACACACATGTTCTTGGAAAACCCTTAGGGTGCCAACAAGACCCCAACACTATTATTTGGATCATCCTCAATCCAACGACATTGCTTCACCATTAGATCATTGAAGAAGTTTTTCGAAACCTTGATTAGACTAGTGGAACCTCTTCAACGGTTCTTGAGTAGGTGAAATAGGTCCATCGTTGGCTAGTGTGGTGGATCTATCAGCCTTTGCATGTCTCTCCAACCTCCATGGTCAAAATGAAATTTCTTCATTCCTCAGTGATCTCATCCTTTCCATCATCAATATCGGTTTGGAGCCTTGCGAAAACCTTGCGCTTTCATGTATTCTTCTTCTCATCTCTCATGGGATACCATACACTAGTGGGGAATAGGGTAGCTACACCTGATGTGAGGGACAACCATGAGAGATGTATTTCCTTTTTCACAAATGGGGTTGGTCCATTTCTTAGGGATCATATGTTCATTCCCCTTAAAGTCTAGGATGTCATCTACATAAGCTTCAAAGCGCAATTCAAAAAAACATCTCGCTTCCTAGGCATTGTTGTTGACACTCTGTGTAACATCCCCACTATAATCCCCAATTTAATTAATTTTAAAGTAGATATAATGTGTGGCTATGGCCAAGTGATGTATATGAAAAATGTATTTCTTAATTTTAATAATAAAATGTGATGCTAGTTGCTAAGGGGACATGGAAAAATATGGGGGATGAATTTGTTGATTAAGGTTGGTTGTCATTGATGTCAATCCTTGAAGAAATCCCTGTAGCACGAAGGTTGGGTAAAGAACCCAAGATTGTTAGATGTAAATATGACTCATTATTGTCTTGTCATGGTTGATAATAAGTAGAAATGGATGAACTCCAAAGTGGCCCCCTTATGGTGAAATCCCTCACGGGAAGATGCTTTGTAGATTGAGTTAACCTAGAAGTATGGTTAGAGAACCCATGCTTATTTGTGGAATAATGAGATGAAGATCAGTGAATTTTTCAGTGAAACTATCCTATATGGATATTTCTTGTCATTAAGTTTCTATTGGTATGTGGAACGTCACATAACTCCTCACAGTTAGAGAGTTATGGCCATGAGAAGTTGGAGAACCCAGGTTTGGCTAATGGACCCAAGTTTGTTTGATGGATAATGGTATGAGTTTTGGTATATTTTCTAGTAATACTATTCTATATGGATGGTACACGTCATTCCATTTCTATTGGTATGTGGAACGTCACATAACTCCTCATGGTTTGAGAGTTATGGACTTACGAAGTTGGAGGACCCTCTTATGTCATCTAGAAGCCCCAAAAGGTCAAAGTAGTCAAAGTGGTTTAAGAGATTTTAGAAGGTAAATAATAAAGTGAAGTGATTAGTGTACTATAATTCAAAGTGAATACAAAATAAATGATTTAAATAATAATTTTAATGGAGAAATTAGAAGTGGGTTAACCCTAAAATAAGGAAAGTGGGCAAAGTGACCTAGAAGATGTTTTTAAGGAAGCTACTTGGAGAGTATAAATAAGAGGGAAGGCTCTCTCATTTAAGAAACACTTGAGAATATTGAATACCTATAGGTTTCTGAGGTAATAAAAGGATATCTAAGCCGGATTTATGAGGGAAGGTGAAGAAAAGAAGGTCGGAATTCAAGGAAGAATAAATTATTTTGATGATGCTTTCTAAGGTATGTTATTTACAGGCCATCTCACCATTTTTGCAATAACTTTTTTTCTAGAATGATTCAGACTGTGAAATTTCTATTCCATTGAGGAAACATATTCAAGTTGTTATCTCCTAAAATAGAACTTTCATTTTACCAATTTTTAAGTGATAGGAACAGGTCCAAAAATTCATTTCCAAATTTTTTAGGTGTGTTAGAAGGTCTGCTATTTGGATACAAACTTGGAAAAAACATCAATTTTGGTCTTGGCAAGAAAATATTTAAATATCAGGTTTCGGTGGTTAAGAGGAGCTAAAAAAATGCTCATTAACCACCGAAAGTCTTGGTTTTCGGTAGAGGCGAAAATAAAGGGCTTGTTAACCACCGAAAATGTTTCTATGCGCAAAAGGAAAAAGTCTGTGCTTTTGCACGAGCCGGATGTCAAATGGGCACAATCATTAAGTTATAACCGCCAAAAGTTTATCTAGGTGGCGAGGTATGAAGTTATTATGTCATCTTATCTAAATATTTATGCCCTATTCTCCTTTTAACTACCAATTGTCATTTCAGAATTAAGACTCGGCAGAAATCCATAATTCCATGCATGATTTTTAGATAACAGAATTGATTTGTCACATGGGCCTTCAATATCTCCAGTCACGAGGATACAGAATCATTATGACTTCATTTGATTTCTATTTCAATTTCATTAATAATCAATATTGAATCCGAGAGTCATTGTTATTTTCATGATCCCGTGATTTCCTCATGCAAACTCATACTCAACAACCATAATCTCGTGATTTGTCAAGGTTGCCAAGTGGAATTCGAGTTCAAGTGTTGGTTATTGAGCCATTTGTCATCCAATTCAAAGAAAAATCTAAGTCATTGCGATTCCCATGCAAATTAATTCACCGCAGATCCGTTTTTGAAAGTTACAGGTTTCGGTGGTTAACAGGCCCATATTTTTATCTCTTAACCATCAAAAGTAGAGCTTTTTGGTGGTTAACAAGCCTAGATTTTTATCTCTTAACCACCGAAACCTGTACATGGAAGCGAGGTCATATTTTTGCACAGATTTGACTTTTTCTCAACCAAATCTTTTGAGGTTGGTTTCTAGAGATGCATAATAATTAAATACATCATATTTAAGGTTTTATCTTGATGTATTTAATGTTTAAGAAGGTGGAAAAGTGAAAATGGTGACCTAGTTGATGAGCAAAAAAACTGTCTTTTTGCCAAAGGTGGCAAATTCAAATTTCCTATGCGGATTCATCAGCCTTGGAAGACTTTCTACATCTGTCAAAGAGTTTGGAGGATATAAAGGCTATCAAGATAGATTTTGACACCTAAGATAGGATATTTTTTTTTTACTTTCCATTTTTAGAAGTCTAGATCCATTTTTATAGGATCTCATCCTACACTTGTTTGGTTTGAATATTTTTAGAAAATCTGATCCATCTTTCAAAGATCTAGATTTCATCTTGTAAGTCTCTAAAGACAAAGACATTTGAAGCACCAAGGGATTCAATTTTGGAGACTTTTTCATATTATGTACTCAAACTTCTCATTTTCATATTGAGTAATACAAGCTTCTTTTGCCATAACTTGTTCAGATTTCATCTTCTTATCTATTATGTACTTGCACCTGGATATTATATTCATGTTGTTATGCTTTTTTATGCCCGATAACTGTCATCTTATCATTGCATTCATAAGTTAAACTTTGCAAGTATTCCTGTGATTATTGTAATTGGCCATTCATATATGCTTTATATGTGATTTTGCTGATATAATAGTTATTTCTCCATACATCCCTTTATTTGTAAACTCTCTGAACATTTTTGGTTGAAATCCTTGTCCATATAAATGTGTTCATGCATTTTTTGAGTGAGAAATGATTCAGTCATCCGACTTGATCCAAACCCACACTTATTATTGAGAAAACAGTTACCAAAAGATTAAGTTACCAGGAATCTCTGACTTACAACCTAGGAGATTTTCCTGGAGTGATAACACAAGTATCTATGGTAAACAATTAATCTTGAGGGTCATTGTATTTTTGGATTTATACTCCATGGAAAATAGGGTTTGTGGCTAGTCCTGAAACTAGTCAAAAATAGGTGTTTCGGGTAAAAATGTCATAACTTCTTCATAACATATCCAAATTAAGTAAGACCAAATGTGTTGGTTAGAGTATAGTATTTATTATTATTTTTAATAGTTTCATATCAATTCAACAAATATTTCGTGGTAGGCACGCTCTACAAAGTCGCTCTCTAGAATAAGCCAAAATTCAACAAGGCATGCCATTTTTTCTATAACTATTTTTCTGAGAGGTTCCAGGTAGTGACACTTGGAGGAATTGCATAAAAAACACTAAAGAACAATGTTTATCAGTTTTAGATATTTATTCATTATAGGTACAAAGTTATGATTATTTCAAGTTAGGGTTGTTGACGAATCCAAAACTAGTAATGTGAGACTAAAGAAAAGTTTGATGTAAATGTTAGTCTCTTGTTGTTTAAAGTTAAGGAAGGTTTGCAGGTATGTGATAATATAAACCAGGTCTATTACAAATTTATAAATCATATTTGGATGATGAAATTGATAAGGGATTTTCGTTGAGGTACAAGTTGGGTACATGGTTGAGACAAGTAGTTGATGAGTTGGCACATACATGAGGTGTATATTTGATGATGTTGGTACATATTGATGAGTCATAGTTGATGAGTATTTGACACATGATTGGTACATACTTGGTACATGGTTGGTTTCACTTGTTTATGGTACAGTTTGATTACAGATTGTTTGGTATAGGTTGGTGCATGGTTCATGCACATGTTTATGGCACAGGTTGGTGCATGGTTGATACACTTGTTTATGGTACAGGTTGATTACAGGTTGAGGTATAGGTTGATGCATGGTTGATTCATGGTTCAAGTTTATTGGTACAGGTTTACAGTGGTATATCTCACGGTGATAGTGTGACAGTGGTTCCATCATTCTACTTCTACTTTAGAGAAGTTGGACGAGGCAAGGACATGTGGTTGTAGCCACCTTCCGGTTGTGCCAGAGAACATATGTGGTTGTAAACTTCTTCTAGTTGTATCCAAATAATTGGGGATTTGGAGCTTCCCTCAGGTTAGAGCTTGAGAAGCTAGGGGGTTGGAGCCTCCTTCCAGTTGCAGCTAGAAAAAGAAGGAAGTTGGTGCTTCCAATGAATGTAATTCTTCAAGACATATAAGAAAAATCATTCTGTGGTTTTCTCCCGATTTGGGTTTCCATGTAAAACACTAGTGTATTGTGTATGTGTATGATTGTTCATTTCTTATTGCTCATTATTGGATAATAATTCTACATTGATATAACACTTGGATTATTTCAAGAAAAGGGATTATAATTTCTCTATTACTAATTCACCCCCCCTCTCAGTAATCCATCAATTGGTATTAGAGAAGGTTCCTTCAGAAATCATTTTAACCACTCAAAGGTAGATCATGGAGAGTACCAACTTGTATAAAAATGGAATACCACAGTTTGATGGACATAAATATGCTTTTTGAAGAATAAGGATGAAGACATATATACAGGCACATTGATTTCAAGTTTGGAAATCAATTGTAGATGGACACATATCACCAGCAGTTCCGCCAACAAATGACAAAGCAGTGAAACTCGATGAGAATAATTCCAAAGCCAAAAATTCACTTTTGAATGGTCTCAGTGATACGGTATTCACCAAAGTTTCACATTGTAAATCCGCTAAAGATATTTGGGACAAACTTGAAAATATTTATGAAGGAGATACAAAAGTCAAAGAAGCAAAGCTTCAAACTTACAGAGGTCAGTTCAAACAACTAAAAATGAAGGAAGATGAGAATATTACAGCCTACTTCTTATGAGTCGACGAAACAGTGAATGGAATCATAGGATTGGGAGAAGAAATCGAAGAATATATAATTGTTCAAAAGGTACTAAGATATATTCCTATGAGATTTAACCCTAAGATATCAACACTAGAAGACATATCGGATCTAAACTCAATAAGCATGGATGAACTACATGGAATCTTCACAGCATATGAAATGAGAATTGAACAGGAAAATCCAGATGTAAAAGAAGCAACCTTCAAAGCATCCAAAATATCAAAGAAAAAAAAAAACAAAACAAGAAGAATATAACAACAACAGTGATGTCTCGGAAGATGATGAAGAAGTGGCCAACTTCGTCAAAAGACTAAACAAGGGAACTAACGATAGGTATAGAGGTAAGATTTCTTTAATTTGTTTTAATTTTGATGGTATTGGTCATTTTGATAACAAATGTCCTCATAAGAAAAGGAGAAATGATGAAGGTTACTCAAAAGGAAAACACACATATGAAGGCAAAAGAACTACAAATAAATTTTTCAAGAAAATATTTTGCACCAAAGAAGACATCTCATCATCAGATGAAGATGAAGTCACTAACAGTGAGACAGGAAGATTTCTATTCATGGCAGTAAAAGACTCTTACAAAGAAGACTCCAAAGAATAATATGAAGAAGCTGAAGAATAATATGAAGAAGCCGAAGAAGAATATGAAGAAGTCGAAGAGGAAATTGAAGAAGTAGAAGTTGACTATCGAGAAGAATTAATGTGTGCCATAGAAGTTACCATAAGAGAAAAGAAGAAAAACAAGAAACTACAAGCAGAACTAGACAAGAAAAAGGATACTCGAGAACTAGAACAAATGATCACACAATTGAAGGTTCAAATAGAAGAAGATAAAATAATTGATGAAGCACTCAAAGAAAAGCTAGAAGAAAAGGACAGGATCATTGGAAACTTGGAAGCAAAGATTGTCGCACTAAGAAAGGATATTCAAAAGAAAAATATGCAGAATATCTCAAAAGTTTTGGATGACATTATCAGTAGTCAAAAATCTCATCTTGACAAGTCTGGACTTGGATACAACCAGACAGAAAAGGGATCAAGCTCCAAAACAAAAGAACAACAAACATATCCAAAAAGTTATGCAGAAACAATCAAAGGGGATAGGAAGATTACAGGGACACTTCTCCACCAAGAAGATTCATATTTCAGAATAAACAACAGACAGGTATGCCTCAAGAAGAAGAAGGATTCATAAGAGAACCTCCTTTCAGAATATCTTCAACTCCCATGTATCAAACTATATTTTTTGGTTTATGTTATGCATGTAATAATTTTGGACATAAAGTTGTGAATTGCAGAGCTAACAACATGAACAATACCAACTTTGAGAGTCATACACAAAGGGTTTATTCAAGAAGACCTAGTGAAACACAAAGAAGAAGTTACAATAGGTTTGAATCTATGAGAATTGAAGTGGAATGTTACAAATGTAACAATTTTGGACACATGGCCAAAGATTGCAGAATGACAATCCTTCCTAAAGAACCTCAACAAAATAACAACAATCACAGACAGGAACCTCAGAAAACGACATAGATAAGAAAGAAAGATCAATATAGCAATGAAGAATGCACAACTTCTCTAACAACTAAGCAGAAGAAACGTGGTTGGTATGTTGATAGTGGATGTTCAAAACACATGACAAGTGATAGAGACAAGTTTCTTACATTATGAAAGGAAAGATATGGATCAACCTCCTTCAGAAATGATGATTCAACCAAAATCACTGGAAAAGGAATAGTCTGAATTGGGAACAAGAATGAAAAGGAAGAAAATGTTCTACTAGTAGAAGATATGAAACATAATCTTCTAAGTGTGAGTCAAATGTGTGACCAAGGTCATAAAGTTACTTTCTATTCACAAAAGTGTGAGATAAGAAAATAAGGTTCAAGGAAATTGGTCACTACAGCTGCAAGAACTTCAAGCAACATATATGTGTTAAGTGAAATTGGAAATGAAAATTGTTGTCTAGGAAAGGAAGATGAAAGTTGGATATGGCACAAAATAATGGGGCACATACATTTTGATAACCTTGTCAAAGTCAAAAAAAGAGAAGCATTCAAAGAAATGCCCTAGATCATGAAACCAACCAACACTTTTTATGCAAGCATTGTCAACAAGGAAAGTAAACAAAGACTAGGTTTAAATCAAAGGAATATTCAACGACAAGACCATTGGAAATTGTGCATACTGATCTAGTTGGACCAACTAAAACAAAAGGCTTAAAAGGTGAGAAATACTTCATGTTATTAGTTGATGATTATACAAGAATGACTGGAGTTTTCTTTCTCAAGAATAAGTCATAATATTTTGAAAACTTCAAGATCTACAAGGAAATGGTTGAAAATGAAATGGATTAAAAAATAAAATGATTGAGATCTGATAATGGAGGAGAGTTACCCTCAAAGAAATTTATGGACTAATGCATCAATCATGGAATAAAAAGACAATTCTCCATTGCTAGGACACCTCAAAAAAATGGAGTTGTTGAAAGAAAGAACATGACAATACAGGAAATGGTTCTAACAATGTTAATGGATTTGAAATTGACAAATATTTTTTGGACACATGCAGTGCATAAAACAATTCACATTCAAAACAGAGTAATGCTCAGAAACAACACTAACAAAACTCCTTACGAACTATGGAAAGGAATACCAACAAATGTAAATCACTTCAAATTTTTTGGAAGCAAATGCCATATCAAAAGAGAAGATGGTAGAATGGGAAAGTTTGACTCTCGTGTGGACAAAGGATTACTTTTTTGTTACTCAAGTACAAGGAAAACATACAAGTGTTATAATCTAAGATTGAACAAAGTTGTGGAAAGCATCAACGTAATAATTGATGAAATAGGAAGACTAGAATCAAAGGAAGAAAATGAATCAATGAAACAACCCTTAGAAGAAGAAGAAGAAGATTAAAAAGAAGTAGAAAAAGAAGATGAAGAGA
>ML779615.1:877900-916888 GCA_009831015.1 Picea engelmannii | reverse complement strand
GGTGGATATTTGTAAGAGATCTTACATTATTAATGCAATAAAGGAATATTGTTTGCTGGGGTTTTTCTCCCTGTACAGGGTTTCCCCAGGGTATATGTGTTGTTGATATGCATGTTTACTTATCTACATAATTATTGTTATTCAATTATGATTTGGAATTGTTGAAGTGTATTAATCTAGAATCAAAGTATTGAAGAAAATAAAAGAATTAATCCACATAAGGAATCAAGCTCATAATTTAACATGGTATTAGAGCTTAGGGTGTGTTAAAGGTGTTGAAGTGCAACAACAGGTACACACATATCCAAGCAAGCTTGATTAAGTTTCCAGTGTGAGGACCATGGCATCCTCCATTTCAGTCAGGGCTGAAGATAGGCTTGAAGGAGCTACTAACTTTAATGTGTGGAAGCTCTGTATAAAAAATATCTTGCAAGAGCATGATCTTGAGCAGTATGTGACCATAGTGGTGGAGGAACCAATGAATAATGTAGGAAGAATGACATTAAGGAAGAGTCAATCAAAGGCCAAGAGAATCATCTTTGACTCAGTCAAAGACAGTATAATGCCTGCAATGACTTCATTGATGAATGCCAAGGACTATATGGATACCTTGGTGAATCTATATGAGAAACAGGCTCCAAGTCAGAAGATGACACTTAAGCACAAGATTAAGTATTTGAATATGGAGAAAGGTGAATCAGTGGCATATTTCTATTCTAGGATAGCTTAGATTAGAGATTAGCTTTTGGTCACAGGGGTGACAATGGATGATGATGATTTAGTGCAGGCCATTTTTTACGGTCTTCCTTCTTCATGGGATACCTTCTTATCTAGTGTAAGTGGGAGATAGATTCAACCCATGTTTGAGAGGTTATGGCATGATTTCCTCTAGGAGGAGAGTCACATAGCTACCAGGAGTGAGCCAATGAAAGAAGAGCACTCAATGGAAGCCAAACATCAAAGGTACATTGAAAGGAAAGAATATTGATACATCTAAGATTAAATGCTTTAGTTGTAATAAGTTGGGTCATTTTGCTAAAGATTGTTGATTTAGAATGAAATATCCTAGGAAAGGGAAGCATCATGCCTCAACTATTGAGGATGATGAATCCAAAAGAAATAAGAAAAGTCCTTCTAATGAGAAAGAAAATATAAAATAATATTATTTGGTTTCTGCTTTATCCATTTTAGTTTCCACGGGGCTAAAAACTTGGTTAGTAGACAGTGGTGCATCAAAGCACATGATAGGGTACAAGGAGATCCTCTAATATTTCGAGACAAAATCTTTTGCAGAGCAGGTCGAGCTTGGGGATGAAAAATGTTACAAGATAGAGGGAGTAGTCTCTATCTCCTTCAGATTGGAATATGGGGCTAGACTTCATGTTGATGAAGTATTATATGTTCCAGGGCTTAAGAAGAATCTACTATCAGTTGCAACCCTTGAGGACAAGGGATATTGGGTGATCTTCAAGGACATGAAGGCACTACTATGGGATAAAGTTAGCCACTTAAGTACAACATAACCCATTGGAACTCGCAGTGGAGGATTGTACATCATGTCAGGACAGTTAGTTTAACCATTTTCTCATGATGCAACTAGCTCCAACGATTTGTGACACATAAGACTTGGACATCTTCATTACAAAGCTCTTCCAGATCTACAGAACATGGTATGTGGCATGCCCTATATTTCTCTTAGTAAAAATGAAATTTGTAAGGGATGCATGCTAGGTAAAAATATAAAGAAAGCATTTCCTAGTAGTGACAACAGAGTTCAGGGAATCTTAGATCTGGTTCATTCTTATGTATGTGGTCCCATGTCATCTCCCTCACTTAGTGGTTGTTTGTATTATGTCATTTTTATTGATGATTACTCAAGAAAATGTTGGATATATTGATCCAGGTGGATATCGATGGACACCCACCTTTTCCAGCTGGCTCAAAACAACTTTCTAGCAATTTTGATAATTTACTATTTTTAGCAGTTTTTCGGGTCCTGAACTTCTGGAGCCGTTTTGAGGCCCTAAACGACATTTTTTGGGGTATGTTGCGGTAGAAAAATATCATCATGAAATTTTGTGCAAATTTTGTAGTCCTAGGATAGATCTTTCCAATGGGATATCATACACCTAAAACGGAGATTGTATGCAAAAGTCACGACCCCGGGAAGTTGATGTACTGATTTACCCAAACGGGGCCCACATGACTTTTGGCGCTTCATCTCCTAGGGTTAGGTTTTTGGATGTTTAGGGTTTTTGAAAATCCTCTTTATTGTAAAAAGGCTTTGAGAGCCTCATTATAAGGAGCTTCTTGCGAATGAGAATATCCATCACATCTCTTCTCAAAGATAAGCCGCCACCATTCTAGCAAGTTTGTTTTCCGCTGCATTTTACAGTTTCAACTTATTTCCTTATTGAATAGAAAACCAGTTTTACTGTATCTTTGTTATTCTGTGTTAAGCATCTAGGAATAATCTGTATTCATTTCATTCTGCTCATAAAATCTGGATGAGTGGTATCAGAGCAGCCTGCTCCTTTTCGTCTTAATGCATGTCCCCAATGAGGTCAGAGTACAAAGATTTGGGTCTCGAGCTTGTTTCTCTTGAGGACAAAATCTCTCGCACGCCCAAGAGACCTCTCATGGAAGGAGAAAAGAAATATGATGGGATAGGAGATCCTTTCAAACTATTGATTGAGGAATACCTCACGCAACAGAGGAATGAGATGATGGATAATTTTGCGCAAATCCTTCGGCGACTACAAACAGGCGATGCATATTCTTCGAGCGGAGGCATCGCCCCCTTGAAGGTACAAATAAAATTTGATATTCCTATATTTGAAGGTTAGATAGACGCAGATGCTGTAGACAAGTGGTTGAATCTACTAGAAGGGTATTTCTCTATCCATAACTTTTCGAATAGAGAAAATATTACTTTTGCGCTCCTCAAAGTCGTTCCCCATGTCAAAGATTGGTGGGAAACTTTCTGTGAGAAAAAGGAAACAGAGGAAACTTCATTATTTACAGTCACAACCACTTGGGAATCCTTCAGGGATGCTATTAAGGAACAATACTACCCTGTCGGAAGTTATGATGACTTGTATACTAAATGGACCACACTGTGGCAAGAAAGAGACCAAGCAGTGCCAGATTTCACAAATATCTTCCATACCTTGTGCACCAAGTTGGGTATCAAAGATTCGGAGATACATCTAGTGCTCAAGTATCATGGTGCTCTGCATAGATACATCCAAACTGAAATGGAATTTCTGGACATCTCATACTTGGGCGCGACCTACCGATATGCTGTCAAAATCGAGCAGAAGCTCAAACAAAATACACGACAATTTGGGTCAGGGAACCCCTCACAACAAAATCTAGGAAAGGGCAACCTCAACCCATAGAACAAAGGACAGAGCAAAGATGCATAGTATCAGGACAACTAGTCCAAGCCACAAGCAAAGAAGGACATCGAAAAGATAAAGAAAGATACCGGGAAGTGGTGCGACTTCCATAAGAGCCCTTGGCATAACACTGTTGACTGTCGCTCAAAGCAGACGCTGGTGGCTGAAGTGAAAGCCTCTGAATCAGATGTGGGTTCTGACTCTGAGTCAGAACCAGAAAGGGGAAGAAGGATCATTGACGTGGAACCCAATGCCACCGTTGCTACCACCAAGCTCCAGCATGGTGAACCAGACGAGCCAGAAGAAGGAGAGCACCTATTCCATTCCCAGATGTGGGTAAAAGGCACCCCACTGCACTTCATTGTTGATAGTGGTAGACAGAAGAACCTCATCTCAGTAGATGTCCTCAAGCGACTAGACCTACCGACAATGCTGCACCCACAACCCTACACCATTGGATGGGTCCGCCAAGGAAGCGATCTTCGCGTTAGCCAACAGTGTCGACTGTCATACGACATCAAGCCCTTCAAAGATGAGGTATTGTGTGATGTTGATCCTCTCGAATTTTGTGATGTTCTTTTGGGCCAACCTTATTTATGGAAACGTCATGTTGTATATGAGTCTAGGCCTCATAGTGTTATTATTACTTTGAACAAGAAATTGTACAGGATACCCGAGGTTGTCCCACCTAGTGCTATTTCCTTGATCTCTGCTAAGAAATGTAGGAAGGTCATCTCTCAGACAAGGAATTTTGTCTTCTTCATGATCTGCTCTCAGAATGAGAGAAAAATCACAGCCACATCCAAGATCTCTGCGGCCAACCTCTCCACACAGTAGAATCAAGTAGATAAGGTCGTGGAAGAATACTCTGATATCTTCTCCTTGCCTACTGGGGTACCTCTGCACTGCCAGGTCAAGAACCCCATCGATCTGACCCCCAGCGCATCGCTTCCCAATGGGCCAATCTATCGTCGCTCTCTGTTAGAGAATGAGGAGATCAAGTGACAGATCCAATAATTTCTCCACAAGGGGCACATCCGTCCTAGCTCATCACCTTGTGGGAGACCAATCATGCTGGTACAGAAGAAAGATGGAACCTGGCGACTTTGCATTGATTATCGGGCTCTAAATAAAATCACAGTCAGAAACCGGTACTCGATTCCCCGAATCGACGACCTCCTTGATCAACTCATGGGGGCCAAATACTTCAGTAAGATTGATCTGAAGTCTGGCTACCACCAGGTCCCGATAGAATAGACAAATGTATGGAAGACCACCTTCAAGTCAAAGGAAGGCATTTTTGAATGGTTGGTCATGCCCTTTGGTCTGACAAACACTCCAGCCACTTTCATGAGGATGATGGACAGTATCCTGTGACCATTCACCAATACTTTTGTAGTGGTGTATCTTGATGACATTCTCATTTACAGCAAGACTTGGGCCGAACACTTGCAGCATATTCAACAGGTTTTGCACACCCTGCGACAACACAAGCTATATGCCAACTTGGAAAAATGCTCCTTTGGCATGGACAGGGTCCATTACCTAGGCTACATCATTGATCAACATGGTGTACATGTGGATCCAACCAAGATCCAAGTCATCTGTGACTGGACAGCCCCAACCACACACACTGAGCTTCGAAGCTTCTTGGGCCTTGCCAATTTCTACCACAGGTTTGTGTTGGGGTTCTCCCATATTGCATGGGCCCTCAGCCAAATAACCAGGGGTGGTGGTAAGGAAACATTTGCATGGGGCCAGTCCCAACAACAAGCATTCGATGATTTGAAGCAACGCTTGTGCTCAACCCCAGTACTTTCACTACTAGACCTGCAACAACCCTTTGAGATTGAGACTGATGCTTCAGACTATGCTGTGGGTGTCGTTCTCATGCAACATGACCACCCCATGGCCTATCATGGTGAAACACTATCAAATGTTGTCCATAAGTACCCTACTTATGACAAAGAAATGTACTCCATTGAGCAAGCCTGCTGCCAGTGGAGACATTACATTCTTGGGAGGGAGACAGTCATCCACACTGATCATAAGTCACTGCAGTTCATGTAGACACAAGGAAAATTGCAGTATGACCGCTATCAAAATTGGTCCACATACTTGTAGCAATTCCACCTCAACATCAAGTATAAAACATGAAGCACCAACCGTGTTGTTGATTGCCTCAACAGACCACCAGTCGCTACACTCACCACAATGCTAGACTCCTACGGCCATGAGACCTTCAGATGTCCCCAACTCTATGAGACAGACCCGGACTTCGCCACCACCTACCAAATGTTGGGTGCAAAGGCAGTTGTCAATAATTTCCATATTCAGGATGGGTTGTTGTGTCGTCTGGGCCATATATGTGTTCCCTCAAGTGAGCGAGAGAAGCTGATCTGGGAAGCCCACTACAGTCGGGTGACAGGACACTTCGGCATCGAAAAGATAGTGGCGATGCTACAAAAACATTTCTACTGGCCGAAACTTCGACAAGAGTTCAGTAAGTATATCAGTTCTTTCACTGCTTACGCTATTGCCAAACCAACCACTAAGAAACAGGGCCTGTACACCCCTCTTCCTACTATTGAAATACCATAGGAATCCATCTCAATGGACTACATGTCAGCCCTCCCATCCACCAAGCGGGGAAATGATTGTGTTTTTGCGGTTGTCGATCTCTTTTCTAAGATGGTGATTCTGGTTGCTTGCAAGAAGAGCATCATAACAGAAGCCACTGCCAAGATCTTCTTTGAACGAGTCTAGGTACATTTTGGAATCCCACAAACCATTGTCTCAGATCGGGACAGTTGATTTCTCAGCACATTCTGGTCGAGCCTCTAGTCACTGTTGGACACCAAGCTCACCGAATCCACGGCCTTCCACCCCCAGACAGATGGCCAAACCGAGGTCGTAAATTGAATGATCATGCATATCCTACGCATGTATAATTCCAAGCACCCCCGCACATGGGATGAGAGTCTTCCCTATGTCCAACATATCTACAATCGAGCCCTGCATAACTCAACCGACCACAGCCCCTTTCAGGTGGGGTTGGGATTCCAACCATTGGGTCCCATAGATGTTGCACTTCTCCTTGCAGTCACCTCGACCGACTCCTATCCTTCTCCAACTGAGGCTGACAAAGCCACCTGATTCATTGAGAGGATCCAGCACATCCGCCAACAGGTTCAGGATATCCTATAGAAGTCTAATTACAAGTACAAGCAGCGCCATGATCAACATCGGGTTCCACATAAGTTTTAGGTGGGCAACAAAGTTTGGTTGCACTTGCAGAAAGAACGCCTTACAGGACCCCATCGAAAGCTTCACCCACTCTGATATGGGTCGTACACCATCACCAAGGCTATGGGGGATAATGCTTTTGTGCTCAACATTCCTCCTTTCCTTGGCCTGCACCTAGTGTTCAACGTGGACCTCCTTCGGCCTTATTTCCCACCATTATTGGACACCTCAGATGTAGTAGAATAGCTG
The DNA here is from genome assembly GCA_009831015.1 of Picea engelmannii. Lineage (NCBI taxonomy): Eukaryota > Viridiplantae > Streptophyta > Pinopsida > Pinales > Pinaceae > Picea > Picea engelmannii. The sequence goes on along the minus strand of ML779615.1, from coordinate 909,992 downwards.
ACACCAACAGAGCTCAACCCTAACTGCATACAATAGGCATCCAGTGATCAGATTGTGGACACACAGATCAAGGGCACTCGACAACAAAGGATCCAGCTTTATCGAGTTGTCAAAGCAGGGCAGCTCCTGCACCAAGGAAAGTGGCTCACTCAGGGCCAAATTCAATAGAAATTTCCTCATCTGATGGGGGAACTCAATGCAAGGGATACCATTTCTTCCTAAGGATGGAGGATTGATCCAGGTGGATATCGGTGGCCACCCACCTTTTCCAGCTGGCTCAAAACAACTTTCTAGCAATTTTGATCATTTACTATTTTTAACAGTTTTTTAGGTCCTAAACTTCTGGAGTAGTTTTGAGGCCCTAAATGAAATTTTGTGCAAATGTTGTAGTCCTCAGATAGATCTTTCCAATGGGCTATCATATGCCTAAAATGGAGATCGTATGCAAAAGTTACGACCCCGGGAAGTTGATGTATTGACTTACCCAGACGGGGCCCACATGACTTTTGGCGCTTCATCTCCTAGGGTTAGGTTTTTGGATGTTTAGGGTTTTTGAAACTCCTGTTTATTGTAAAAAGGCCTTGAGAGCCTCATTGTAAGGAGCTTCTTTTGAATGAGCACAACCATCACATCTCTTCTCAGAGATAAGCCGCCACCATTCCAACAAGTTTGTTTTCCGCTGCATTTTACAGTTTCAGCTTATTTCCTTATTGAATAGAAAACTAGTTTTACTGTATCTTTGTTATTCTATGTTAAGCATATGGTAATAATCTATAGTCGTTTCGTTATGCTCATAAAATCTGGATCATATATTTTCTTAAAGCTAAAAGTGACACGTTTGATAAATTCAAAGAGTATAAAATATTTATTGAAAAGTAGACAGGGAAACACATTAGATTCCTTAGAACAGACAATGGAGGAGAGTTTGAATCTCTTTAGTTTGAGTATTTATGCGAGTCAACAGGAATCAAGAGACAGTTGACCATGACATATAACCCTCAGAAAAATGGTGTTGTTGAGAGGAAAAACATGACTATTTGTGAGGTAGCAAAAGCAATGATGTTTGACCAGGATCTGCCAAATTCTTCATGGGCAGAAGCTACCTCCATTGTTGTGTATATTCAGAATAGGTGTCCACATGCTATTTTGAAGGACAAGACTCCTGAAGAAGTATTCTTAGGTATCAAACCTGAAGTAGGGCATCTAAGGATATTTGGATGTCCTGTATATATTCATGTCCCTAAGGAAAAGAGGACAAAGATGGAACCCTCAAGCAAGAAAGGGGTTGTTGTGGGGTACAGTGAGAACTCCAAAGCTTAAAGGATTTATGTACCAGGTCATAGGAAAATAGAGGTAAGTAGAGATGTGACTTTCCATGAGGAAGCCTCATTTAAGAAATACATAAATCTTCAACAGGATTCAGAAGCAATTCAACCATCTTCACCCTCCTCTGAAAATGAAGAGTCGGATGATCAGAGGGAGGAACCTCATGAGGGGCCAAGTAATGAGCCCCTAGAACCCGCTAAAGTGTTATAAATAACTCTTGAAGAACCTCCAACCAAAAGGAAGCCAGGGTGGCTTAAAGAAATAGTGCAAGAAGAAGAAATGATAGCTTCTCCCAAAGGAACTTTCAGGGAAAGGAAGAGGCCTCATAGGTTTGGAGGCTATGTTGCATTGATGAGCAACATTAGTGATGTCGAACCTTCTTCATTTGAAGAAGCATATAAATTACAAGTATGGAAGGATTCCATGCTTGAGGAATACAGGTCTATTATAAAGAAGAATGTTTGGGACATTGTGCCAAGGCCAAAAGACAAATCAGTGGTTTCTTCCAAATGGATCTATAAGATCAAACATGCAGTTGATGGAAGTGTGGAAACATTAAAAGTAAGATTTGTATCCATAGGATTCACTCAGAAAGAAGGAATCGACTACGAAGAGACTTTTGCTACTGTAGCCACTTATACCTCCATTCGAGCTATTATTTCTTTAGCTTCCATACTTGGTTGGAAACTACATCAGATGGATGTAAAAACAATATTATTGAATGGAAAGATTGAATAGGAGGTCTTTGTGGAAAAACCAGATGGTTTTATACTGCATAACAAAGGCACTCATGTATGCAAGCGAAGGAAGTCCTTGTATGGTCTTAAGCAGGCTCCTAGAGTTTGGTATGACATAATTGATGGCTTTCTTAAAAGCTTGGGCTTTTAGAAAAGTGATGTTGATGCAAATCTATACTTAAAGGTAAGAGGTAACCAACCTGTTATACTAATATTGTATGTTGATGATCTCTTTCTAATAGGAAATGAAGGGCTAATAGTCTGGTGTAAGAGGGAGCTAACCTCAGAATTTGAGATGAAAGACTTAGGCTTGATGCATTACTTCCTAGGATTGGATGTGTGGCAAAGACAGTGTGAGATATTTCTGGCACAAGGAAAATACACAGTGGATGTACTAAAGAGGTTTGGTATGATGGATTGCAAATACATGTCTACTCTGATGGTTTCCAACTTGAAAAAGCTACATGATTCTAATACAGGTTCATATTTGGTGGATCCCACCATGTATAGGTAACTGATTGAATCATTGATGTAAATGATCCACACTAGGCCAGATATATGCTATGCAATGATTGCAATGAGTCAGCTCAGGACTGAAACGAGACAGAGACATTGGGTGGAAGCAAATCACATCTTGAGATATCTCAGAGGGACCATTACTTATGGCATGAGATATACATCTAGTGGTGGTTTATTTCTGCATGGGTATGTAGATGCTAACTAGGCAGGAAGCCCAGTGGATCAGAAGAGTACTTCCAGATACTTCTTTAGTTTAGGATCCACTATGATCTATTGGTCAAGAAGAAAGCAGGGATCGATTGCACAGAGTACAACAAAGGATAAGTACATTGCAACAAGTGATGCTAGAAAGGAAGCAGTATGGCTCAAAAAATTGGTTTCTAGGTTGTTTGGTGACAAGATCGAGATGACGGTGGTTCACTGTGATAATAAAAGTTGCATAAAATTGAAAGAGAACCCGGTATTTCATGACAGGTCAAAACATATTGACATGAGGTAACACTACATCTGAGACTTGGTCTAGAGAAAAACTGTAAAGTTACAGTACATAGCCACGAGCGAGCAGGTAGTTGATATCTTGACCAAGCCTCTGACCTCGAGAAAATTTGTATAGCTGAGAGGCAAGCTTGGTGTGGCTGAGAATGACTCCCTCGCTGAGAGGGAGTGTTAAATTTGGCAGCATCGATATACATTCTCCAATGAGAGGCCATATGGGCCACCCTGAAGCTAGCCAGGGAGATTTGGAGAATCAACCAGTCTTGTGAGGTATTGACAAAATCCATGGGGAATGGAAAACCTCTGTGATTCAAACCAAAAGTCAGGACAAATGAGATGCTATGTGAGTCTAATGCAAAAGTCAGGGGGAACATACAACCTTTGTGAGCATAGATAGTCTAGTACAAAAATCAAGGGGAACATACAACCTCTGTGAGCATAGACAGACTAGTGCAAAAGTCAGGGGGAACATACAACCTTGTGAGCCTGGTCAAGCCTTGTGAGCCATGAGAAAAATTCAAGGTATCTAGCAAAATTTAGGTTGAATGTAAAATTCCTATGAGCTAGAAACAAACGATATTCCTAATATTGCAAATGATGTAATTCTATTGATCTAGTGCATTGGCATGTGTAAACATTATCCACCATGAAGAGAATTTCGAATTTCCTTGTCAAGAGTTATAACTAAAGTCTTGAGTCTAGTTCTATGTTAGAACTAAAGTGTAATGTTGAGTTGTAACTAAATTCTTGAGTCTAGTTCTATTTTAGTAATGTTGAGTTGCAACTAAAGTCTTGAGTCTAGTTCTATCTTAGAACTAAAGTGTAATGTTGAGTTGCAACTAAAGTCTTAAGTCTAGTTCTAAGTTCGAACTAAAGCATGCCAGTCTCAAGTCTAGTTCTAAAGTTTGAACTAAAGTGTAATGCTAAGTTGTAACCAATCTCAAGTCTAGTTATAAGTTCGAATTAAAGTACGAAGCTGAGTTATGAATAATGCATGCAATCAAGTTACTATTTTGAGCTTCTCCTCTTCCCCTCTTCAGCCTATATAAGAATAGGTCGAACCCTCTCCTCAACACAGTTTTGCAACACAATTTTGAAACGGAGTTTCATATGCAGGTTGAGGGTGAAGTAATAGAGGAGCACATTAGTGATAAAGATGCAACATATCAAAGGTGTATTTCAGCAAGGTCTTGTAATTATTTTTCAGTTCAGAGTCATCTTGGCAAGCTCTTTGAGAGAAGTACATTCATGGTGGAAATTTGTAAGAGATCTTACATTATTAATGCAATAAAGGAATATTGTTTGTTGGGGTTTTTCTCCCTCTACAGGGTTTCCCCAGGGTACATGTGTTGTTGATATGCATGTTTACTTATCTACATAATTATTGCTATTCGATTATGATTTGGAATTGTTGAAGTGTATTAATCTGGAATCAAAGTGTTGAAGAAAATAAAATAATTAATCCCCATAAGGAATCAAGATCATAATTTAACAAGGTTGGGTAATGGACCCAAGATTGTTTGATGTAAATATGACTTGTTATTTTATTTTCATGGTTGATAATAATTATAAATGGATGAACTCCAAATTGGTCCCCTTATGGTGAAAGCCCTCACGGGAAGGCGCTTTACGGATTGAGTTATCCTAGAAGTATGGTTAGAGAATCCATGCTTATTTGTGGAATAACGAGATGAAGGTTAGTGAATTTGTCATTGAAACTATCCTATAACGATATTTCTTGTCATTTTATTTCCAGTGGTATGTGGAACATCCATAACTCCTCACAGTTAGAGAGTTATGGTCATGAGAAGTTAGAGAACCCAGGTTTGGGTAATGAACTGAAGTTTGTTTGATGGATAATGGTATGAGTTTTGATATATTTGCAGGTAATACTATTCTATATGGATGGTACATGTCATTCCATTTCTGGTGGTATGTGGAACATCACATAATGCCTCACATTTTGAGAGTTGTGGCCTTATGAAGTTGGAGGACCCTCTTATGTTATCTAAAAGCCCCAAAAGGTCAAAGTAGTCAAAGTGGTTTAAGAGATTTTAGAAGGTAAATAATGAAGTGAAGTGATGAGTGTACTATAATTCAAAGTTAATACAATTTTATTTAAATAATAAATTTAATGGAGAAATTAGAAATGGGTTAACCCTAAAATAAGGAAAGTGGGCAAAATGACCTAGAAGATGTTTTTAAGGAAGCTACTTGGAGAGTATAAATAAGAGGCAAGGCTCTCTCATTTAAGAAACACTTGAGAATATTAAATACCTATAGGTGTCTGAGGTAACCAAAGGATATCTAAGCTGAATTTCTGAGGGAAGGTGAAAAAAAGAAGGTCAGAATTCAAGGAAGGATAAATTCTTTTGATGATGCTTTCTAAGGTATGTTATTTACAGGTCATCTCACCATTTTCGCAATAACTTTTTTTATAGAATGATTCAGACCATGAAATTGCTATTCCATTGAAAAAAACTTATCCAAGTATCTATGGTAAAACAGTCAGCTTGTGGGTCATTGTATTTTTGGAGTTACACTCCGTGGAAAATAGGGTTTGTGGTTAGTCCTGAAACTAGTCAAAAATATGTGTTTCAGGTAAAAACATCATAACTTCTTCATAACAGATCCAAATTCAGTAATACCAAATGTGTTGGTTATAGTACATTATTTAGTATGTTTTTTTAACATTTTCATATTTATTCAACAAATATTCCACGTGGGGCACTCTCTACAAGGTTTCTCTCTAGAATAAGACAAAATTCAACAAGGTATGTGTAACACACCCACTACCTAAATCAAAATTTTTGGGTCCTCTGTCGGACTTGAACTCCTAAGTACCCAAGGACGCCCAACGTAAGATGGCTCTATCTCTCTCCTACTCCATTCCCATGTGATCGTGGGACATGTTCACGGCTCAATTCGATTGTAACGTCTCTGGTATTTCGTGCTCCAGCGCTACAGTAACATATACGCGCCTGACCAATGGGGTGAGTCCCTACCAGGTCAAAAAATGGCCAATAGGAACACTCCCCCCACAGGGGTAACGAACCGCCAATGAGAACAAGCCCCATCGCGCATTTAGGTATAACACAGGTGGCAGAAGGGAACCGCGACACGAGGGTCATCATGACAGGGAGGGGCCCCACTTCACACACCACACTATTCCGGACCCCCCNGGAAAGGGGGGTCCAAAATCCACTGGGAAACCATTGATCACACTGAGTAAATCTCGACCGTTCGAGAGTTGTGCGCCCAATTCCGGACCCCCCCCCCCTACCGCTAAAGGTAGAACAGTAAGGGGGCTTCAGAATGGAACCTCAGTCGTAGATCTAGATGGTTGAACTCTGGCCATCCAGATCCTCTCATTGCTTATCCTAGAGTTCCTTTAGATGGCTTAATAAGATGTATACGAAATTGTGTAACTTTGAGTGGTGTAGCTAGTCACCAGTCATTTACACTAGTTTTGTAAATAAATAAAGGAAAAAAATTCCATGAAATGCTCAATTAATGATTATCGGTTATGGTCGTTACATATGGTATCATAACAGGTTTCTACTCTGCGACACAAGACTCGCTACAACTTTCAATGCAATTTTGATTAAATTATGATATATCGCTAATATTATCGAAATTGTTTTATGAAAGTATCATGGTTAGAGGATGGAGAATGAGTAGACATCGGGGTGTAGGAGGAAGAGGTATGCATCCTCCAGGCACATATACTCCTGAGGGATCTGGTCCACAGGGAGAAGAGAAAACTACTAAGAATGAGAAATTTGTAGTGGGTGATGTCATGGGAATGATGAGGTCTTTTCAGAGGATGTTAGAGGCACTGATAAATCACCTTGATCATAACGCCCTCCTGGAGTTAGTGGTAGTGTTCATAGAAAACTTGAGAAGGTGCAATTTCCTAAGTTCTTGGGTTCCACGAATGATTTAACAATAGAAACTTGGTTGGAGAATATGGAAATGTGCTTCACATTGTGTGATTATATCTCCAACATGAAGGTCTGCATGGAAGTCTTCCAAGTAAAAGGGAGTGCACTTATTTGGTGGAAGACACTCTTGCCAAAAATGAATATGGTCATTGAAGATGTGTCTTAGGAATTGTTTGAGGAACGATTCTGTGAGGGGTGCCTTTCTGATGAGTTCATTGGGCGCCATATTAATTAATTCAATGCTTTACGACAGGGCAGTCATATAGTACCTATCTATGATTCTAGGTTTATGGAGTTTCTAATATATGAATAATTTTTCGTTTGGTATCAACTAGAACTTACGTGCTAAGGTGAGGATCCTGATGCCTCCAACTTTGCACGATGAAGTACTAAACGATTTTATCGCTGAAGAAGAGATGAAAAGTGGGAGTAAATGTAGGACTCTTTTCAGGACTACAAGATAGATGCCACATAGATTTTTGTAAAAGTAGACACCCATTAGACAAACTTCTAGGCACCGTGATAAACCTAGAGGACCTGTATTTTCTACACCACGCAAATAGGATACCAATCAAAGGACTTTGTATTGAGCACCACCACAGTATTTTTCGAGTCATCCTGAATTGTAGTAGTAGTATAGATCTATTCTACAAAACATATCAGGACCTCAAAACCCTAGACCAACAGATTCTTCCTCTGGAACTAGGAGGACCGGTCCTAAGAATGGATGTTGGAGTTGCGGAGAGCCCCACCATTAGAGAGATTTTCCTATTGAAAAGGAAATATTTGTTGGATCAACATGACAAAAAATAGTGGGAGATCTAGGCAAGGGCCATAGGATTCATGCAACAGTGTGTTAGCGATAAAAAACGCACCGCTATTTTGATCGCATTTCTATCAATTCTTCATATGATTTATCATCTTCTTGATACTCTTGGTCAGTATCAAAACCTTCATAGTGCTCATTAAGCTCTTGTCTGATTACTCTACTCACAAATCCTTTGTTAGCATGCCTCAGGACCTGCAATACATGATACAAATAAGGTCATTTATTCCTTTTCATGTCTATGTTATAGAGAATATAAAACATAAAAATGTATCATCATTTTTATTGTTATGATCTCATAGTATGAAAAAGAAATATATATGTTATAAATGCAAGTTTCTAAGCTTGAACATCAAGTGTATTCAATCCCAAGCCTAGCACACAGTCCTAGCATCCAACGCACCAAGCTATGAGATAATTACACCCATATGTCAAGGCAAAATTCAAGCACTTAACAACTCGAATCCATGCAAAGATGCCACGAGGAAAACCATAGGTGCTCTGTTGTAGCATGCAATCAGGAAGGATAAAAATAGGTTGCTTCTGTCAAGATTATTGGCAATAAACAGACCGGACAATCAGGAGGTTATGGTTTTGTGGAGTTTGTAAGCCATGCGGGAGCTGAAAGGGCCCTGCAAAGTTTGAATAGTGCGCAGATGCCCAATATTCAACAAAGAGACATTGGCTTCACCTTTTCTTTTCCAGTGAAGCAAACATCAATTGACTATGGCACTCTTGTAAATTGGACGAAGGGGTTTTCTGTCTCAGACATGAGTGGCAAGAAGCTTTTGGTAGATCAGGTGGAAGATATGCTCAATACTATGTTGCTTACCATGAGTTGGTGCGTGCAGGAGTAAGATTTCCTCAACGCGCATAGAGTTCTACTCCAATTCACACTCCTTCACAAAGCCATCCAATTGTGCTATATTCCCAGTCATATGATTTTCCAGGATATGGTGGTGAAGCAGCTCAATCATCCATTGCTTCTGATCTTCCAGGTTTGAGCTTGACAGAGATCCAGAATGCTCGTGGTCTTATGGATGTTCTATTGGAGATGCTAAATGCTCTAGATTTTCGACCTAAAGAAGGAATCGGTAGGAAGTTATTGTGGATCTTACAAGCAACGAATCGTGCAACTCGTGAATACAACTTCAGATGAATAGATTCTTTGTCAAGGTCCAACATTGAATGATTACCTCCAGCGTATCCTTGGAAAAAATAATGCGATTGCTTCAGGATTAGATGAAATTGCGCAGAAGTGGATTTTCGTACATCTTTCTGATCATCAGATATCATAACGCCAAGCTTCAGAGTGCCAGATCGTAGGTTACGCGGAGCTCAGAGGGTTGATCAAATTATTGAGGGTAAAAATGCCATGGTCTGCACATTCTGATGTAAACCCTAATCTTAACATACACACGCTGATTCCTACAAAAAAATGATGAAAATACTACAGTGGTCGTCAGTGGAGAGTTTGAAATAGGTTACACAGATGTGAAAGAGGACCAATTTTTATTCTGTGGTATAGACTAGGACTTGGATGCCTTTGATAAGCAATATGGGACAATGTTACTTCCAAAGACACCAGCAGAACTTGTTAACAGTACACCTCATTTATCACTAGATGGATCACTTATTCTTGGCTCTAAAATAATGAAAACATTTATTATTGATGCCAAGACTGGAAATATCATCCATTGATATGATTAAGGGGTTCCACTGTCCACAGATCAAGCAGACATGTTTTTTCATGATAAATCTGTGGTTTCTGATGAGAATATTGATAACAGTACAGAATCGGGAAATTTTGATTTGTCTTCTATACAACCAATCTTCATCACATGGACAGATTATTCTCTGTGATCATACAAAGAAAACACTGCAAGAGTTCAGTGGAATGTGAGCATTGCAGAACCTGAAGCCATTGGTGTTGGTTTTTCTGGGATCACTTTAGAAGTGAGTGGTAGATCATCAAAGACTTTGACAAATCCAATAAAAATCAAAGTATATCAAATGTTCCCATCAACAGGGGTTGTTCATCATCAAAATGAATTCGCCTTCCATCAAAGTTACAGTAGGAGAAACGGACTTCAGAGTCCTAAAGGATATCATGGTAAAGATGGAAGACAAACCAAGGCAAAGGGAAATCTTCGACTCAGCTCTTCGTATTATTAAATCAAGCCCATCTGCAGGAGCATTGGGTGCTCAATGTGATGACCTGATTGAATGTGAGAAGCTTATCTCTTGAAAGAGCCCCTCTAGTGGAAAAAGGTACAACAGTGAAATCAGAGTACAAACAAGCAGAGGAATAGGAGAGGAGAAGGAGATTGGATGAACAACTATTGATGACAGAAAGAAGGGAATTTCCTCTAAGAATCCTCGGAACTAAATGCAATCATGCAGGTAAATAAAGTTTTGAGATTTTGATTTTTGACAGTGATTTGATTTTTGGTGGTTTAGGCGAGCCCAGGAGCGCTCATTAACCACTGAAAAGGGGCCTTTTCGGTGGATAAGGCATTCAAAACTCAATACTCTTAACCACCGAAAGCCTGTAACTGCCAGAATGAGCGAATTTTTGCCTAGATCAGAAATTTTTGAGTCCGAATAGTTTGAATCCTTTTCAAATGAATGATGAATGAATTATCAGGTCAGATCAAATGGTTATTTTTGATAGATAAGGAAAAGAAGAAGAGTTTCAATCAGTTTTGGTGCCTTTTTCAATGGCAGAAAATCAGGGTTTCTTACACACTTCAACAAACTCGAATTTCATTCTTGGAGGGTTAAATCAACAGCCTTGGGAGGCTAGATTACACTTCATCAACACTTTACTATTCTTAGAAGACCATCATATGTGGGATTGACCTCATTTTGAGGATCTTTCCTTATTTCTTGTAAACATAGTTTGACTTTCTGTTTTTAGTAAATCAGATCCATTCTTTCAAGATCTGGAAACTGTTTGTAAAGGCTATAAAGCCTGGGAATTCAGTCTGAGTAAGGGTTCAATTTTGGGTTCTACATGTTGCTACTATAAGAGAGACATATTCTTATTATATGAAAAATTGCAAGCTTCCTTCAGTGGTGTTGTCAAACTTTTCCTGTTCTCTGATATCTTATGAGTGAATGTTCTTTGTTGATGCTTATTCAGTCTGCCTGTGACTGTCATCTCACTAATTGATTGATTAAGTTGATAATCATAAGTTATTTCCTTGGTTATTAAACCCATTGTTCTTGTTTTGTATGAGTATAGTCTGGCTCAATAGCTAATCCCTCTTCCATTTAATCAAACCTTGTCCGATTGCATTACTAGAAGGCCTTGTGAGATTTTATATTTCTAGACAGTCTTGAACACACAGTCCAATCCCTAGATATTCATCTTGGTCCAAAAACCACATCAATTATTAAGAAAATATTTCCCAAAAAGAGTTAGTTACCAGGCATCTCTGACTTACAGCCTAGGAGAGTTTCCTGGAGTGATAACACAGTGAATAACCGTCAGAATGAGCATCAATCTACATTGCTCGAGACATAAGGTATGATAGAAGATCAACAATTTAGTATTTTAATAGATCTAGGAGATACTGAGAGTTTATTTCTAGTGTTTCTCTAAAAATAATTAAGGTGAAGTCAGTTGAACAATATGAGTTGAGGTATGTAGAAATGACATCTGGAGCCAAGCAAAAAGTTGGAGGAAAGGTTGAGGATTGTAAAATAAATTTTGATGAATTCGTCACAAGTGTAAACCTTTTTGTCACCATCTTGGGATCCTAAAATTTTGTGATTGGATGTATTGGTTGGAATCGCACGACACGATACTTAACTGGAAGGTGAAAATATTAATCTTAATTGATGATTTGGGACAAAATAGAGTAATTGTAGGAAGAAACCAAGGAGTATTGTTAAGATTTATTTCTTCCCTACAATTACAAAAAAATGTGCATAAGCGATGTAATTTGTACACCATCTTAGCACTTAATGAAAAACATGTCGTGGAAAGATTGGAAGCCTTTCTAGTAGTATTGGAGTTTGACAAAGCTTTTCCTAAAGAACTACCTGGTTTACCGCCAAATAGAGAATTGGAATTTACTATGGATATAAAACCTGGAATAGAACTAATTGGAAGAACGCCATATCGAATGTCGGCACCTAAATTACAAGAGTTAAAGATGAAATTAAAGGAGTTATTGTATTTGAGACTTATACGTACAAGTGTATCACCATGGGGTGCACCAATAATTTTGTAAGAAAGAAGGACAGATCATGGAGGCTTTGCATTGACTATCGTCAATTAAGAAAAGCCACAATCAAGAATTAGTACTCGTTACCTAAAATTCATGACTTATTTGATCAAATGAAGGGAGCGAGTGTATTTTCAAAGATTTATTTGAGATTGAGATATCACCAGTTGTGAATCAAAGAAGAAGACATTCCTTAAAAATCGTTTAAGACAAAATTTGGACATTACGAATTTACTGTGTTACCATTTGGATTGGCAAATGCCCATGGTGTATTTATGAGTTTAATGAATGGGGTATTCTACGAATACTTGGATAAGTTTGTAAAGGTATTTATTGATATATTTATTTACTCTTAAATGAGATATGAGCATGAAAAATACCTGATATTAGTTCTGCAGTGTTTAAGAGAAAACAAGTTGTACAAAAATTTGTTGAAGTGTTCTTTCTATCAGATGATGATTCACTATTTGGGACACATTATTTCTAGAGAAGGTATAGTTGTGGATCCAATGAAGGTAGAGGCTATTGTGGAATTTCCAACACCGATGAACATACAATAAGTACATAGTTTTACGGGATTGGCAAGTTACTATAGATGTTTCATCGAGGGTTTTTCAAAGATATCCAATTATGGAACTAAAAAAGAAAAACAAGAAATTTGTATGGTCAAAGAAATGCGTTGTAGCATTTCAAAAGCTTAAAGAATTACTAACAATAACACCAATACTAAAAGTTCCAGATATGGACAAGGAGTTCTTGGTATGCACTAACACATCTAAGGAAGGATTGGGTGGATTTCTAAGGTAAGAAGGTTAAGTTATCGCATACATTTCAAGGAAACTAAGAAGACATGATGAAAATTATGCAACCCATGATTTGGAACTATTAGCGATTGTTTATGCCTTAGGAGTTTTGAGACACTACCTTATTGGATGGAAATTTGAACTGAAAACTGATCATAGTAGATTACAACACATTTTTACTCAGAGTAACTTGAATGTGCAACAAAGACGTTGGTTAGAACATTTAAGTGAGTATTATTTTGAGATCACGTACATTAATGGAACAATTAACAGAGTAGCATATGCGTTGAGTAGGAGACCACTCATTTTCTCGGTAATACACCTAAAGATGAATCTTCAAAAAAATATGTCAGCATTATAGATTGATGATGACTTGTACAAGAAAGTAAAAGACAATATCATACAAGATACGATGATGATACCTAGATATGAGGGTTATTACTTAGACAATGAAGGAATTTTAAGATATAATGGAAAATTTTATGTACCCCCAAATGGAGAAATGAGAAATTTGATTTTGAATGAAGCTCATTGAGAAGTGTATATGGCTCATCCTGGAGTCACGAAGATGAAGGTAGATCTTAAACCACTATTCTTTTGGAATGGAATGAAAGTCGATATAGTTAATTATGTCGTGAGATGTCTAGAATGTTAGCATGTGAAGGATGAACATAGGCATCTAGCGGGATTGTTACAACCACATGTGATTCCTGAACCGAAATGGGAAGTCATATCGATGGATTTTATCGTTGGATTTCCATTCACGAAAATGAGACACGATTCTAATTTTGTAGTCATCGAAACTTTGACAATGAGTGCACATTTTATTCCAGCTCGTACGATGTATCAAGCACCAAATATAGCTATAAGTATTGTTAACGAAATTATGAGATTGCATGGTATACCGGGAAACATAATATTTGATCGAGGATCAATATTTACTAGACATTTTTGGACCAGTTTCCAAGAGGATTTGGGAACAAAATTGAATCTTAGTAAAATATATCACCCTGAAACAGATGGAAAAATAGAAAGAACAAATCAAATTCTAGAGGATATGATTCAAATGTATGTGATGGATCAACAAAAATGTTGGGAAGAATTTTTACCATTGGTAGAATTTGCATACAACAATGGTTATCAATGTTCGATAAAGATGGCACCTTTTGAGTTTCTCTATGGACGACTGTGTTGGACACCTCTGAGTTGGGATCGACTAGAGGATAGGGTCCTAGTGGGACTAGAAGTGATTCAAGAAATGGAATATCAGATGTAATCAATAAGGCAAAGGATTAAGGAAGTAGAAGACTGACAAAAGAGTTATACAGATGCACATCGGATAAACAATAGTTATGAGGTTGGTGATAAAGTGTTCTTGCGGGTGAATATGAAAAAGAGTTAGATTAAGTTTGTAAAGGGTGATAAACTCTCTCCAAGGTTTGTGGGACCTTTCGATGTTTTAGAAAGTAAAGGACCCGTGGCTTACCAACTAGTCTTATCTAATTCTTTGAGGCGTGTGCACAATGTGTTTCATGTATTAGTTTTGGGTCATTATATTTAGATCCATCACATGTTATTTCCTTGATTTCAGTGAAAGTATCAAACAAGGGGGATCTCATAGCAGATCTAATATGTATATTAGACCATTACACTCGACAACTAAGACATTGATTGGTCGATCCAGTGGGACAGTTATAAGTCCACATTTTTCTACTTGGGAGGACACATATGAGATGCGTCAACAATTTCCTTATTTACTTTGATAGTTTGATATATGTATTAACATCAACTATATTTATTTCTTTCATTGTTATATTGCACAAACTTTAGGATGAAGTTTAAAACAAGAGGGGGTGTATGTAACATCCAGTTCCACTCATCACATTTCATACATTGACTTATTCTTTGAGGGCACGAATGAGCAAGTGATCTAGTTAAAACATGATACAATATGATTATCAATTTGGTTTATATGCATATGCTATGATTGAGTATTGAAATTTGATATGTTATTAATATGTATGTATAACATTGACATGTATTATGATGAGGTTTCCTGAGTGTGCAGGAATCGTGACATGATGAGGATGTTGAGGGCATCGACAAACTTCCTTGGACTCTTGATTGAGTAAGGGACTGGATTATTTACTTTGGTTATGAGTAATTGATTTTATATGCATATATTATTTATGATAATTCGATTATGGAATTCATGTATATGAGTTATTAATATTATATTTTCCAGTGAATCCAGGCATGGTGACACTTGCTAATCTGACTCACATGTGGATTAAAGGGGTCATACACATGTATCAAATGGATTATGGAGAGGTGTAGTAGCATTCTTTTCACAAGCTACTAGCACTTTCGTCGTGACCTGAACTGAAGGTTAACAACTATCTTGTTCCTGATAGGTTCATGATGTCGTGAGGGCATAGTGAGGTAGTCACTCATGAGGATTTCTGAAGGGCACACAATAAGACATATTCCTTATTCCTCAGTAATCCCTTAGTCTCACACAAGGTAAACAAGTAGAGTATTGATTCCAAGCGTCGGACAACTTCCAAAGTAAGTCAGTGGCAAGTGACACCCTTGGAGCACAGAGACCCGTGTTGAAGGGCACATCATATGAATAAATTTATGAGTCAATAAAATATTGAAGATCATAGAAAACAAAAATGAATACTTAGACTTTGTTATAGTAGAGAATAAAACAATTAATTAGAATTGATAGAAAAGATAAATGAATTTATATAATTTTATATTAAATTTTGAAAGGGAACATAATAAAATCTAAGTTTAAATTGTTATGCCTAATAGAATTCTAGAAATGGTAGAAATGGTTCTAAGGGAGATTAGACTAATTAAAATCTAGACATGAGAGAATAAATTAAGACATGTGGACAATGTGTGCATGAAATTAATAAAAAAAAAAAATTAATTAAAAGAAATTATATTCATGAGAGAATGGGTTGTCAACATAGAGTTAGAATCCTAAGTAAATCTAGACTCTAAATCCTAACTAATATAAGATTCCTAGTCTATCTCCAATTGTAAATTAGTTAGGAGACAAAATAAATGAGAAATTGGGGAACTAAGGAACACCTAGGAGAAAATCTAGGAACTAATTGTGGGTGTGAAGAAAAATACATAATTATTTAAATTAAGAAAGATAAACATGTGCAACTTGGGAGAAAGTGTGACATGTGTTCGGGTGAATAGTATTTAAATTAATTATTAAAAATTAGCTAATCATGCATGAGATGACAAATGCCAAGGTGAAATTTCTTATAAAAAGAATGGTGAGGAACAGAGAACTTACCTTATTGCTAGATGAATGAAATGTTGTTTAAATTTATATTGAATAAGTTTACTTGTGTGAGTTGGGTTGCAAGCTTGTGCAAGAGGTGAAATCCTCTCCTTGCAAGGGCAAGCTTGTTAGATTTGGATCTAAATTTTTTTTGTGTGACCCCTTTGTGGCTCGGGCGACTAAGGGGAAAGAAGAGTACCCCTAGAATTGACTGGGAGATACTGGAGAAGTGAAGTCTTCTTATTAACAAGCAAGGAAGGTTATTGCACAAGCTCTGTATTGAAGACCAAAATCAAGTTACAATGACCAAAATCAAGTGGCAATCATTTTCCTTGGTTAGGATATTACACATTTTATTGTTATACTGATTAGAAGGAACTTCCGTGTACAAGAATAGTCTTCAATGTTGATTATATTGACCCAGTATATAAATTGATGATGATCATATTCGTTGTTGTAAATTAAATTGGTGTTGAGTTATTTCAGCCAGAAACATTAAAGAATTAATTCTTGATTTCCATTATTTAAACTCGTGTTGAATTATGATTTGTGCAATAAAGAAAATTATGTTCCGTAATCTAGATTTAAAGATTTAAAAAAAATACAAACCTGAGTTTGATTTGTTGTGGTGAGGAATCTCTTTTCCATTTGTCATTAGTTGGAATTTTCACTTTGTCCGGGAATAAACCAATTCTTGATTCAATACTAGACCTTTAGTATTCATGATAGATTTCCAATCTTGATTTGGTTTGTTGACTCTAGTTGGCTCCAAGAAAATTATTTTCTTCTCTGTCATTTTAGACCTCCTGAGCGAATTTAAATCTCAATCGTAGTATCAATTTAGTAATTAATTGACATAATAGTTTTCAATGTTATAATAAACTTTCTACACCATGTTTGGTACAACCAAGTTATTTTTATATGCATAGAAATCACCTATGTTTACGTTAAAAGTCAGTTGGGTTGTATGGATTACATCCTTTGTTTATCCTTTAGAATACGAAATAAATTGTGTATATATGGTATTTAAATTGTTTTTTAATGTAAAACTAGTATATATTTATATATATATATTTTCATGCCATCCACCATTTTAAAATATTGCCTTATTTTTTAAGTTGTTAGGGTGTTCAATTCACTGACCCAACACAACAAAATAGATAAGCTTTAATCGCATCATAACAAGTGAGAGAGGTTAATCCATTAGAATGCTAAGATAAAACAAACATGGTTGGTCAATTTCTACAATAGGCTTATTCTTAATAAAAAAAAATGCTTTATATAGATAATACCTATAACCACTCCTCTCATTATAAAATTGTTCTCACCTATTTTAGAGTAGAGTATGATATTATCGTAATTCTGTGCTAAATTAATGTGAAAAATATGGGAGTGATATCATTCTATTATTCGTAACTATTGTTTTGTAAAGACGTTATCAACAAAATTTATTTTACCTTGTTAATTAGAAAATTGGAATTTGGTTCAAATTTCTAAAGCAAATCTTCTCTTCAATTTTGCTATGAATATTACATGATATAGAGTTTCTTTAGATGACTTAATAAGATTAATATGAAATTGCGTAACTTTGAGTGGTGTAGCTAGTCACCAATTTTTTACACTAGTTTTGTAAATAAATAAAGGAAAAAAATTCCATGAAATGCTCAATTAATGATTATTGGTTATGGTCATTACATATGGTATCATCGCAAGTTTCTACTCAGCAACACAAGACTCGCTACAACTTTCAATGCAATTTTGTTTAAATTATGATATATCGCTAATATTATCGAAATTGTTTTATGCAAGTATCATGGTTAGAGGATGGAGAATGAGTAGACATCGGTAGCAGGAGGAAGAGGTATGCCTCCTCCAAGCACATATACACTCGAGGGATCTGGTCCACAGGGAGAAGAGAAAACTACTAAGCATGAGAAAGTTGTAGTGGGCGATGTCATGGGAATGATGAGGTATTTTCAAAGGATGTTAGAGGCACTGATAAATCACCTTGATCATAATACCCTCCTGGAGTTAGTGGTAGTGTTCATAGAAAACTTGAGAAGGTACAATTTCCTGAGCTCTTGGGTTCCATGAATGATTTAACAATCAAAACTTGGTTGGAGAATATGGCAATGTGCTTCACATTGTGTGATTATATCTCCAACATGAAGGTCTGCATGGAAGTCTTCCAAGTAAAAGGGAGTGCGCTTATTTGGTGGAAGACACTCTTGCCAAAAATGAATATGGTCATTGAAGATGTGTCTTAGGAATTGTTTGAGGAATGATTCTATGAGGGGTGCCTTTCTGATGACTTCATTGTGCGCCATATTAATTAATTCAATGTTTTATGACAGGGCAGTCATATAGTACCTATGTATGCTTCTAGGTTTATGGATTTTCTAAGATATGAATAATTTTTCGTTTGGTCTCAACTAGAACTTACATGCTAAGGTGAGGATCCTGATGCCTCCAACTTTGCACGATGAAGTACAAAAGGATTTTACCGCTGAAGAAGAGCTGAACAGTGGGAGTAAATGTAAGACTCTTTTCAGGAATACAAGATATATGCCACATAGATTTCTGTAAAAGTAGACACCCATTAGACAAACTTCTGGGCACCGTGATACACCTAGAGGACCTGTATTTTCTACACCACGCAGATAGGATACCAATCCAAGGACTTCGTATTGAGCACCACCACAGTAGTCATCGAGTCATCCTCAGTTGTAGCATTAGTATAGATCTATTCTGCAAAACATATCAAGACCTCAAAACCATAGACCAACGGATTCTTCCTCTGGAACTAGGAGGACCAGTCCTAAGAATGGATGTTCGAGTTGTCGAGAGCCCCACCAATAGAGAGATTTTCCTATTGAAAAGGAAATAGTTGTTGGATCAACATGACAGACAACAATGGGAGATCTAGGCAAGGGCCATAAGATTCATGCAACAGTGAATAATCGTCAGAACGAGCATCAATCTACAGTGCTCGAGACATAAGGTATGATAGCAAATCAACAATTTAGTATTTTAATAGATCCAGGAGCTACTGAGAGTTTATTTCTAGTGTTGCTCTAAAAATAATTAAGGTGAAGTCAGTTGAGCAATATGAGTTGAGGTATGTAGAAATGACATCTGGAGCCAAGCAAAAAGATGGAGGAAAGGTTGAGGATTGTAAAATAAATTTTGATGAATTCGTCGCAAGTGTAAACCTTTTTGTCACCATTTTGGGATCCTAAATTTTTTTGATTGGAATGTATTGGTTGGAATCGCATGACACGATACTTAACAGGAAGGTGAAAATATTAATCTTAATTGATGATTTGGGACAAAATAGAGTAATTGTAGGAAGAAACCAAGGAGTATTGTTAAGATTTATTTCTTCCCTACAATTAAAGAAAAATATGCATAAGCGATGTAATTTGTACACCATTTTAGCACTTAATGAAAAGCGTGTCGCGGAAAGATTGGAAGCCTTTCTAGTAGTATTGGAGTTTGCCAAAGTTTTTCCTAAAGAACTACCAGGTTTACCGCCAAATATAGAATTGGAATTTACTATAGATATAAAACCTGGAACATAAATAATTGCAAGAACGCCATATCGAATGTCGACACCTAAATTACAAGAGTTAAAGATGAAATTAAAGGAGTTATTGTATTCGAGACTTATACGTACAAGTGTATCACCGTGGGGTGCACCAATAATTTTGTAAGAAAGAAGGACAGATCATGGAGGCTTTGCATTGACTATCGTCAATTAAACAAAGCCACAATCAAGAATTAGTATTCGTTACCTAGAATTCATGACTTATTTGATCAAATGAAGGGAGCGAGTGTATTTTCAAAGATTTATTTGAGATTGAGATATCACCAGTTGTGAATCAAAGAGGAAGACATTCCTTAAAAAATGTTTAAGACAAAATTTGGACATTACAAATTTACTGTGTTGCCATTTGGATTGGCAAATGCCCATGGTGTATTTATGAGTTTAATGAATGGGGTATTCTGTGAATACTTGGATAAGTTCGTAAAGGTATTTATTGATATATTTATTTACTCTTAAATGAGAGATGAGAATGACGAATACCCGATATAGGTTCTGCAGTGTTTAAGAGAAAACAAGTTGTACAAAAAGTTGTTGAAGTGTTCTTTCTATCAGATGATGATTCACTATTTGGGACACATTATTTCTAGAGAAGGTATAGTTGTGGATCCAATGAAGGTAGAGGCTATTGTGGAATGTCCAACACCGATGAAGGTACAATACGTACATAGTTTTATGGGATTGGCAAGTTACTATAGATGTTTCATCGAGGGTTTTTCAAAGATATCAAATCCAATTATGGAACTAAAAAAGAAAAACAAGAAATTTGTATGGTCAGAGAAATGCGTTGTAGCATTTCAAAAGCTTAAAGAATTACTAACAACAAAACCAATACTAAAAGTTCCAGATATGGACAAGGAGTTCTTGGTATGCACTAACACATCCAAGGAAAGATTGGGTGGATTTCTAATGTAAGAAGGTCAAGTTATCACATACATTTCCAGGAAACTAAGAAGGCATGACAAAAATTATGCAACCCATGATTTGGAACTATTAGCGATTGTTTATGCCTTATGAGTTTGGAGACACTACCTTATTGGATGAGAATTTGAAATGAAAACTGATCATAGTGGATTACAACACATTTTTACTCAGAGTAACTTGAATGTGCAACAAAGACGTTGGTCAGAACGTTTAAGTGAGTATTATTTTGAGATCACGTACATTAAGGGAACAATTAACAGAGTAGCATATGCATTGAGTAGGAGACCACTCATTTTCTCGGTAATACACCTAAAGATGAATCTTCTAGAAAATATGTCAGCATTATAGATTGATGATGACTTGTACAAGAAAGTAAAAGACAATATCATACAAGATACGATGATGATACCTAGATACGAGGGTTATTATTTAGACAATGAAGGAATTTTAAGATATAATGGAAAATTTTATGTACCCCCAAATGGAGAAATGAGAAATTTGATTTTGAATGAAGCTCATTGAGCAGTGTATATGGCTCATCTTGGAGTCACAAACATGAAGGTAGATCTTAAACCACTATTCTTTTGGAATGGAATGAAAGTCGATATAGTTAACTATGTCATGAGATGTCTAGAATGTTAGCATGTGAAGGATGAACATAGGCATGTAGTGGGATTGTTACAACCACATGTGATTCCTGAATTGAAATGGGAAGTCGTGTCGATGGATTTTATCATTGGATTTCCATTGACGAAAATGAGACATGATTCTAATTTTGTAGCCATTGAAACTTTGACAAAGAGTGCACATTTTATTCCAGTTCGTACGATGTATCAAGCACCAAATATAGCTATAAGTATTGTTAACGAAATTGTGAGATTGCATGGTATACCAGGAAACATAATATTTGATCGAGGATCGATATTTAATAGACGTTTTTGAACCAGTTTCCAAGAGGATTTGGGAACGAAATTGAATCTTAGTAAAACATATCACCCTGAAAAAGATGGAAAAATAGAAAGAACAAATTGAATTCTAGAGTATATGATTCAAATGTATGTGATTGATCAACAAAAACATTGGGAATTTTTTTTACCATTGGTAGAATTTGCATACAACAATGGTTATGAGAGTTCGTTAAAGATGGCACTTTTTGAGTTTCTCTATGGACGACTGTGTTGGACACCTCTGAGTTGGGATCGACTAGAGGATAGGGTCCTGGTGGGACTAGAAGTGATTCAAGAAATGGAATATTAGATGCAATCAATAATGCAAAGGATTAAGGAAGAAGAAGACTGACAAAAGAGTTATACAGATGCACATCGGATAAACAATAGTTACGAGGTTGGTGATAAAGTGTTCTTGCGGGTGAATATGAAAAAGAGTTAGATTAAGTTTGTAAAGGGTGATAAACTCTCTCCAAGGTTTGTGGGACCTTTCGATGTTTTAGAAAGGAAAGGACCCGTGGCTTACCGATTAGTCTTATCGAATTCTTTGAGGCATATGCACAATGTGTTTCATGTATTAGTTTTGGGTCATTATATTTAGATCCATCACATGTTATTTCCTTGATTTCAGTGAAAGTATCAGACAAGGGGGTTCTCATAGCGGATCTAATATGTATATTAGACCATTACACTCGACAACTAAGACGTTGATTGGTCGATCATGTGGGACAGTTATAAGTTCACATTTTTCTACTTGGGAGGACACATATGAGATGCATCAACAATTTCCTTATTTATTTTGATAGTTTGATATATGTATTACCATCAACTATATTTATTTCTTTCATTGTTATATTGCACAAACTTTAGGATGAAGTTTAAAACAAGAGGGGGTGTATTTAACATCCAGTTCCACTCATCACATTTCATACATTGACTTATTCTTTGAGGGCACCAATGAGCAAGTGATCTAGTTAAAACATGATACAGTATGATTATCAATTTGGTTTATATGCATATGCTATGATTGAGTATTGAAATTTGATATGTTATTAATATGTATGTATAACATTGACATGTATTATGATGAGGTTTCCTGAGTGTGCAAGAATCGTGACATGATGAGGATGTTGAGGGCATCGACAAACTTCCTTGGACTCTTGATTGAGTTAGGGACTGGATTATTTACTTTGGTTATGAGTAATTGATTTTATACGCATATAATATTGATGATAATTCCATTATGGATTTCATGTATATGAGTTATTAATATTATATTTTCCAGTGAATGCAGGCATGGTGACACTTGCTAATCTGACTCACATATGGAGTAAAGGGGTCATACACATGTATCGAATGGATTATGGAGAGGTGTAGTAGCATTCTTGTCACAAACTACTAGCACTCTCGTCGTGACCTGAACTGAAGGTTAACGACTACCTTGTTCCTGATAGGTTCAGCATGTCGTGAGGGCATAGTGAGGCAGTCACTCACGAGGATTTCTGAGGGGCACACAATAAGAGATATTCCTTATTCCTCAGTAATCCCTTAGTCTCACACAAGGTCAACAAGTAGATGATTGATTCCAAGCATCGGACAATTTCCAAACTAAGTCAGTGGCAAGTGACACCCTTGGAGCATAGAGGCCCGTGTTGAAGGGCACATCATATGAATAAATTTATGAGTCAATAAAATATTGAAGATCATAGAAAACAAAAATGAATACTTAGACTTTTTTATATTAGAGAATAAAACAATTAATTAGAATTGATAAAAAGATAAATGAATTTATATAATTTTATATTAAATTTTGAAAGGGAACATAATAAAATCTAAGTTTAAATTGTTATGCCTAATAGAATTCTAGAAATGGTAGAAATGGTTCTAAGGGAGGTTAGACTAATTAAAATCTAGACAGGAGAGAATAAAGTAAGACATGTGCACAATGTGTGCATGAAATTAATAAAAAAAAAAATTTAATTAAAAGAAATTATATTCATGAGAGAATGGGTTGTCAACATAGAGTTAGAATCCTAAGTAAATCTAGACTCTAAATGCTAACTAATATAAGAGTCCTAATCTATCTCCAATTGTAAATTAGTTAGGAGACAAAATAAATGAGAAATTGGGGAACTAAGGAACACCTAGGAGAAAATCTAGGAACTAATTGTGGGTGTGAAGAAAAATACATAATTATTTAAATTAAGAAAGATAAACATGTGCAACTTGGGAGAAAGTGTGGTATTTAAATTAATTATTAAAAATTAACTAATCATGCATGAGATGACAAATGCCCAGGTGAAATTTCTTATAAAAAGAATGGTGAGGAAGAGGGAACTTACCTTATTGCTAGATGAATGAAATGTTGTTAAAATTTATATTGAATAAGTTTACTTGTGTGAGTTGGGTTGCAAGCTTGTGCAAGAGGTGAAGTCCTCTCCTTGCAAGGGCAAGCTTGTTAGATTTGGATCTGAAATTTTTTTGTGTGACCCCTTTGTAGCTCGGGCGACTAAAGGGGAAGAAGAGTACTCCTAACATTGACTAGGAGATACTGGAGAAGTGAAGGCTATTGCACAAACTCTGTATTGAAGACCAAAATCAAGTTGCAATCATTTTCCTTGGTTAGGATATTACACATTTTATTGTTATACTGATTAGAAGGAACTCCCGTGTACAAGAATAGTCTTCAATGTTGATTATCTTGACCCAGTGTATAAATTGATGATGATCATATTCGTTGTTGTATATTAAATTGGTGTTGAGTTATTTCAACCAGAAACATTAAAGAATTAATTCTTGATTTCCATTATTTAAACTCGTGTTGTATTATGATTTGTGCAATAAAGAAAATTATGTTCCGTAATCTAGATTTAAAGATTTAAAAATAATACAAACCTGAGTTTGATTTGTTGTGGTAAGGAAGCTCTTTTCCATTTGTCATTAGTTGGAATTTTCACTTTGTCCAAGAATAAACCAATTCTGGATTCAATAATATACCTTTAGTTTTCATGATAGATTTCCAATCTCGATTTGGTTTGTTGACTCCAGTTGACTCCAAGATTAAGATTTTAGTATCTCGGATTGTTGTTTGAATTTCGTTCTTCTCTGTCACTGTAGACCGCCTGAATTTCGCGTATCATACGAGTAATCTTGTATTCTTATTTGGATTTGATCCCCTCCGCTCAAGAATAATTTTTTGCAAGAAGATTAAGTTAAGTTATGTTCTAGTTATATAACTGAAACTTTATTGGTTGTTAAGTTCCATTGTTAAGCTTATTACTGAATTATTTATTGGTGTACATGCTTTTCTTGAGACGAATTTAAATCCCAATTTTAGTATCAATTTAGTAATTAATTGACAGAATTGTTGTCAATCTTATAATAAACTTTCTACATTGTTTTTGGTACAACCAATTTATTTTTATATGCATAGAAATCACCTATGTTTACGTTCAAAGTCCCTAGGGTTGTATGGATTAGATCCTTTGTTTATCCTTTAGACTACGAAATAAATTGTGTATATATATGGTATTGAAATTGGTTTTTAATGTAAAACTAGTATATCTTTTTTAAGTTGTTAGGGCGTTAAATTCAACGACCCAACACAATAAAAGAGATAAGTTTTAATCGCATCATAACAAGTGAGAGAGGTTAATCCATTAGAATGCAAGATAAAACAAACATGGTTGGTCAATTTCTACAATAGACTTATTCTTAGTTAAAAAAAAATGATTGATATAGATAATACCTATAACCACTCCTGTCATTATAAAATTGTTCTCACCTATTTATGAGTAGAGTATGATGTTATCGTAATTATGTTCTAAATTAAGGTGAAAAATATGGGAGTGATATCATTCTATTATTCATAACTATTGTTTTGTAAAGACGTTATGAACAAAATTTATTTTACCTTGTTAATTAGAAAATTGGAATTTGGTTTAAATTTCTAAAGGAAATATTCTCTTCAATTTTGCTATGGATATTACATGATATGGAGTTTTTTTTCCACGAGAAAAATACTCTTTATATTCAAAAGGATATAAAAATTTATAATGGCCGTTCACACGGCAGACATCTCAACCTAGGAAGAATGCTTAAAGCATGGATCTTTCATGACTGTCAAGACTTTCAACTTAAATTCTCAATAGTGATCCGCTTCCGGTCAAAGATTTTCATATTCAAACTGTAAATGACGATTCAAAGCTTAATCTTGTTGGCTGGTCCTTCATTGCCATCCTCCCAAATTGTATAGCAGATCTGGCCCGAAGGAAGATGCAATGCAATTTTTGAGAGGGAATTTGCCTTGTTGTTTTCTTCTCGGAAAATGTGTTGGAAACAGAGTTTTCTAAACAACAAAGCTACTTCTTTGGTTCTCTCTTTCCAGCATCCAAGGACTGCTACCTGGAAATCAGCAAGACCATTTAACCAGTCAATAGTAAGTTTTGAGTCTCCCAGTAGTATCAACTCTTCGGTGTATCGATTTGCCAGGACAAGAGATGCCCATGCACCTAAAAGTTCTGCCTTCGTGTTTGTTCCTTGTCCGTAGTTCAAGGCCCATCGAATGTAGGTGTGCAGGTTTAGAACAGTTTCCCCCCCAACTCCACAAAGATCCCCTCCTTGTTGCGAGGCTCCGTCAAACCAGGCCACTGTCCTGTCAGTGGGGATAACAAAAGTGTGTCAAATGGAGGGCAGAGTCTTTATGATCGAACTAGTGCTTGATGCTTCAGCAAGAAAGTGGTTTGATATTCTATTTAATGAAGGAGACCTGTCTTGAAAAATTGCTTCGTTTCTAGCCTTCCAAACCTGCCAGCAGAGGTGGATGGGGAGCAATTTATGAATGTTGTTTTCCTTAAACCAAATGCAAAAACAGTCTTTAATGTTGGAACCCAACCATGGAGAGATGATCTTCAGCGCAGATGTAAGGTTTGACCAGATCGCTCGAATGAAGGAACAGTGGAGGAAGACATGGAGCGTGGATTCACTGGCAGACTTGCAGAGTATACAACGGTTCGGGCCCTCCCAGCCACGAGCTTGCAGCTTTTCCCACATTAATAATTTGTTTTCGATCAGGAGCCACTCAAAAAGTTTGAGTTTCATAGGGCAGTCGTCCCTCCAAATTCTCTGTCTCCAGCTAGCTTTTAGAGGTTTCCAACTATTTGTTGCCAATGCTAGATAAACATTTTTTGCATTGAGCTGGCCCGAGCCATCTCCTCCCGTCCAGAAAATTGAATCTGATTTCTCTTGTAGCCTCAGGCCTGATTCTTTTATAATCTTGATGAAGCCGTCCCATTCAAATAAATGCTCGAGATCCAGTAGTAGATCCGATCCATTGAGCCAAGTGTTACCCAATGATCCTTCTGAGTTCTGACAGTAGAATTGATTCAAGAAAATGAGGCTCTTGG
Source organism: Picea engelmannii (assembly GCA_009831015.1). Lineage (NCBI taxonomy): Eukaryota > Viridiplantae > Streptophyta > Pinopsida > Pinales > Pinaceae > Picea > Picea engelmannii. Next base: position 882,917 of record ML779615.1, on the reverse strand, counting down.
CTTGTAGGTGTGCTAGGAGAGTAGGAGAGATTAAGACTTTTCTCCCCAAACCCAGGAAGCTGTCTTTGCCCACTTCAATTAAGCATCCATTACCCGGATTCCACGAGATCCACTGTAAAGGAATCCGAAGGGTGGATAAGAGATTTTTCCAGGTTCGAGATCCTTTTGTAGGGTGGCCTGAGGCGAATCTAATCCATAGGTGAACTGGGATATGACGAAGATATTTTGAAGTGATAACTCTATTCCATAGTCCCGGTTTCGTTAAAATTCTCCACAGAGTGTTCGCCGTGAGCGCTTTATAAAAAAGAGGCATATTTTTGAGGCCCCAACCTCCCATCTTTTTTGGTTTAGATAAAACCTCCCATTTGCTGAGATGAAAGCCCTTGTTCTTTTTACTGCCAGTCCAAAGGAAGGAGAAGATGAGATGATGAAGAGAGGTCAAAATAGTTGCCGGGATGTGGGCTAATGCCATCCAAAACACCAAGATACTTTCCAGTACAGCCTTTATCAGAACATATCTTCCTCCCATAGAGAGAAATTTGTTATGCCAGTTTAGAATTCTGCCTTCAAATTTTTTTATAAGCCAGATCCAGTCATGTTTTGTGTAGCAGGCGGATTTTAAGAAGTAGCCCAAATAGGGAAATCCCTTTGATAGCTCCAATGATGTAATACCAAACAACTCTTTTAAATCGGAAATCAGAGGTTCATCGACATTTGAAACTAGGAAGACCGATTTGTGGACATTGATTTCTAAACCTGAAACATCACAAAAGGAAATTAGTAAAGAATGAATGGTGGTCCATTCAGCCAGATTTGCGTTCGACAAGATCATCACATCGTCAACGAAAAGGATATGCAGGATATGTGTCAGTCCCGCGATTTTTAATCCTTTCAAATGCCCATCTGCTTGTTTTTTCTTGAGTAAAATGTTGAGTCCTTCCAAGATGAAAATGAAGAGAAGTGGTGAGAGTGGGCATCCCTGACGGAGCCCCCTCTCACAGTGAAAAGTCTTAGATGCTTCCCCATTGATCAAGACAGCCATGGTGGCTGAGGAGATACAACCCATAATCCAATTCGTTGTAATGATGCCTAAGCCGCTCTGTATGAGAATGAGATGCAGAAAGTTCCAGTTGATGCAATCGAAAGCCTTTTTGAGGTCCAGCTTAAGTAGAATGGCCTTTAGTTTTTTTGTCTTTATTGTGTGAATGCATTCTTAAGCAACTCCAACAACATCATGAATCTGTCTTCCTTTTAGGAAGCCAAGTTGTTCTTCTGACAGAGCCTTGGAGAGAAAGGGACGCAGTCTTCTGGCAATGAGTTTTGAGATTAATTTGTAACAGAGGTTACAGAGAGAAATAGGACAGAAATCATTAAACTTCCTGGGGATATTTGATTTAGGAATCAGAACAATAAAAGTGTTGTTTAGTTGGAAATTTACTTTCCCTCTGCGTCTCGCATCCTCGACGACTTCCAGAAGGTCCTGTCCCATAAGATCGAAAAAGTGTAGGAAAAGTTCGAGCATTGTTATATTATCCCGGAGGTCCCGGATTTACATGATATGGAGTTGATTTAAATGGATTAATAAGAGTAATACGAAATTGTGTAACTTTGAGTTGTGTAGTTAGTCACCAGTCTTTTACACTAGTTTCATAATTAAATAAAGAAAAAAAAAATTCCATGACATGCTTAATTGATGATTATCGGTTAGGGTCGTTACATATGGTATTAGAGTAGGTGATCCAGGTAGATCATCTCAAAATTCGATAGAGTTAAAGTATTCAAATGGCAAAGTAAAGTTTACAAAGTGGAAGAGCTCATCAGCAGCTTTCCGGTGATGTTCATTTCAAGAAAAACAACCAGATGGCAAAAATATGAGCAATGAAAATTTCGTCAAAAATGGTTTAAAAAAGAAGGTTAAATATGATTTGATTTGGGTAAAAAAAGGGGTGAGGTAAAGGGCCTAGCCCTTGACCTTGCCAACACTAAGGCCCCTTGGTATTAAAACCATATGTGATATGTATTAAAACCCATATGATGTGCCAACCATATAAACCATATGTTATACCTATATTCCAAAATAAACCTTATGCATATAACATATATATATATGTTATATGTATTAACCCAAAGTCGCGCTATAACCAAAGTCCAAAAGTTCACAACCATATATATATGTTATACGTATTAACCCAAAGTCGCGCTATAACCAAAGTCAAAAAGTTCACAACCATAACCTGCCAACCATTTAAACTATATGTTAAACATATAATGGGTATTAAAATCACGCCAACCATATAGTATTAAATCACATGATGCGCACGAATTATATGTTTAAACTTTACCTTGTGCATATAATATACCATATGTAAAACAGATCGCGCCAAGGAGGGGAAGCCCGCGGGTTTGACCCAGGGACTCCCGCCCCCATAACAACCACAAGCTACCAATGTGCCACCGCCAAGGGATGTGGCATGTAATGGCACACAAAACATAAAAAGTGTCGATATTCGAGAGATTTCGGAGGGCGCGTGGCCCATAGCTCACACCCCCAGAAAAACCATTATTTTTTATTATTTAAATGGAGCATGGGCATGCATCTCGAGGAGGGAGAATGAGTTTTGATGCAGGCACACAGATCGAGGTGATGTTGCACAGTGATCGAAGTGAATTTGCACGCTGATCGAGGTGGTATTTTCACATAGTTTGAGGTGGTACATAATTGGTTCGCATCTCGAAGCCGTACGGACTGTACAATCAAGAGCAGATTCAAAATAGTGCCAAAAAGGGCATTCGGAGTTTAGTTTTAGAAATATATCGAGTTTATACTCAAAAGTCTCGATTTTTTGCAAGGATTCCAGATCCAGTGTCAGTTTTTGCATTTAGGCATCCAGACAAAAAAGTGGTTACAGAACCTTCCGGATAAACAAAAAGGTATCCATGTTTATACTTGAAAGTCTTAGAATTTCATCTTACAACTATTGTTGAAATCTGTTACTGTATAGGAGAGACAGAACTCAAAAGTCACTTTGTAAGCATTTGAATACTTAATCTATCGGCCTTCCCATTTGGAAAGTGGCCCGGAGAGGTAGCCAGGAAGTCTAGTGAACTCTGTTACCAACTCTTGTTCTTAGATAGTATGCTTACATGTTTATGTGTTGATGAATGTTCTTTAATTTGCATTCATAAAGATGGTTAACAATTAAGAAATTCACATGCAAGTAATGGTTAAAGATCAAGTAAAAATTTCAGATCAAGTTGGTATCAGAGTGAGGTTAACCATTTTCTTTGTGAGTTGATGTTAACAAGATCCAAGCTTCAGCGTGGTGAAGGAGAACTTGAAGAGTTCGATCCAGAGATTGGATCAATGAGAGGAAGGATGTCTTCACCAAAAGGAGAAGCAACTTCTTTTATCCCTTCTGAAGAGGAATTTCAGAAATCTTTCATGAGAATTAAAACGATGGTAGAGGAGCTCTATCAAGATTGAAAGAAAGGTGAACAAGGTGGACCATCTCATGCAGAAGATAAGAAAAAATAAGGTGATGAGAACCCCCCTAAAACTCCACCAACTTCTCCATCTCTTCTTTATGGTTCTATTCCTTCTCCATTTGAAAAGAAAAAAACAAAAGTTGATATTAATATGCCTCATTTAAAGCTTGATATTAATTTTGATTTACCTATGTATAATGGAGAACTTAATGCTGAAAAATTGGATAATTGGATCCGTCAAATTGAAGTTTATTGTATGATTCAAAAGTTTACTGAAGATGCTATTAAAATTCAGTTGGCTTCTCTCCGACTTGGAGGGACTGCTCTCATTTGGTGGGAGAGCAGATCGCAAGAGGATCTTTCCACAAAAGGTAAAATCGTTTCCTCTTGGTATGAGTTCACTTCAGCACTTGAAAAACAATTTTATTCATTAGGGTATATGCAGCAAGCTATGATGGATTGACAAAATTTGAGGCAAGGTAAGGGTCAAAGTGTGCAAGAATACACACAAGAATTTTGAAAAAGAGCCTTGATACTTGGTATACCTCTTTACATTTAGGAAACTCTTCTCAAGTATATAGGAGGATTTCATAGTTATTTACGTCATATGATATTGATGTTTAATCCAACTAATCTTGATGAGGTGTGTGTTCAAGAAACTCACATAGAGACAAAGGGGAAGAATACCAAAGAGAACTTTTCCAAGAAATATTTCAAACCTGATGAAAAAAAGTTTAAAGGTAAATGGAAAAGTAAACACACAACCACTTTGAAGAAAGAAGGAGATAAGACTACATGTACGCATTGTCAGAAGAAGGGTCATAATGCTTCCAAATGTTGGAAACTTCATCCGGAGCTCAAGCCAGAAAATTTTTGGAAGAAAGAAGACAAAAATACTACTGCAGCAGTAATCCAACATGATTTGGGATCAGACTCTAGGGATGAAACTAAGGTGATTGCTACAAGCATCCAAGGTAATATTCCTTCTTGTTCTGTTTCAAGAAATGAACCTGTTGTTGATGAAAGAAAGAGAAGTGAGTTATTTCATATAAAAGTTATCTCTAAGCATACAAAAATTGATACTCTTTTTGATAGTGGATCACAAGCAAACCTCATTTCAGAAGAAATTGTTAAAAAATTACAATTGGAAACTAAGTTAGACCCTAAGACATATCCACTTGGATGGGTATGTGATAATGCACGATTACAAGTTACAAAATAGTGTAGACTTAGGTTTGCCATCACTTCTAGATTTGTGGATGAGGTAGATCTAGATGTGGTTCCATTGGATATCTGTGGTATTGTGTTGGGTAGTCCATATCTGTATGATAGTAAGGCTATCTTTTATAGGGAATATAACATGTATCATCTCACTAAGGATGGTGTTTAATATATTGTTCGTGCACATCGCATGAAAACTAATCTTTCTTTAGTTTCTGCAAATCAAATGAAGAGGTTAATAAATGCAAGTAAGAACTTTGTGCTTATGATAGTCAAAGCAAAAGATGTTGAACAAACTGAATCCTTTAAA
>ML779615.1:850451-877648 GCA_009831015.1 Picea engelmannii | reverse complement strand
CATGTTAAACAGGTATTGGATATACTTGTAAGGGAAAAATTGTATTTAAAGATGTCGAAATGTGAATTTGGAAAGACATCTTTAGTATATCTAGGTTACATTGTAGGGGGAGGTGAATTGAAGATTGATCCCTCTAAAGTTGACGTCATTGTAAATTGGCCTAAGCCAAATAATGTAACAGATGTAAGAAGCTTTTTGGGAGCAACCCAATATTGGAGGAAGTTCATTGCGAACTTCTCCTTCATAGGTTCCCCCTTACATGCTTTGACATGTTTGAACAAAGTCTTTCAGTGGGAAGGTAAGGCATAGAAATCCTTTGACACACTAAAAGAAAAGATCAACACAACTCTAGTACTTGCACTACCAGATCTACAACAACCATTTGAGATAGAAACTGATGCTAGTGGTTATGCAATGGGGGCAGTCTTAATGCAACATAAAAAAACCAATATGCTATCATTCTGAAACTTTCTCTAAAACAATAATCAACTATCCAACCTATGACACAGAGTTGTATGCATGAGTACAAAGTGTTAAAAAGTGGAAACATTACCTAATGGGTAAAGAAACAATCATACATACTGATCATCAACCACTGCAATATTTACAATCACAAACTAAGCTACAACAATCAAGGCATTTTAGATGAATGGGGTTTTTACAACAATTTCATTCGGTTATTAAGTATAAGAAAGGAATTCAGAACAAAGTTGCATATATGTTATCTAGACCTCCAACAAATGCTTCTATGGTTATTCAACAAAGTCCTTTAGTTCATGCAAGCTATGTTAAACAATATACTAAGGATGAAGATTTCAAAAAAGTTTATGAATCACTAAGGCATGGTTATCAGAATGAAGAATTGAATTATCATATCGATGACAAGTTGTTGTATCATCTTGGTAAAATCTATATTCCACAAAGTGAAAGAGTGCATGTGATAAGAGAAGCTCACACTTCTCTCATTTCAGGGCATTTTGGAGTAGGTAAAACCATAGCACAATTACAAAAATTCTGTTATTGGCCTCGAATGAATGAAACAATGTCCAAATATGTAAAAAGTTGTGCCATGTGTGCAACAAGAAAACCAAGTAACATAAAGTTAGGCTTGTACACTCCACTTCCAGTTCCTTCTCATCCATGGGAAACTGTTTCAATGGATTTCGTAGGAGGTTTACCAATGTCTAGAAAAGGACATGACTATCTGTATGTTGTTGTGGATCGATTCAGTAAAATGTGTATACTCATGCCTTGTAAAAAGCAGATCACAACTGAGATGACTGCTCATTTGTTCTTCCAAAATGTATGGGTCCATTTTGGACTTCCTACTTCTATTATTTTTTATCGAGATTCCTGATTTCTTGGGAAATTTTGGTGATCATTATGGGAACTTATGGACACAAAGTTTAAGAAAAGCACAACATTTCATCCACAAACTAATGGTCAAACTGAAGTGGTCAACAGGACTATGGTACATATTCTTCGAGGGTATTGTGCTAAGCATTCCAAGATTTGGGATGAAAAATTGCATTATGTACAACATGCCTACAACAGAGCTATACACTCTTCTACTCAAAAGTCTCCTTTCAAGACATGTTTTGGGTACTTGCCAAAGTCTCCTTTAGACTTCATTTTTGGGAAAGATACAGTGGAATGTGAACAGGTTGATGCAGATAAAGCTCGAAGGTTTATTTAGCAGATTCAGGTAATTCATCAAGCAGTGTAGGAACAATTGGAATCAAGTCAGGAAAAATACAAAAAAAGGCATGACAAGCATCACATAGATCATCATTTTTAGATTGGTGATCAAGTATGGCTTCATATAAACAAAGATTGATTTCAAGGTGAACGTAAAAAGTTGAAACCTATTAGGTATGGACCCTTTACAATTTTGGACAAAGTCAGTAATAATGCTTTCCGGTTAGAATTACCTCCTTATATGCAAATGTATTTGGTCGTTAATGTGGAAAACTTGAAATTGTATGAACTGCCTATGATTATAGACCAAGATGTACAGGTTCAAGTACCTTCTATGGACGAGTTTGCTCCTGAGTATCTTAATGAACTTCAGGAAGATGTAATACTGGACAAGAAGGTCAGATTATCACGAAGAGGAGACATGGAGTTTCTTCATGTGCGGTTAAAAGGAATGCAAAGCAAGGTGGATAGAGACCAGAAGAGTGAGGGAATTATACCCTCACTTATTTTCTGAATGATTTCATACCTTTTGTGGCCAAAACGCATTCCAGTGGGAAGGTTTGATCCAGGTGGATCATCTCAAAATTCGATAGAGTTAAAGTATTCAAATGGAAAATTAAAGTTTACAAAGTGGAAGAGCTCGTCAGTAGCTTTCCGGTGGCGTTCATTTCAGGAAAAACGAGCTCTAGGTGACAAAGATATGAGCAATGGAATTTTCGTCAAAGATGGTTTAAAAATGGTTAAAAATTGGTTACAAAAAGGGGATTAAATATGATTTGGTTTGGGAAAAAAAAGGGGTGGTCAAGGGCCTAGCCCTTGACCTTGCCAACACCGAGGGCCCCTTGGTATTAAAACCATATGTGATATGTATTAAAACCCATATGATGTGCCAACCATATAAACCATATGTTATACCTATATTCCAAAATAAACCTTATGCATATAACATATATATATGTTATACGTATTAACCCAAAGTCGCACTATAACCAAAGTCCAAAAGTTCACAACCATAACACGCCAACCATTTAAACTATATGTTAAACATATAATGGGTATTAAAATCATGCCAACCATATAGTATTAAATCACATGATGCACCCGAATTATATGTTTAAACTTTACCTTGTGCATATAATATAACATATGTAAAACAAATCATGCCAAGGAGGGGAAGCCCATAGGTTTGACCCCGGGACTCCTGCCCCCATAACAACCACAAGCTACCAATGCACCATCGCCATGGGATGTGGCATGTAATGGTGCACAAAACTTAAAAAGTTCTAAGATTCGGGAGATTTCGGAGGGCACGTGGCCCATAGCTCGCACCCCCCAAAAATGATTATTTTTTATTATTTAAATGGAGTATGGGCATGCATCCCAAGGAGGGAGAATGAGTTTTGATGTAGGCAGAGACATGCATGTAGATCGAGGTGATGTTGCATAGTGACCAAAGTGAATTTGCATGCAGATCGAGGTGGTATTTGCATGCAATTCGAGGTGGTACAGAATTGGCACGCATCCTGAGGCCGTACAGATTGTATAATCAGGGGCAGATTGGGAATAGTGCCAAAAAGGGCATTCAGAGTCCAGTTTCAGAAATATATCGAGTATATACTCAAAAGTATCAATTTTTCACAAGGATTCCAGATCCAGCTTTAGTTTTTGCATTCAAGCATCCAGACAGAAAAGTGCTCACAGAACCTTCTGGATAAACAAAAAGGTATCCATGTTTATACTTAAAAGTCTCATAATTTCATCTTTTTGTTGTTGTTGAAGTCTGTTATTGTATATGACAGACAGAACTCAAAAGTCACTTTGTAAGCATTTGAATACTTAATCTTTCGGCCTTCCCATTTGGAAAGTGGCTCGGAGAGGTAGCCAAGAAGTCTGGTGAACTCCGTTACCAATTCTTGTTCTTAGATAGTATGCTTACATGTTTATGTGTTGATGAATGTTTTGTAATTTGCATTCATAAAGATGGTTAAAAATTAAGAAATTCACATGCAATTAATGGTTAAAGATCAAGTAAAAATTTCAAATCAGTAGATTTATACTCTGAGACATAGGACTTGTTACGACTTCCAATGCAATTTTTTTAAAATTATTATATATCACTAATATCATTGAATTTTTTGTATGCAGGTATCATGGTTAGAGTACGAAGAATGAGTAGATGTCAGGGTGCAGGAGGAAGAGGTATGCTTCCTCCAAGCACATATACACCCGAGGGATTTGCTCCACAGGGAGAACAGAAAACTACTAAGCATGAGCAAGTTGTAGTGGGCAATGTCATGGGAATGATGAGGTCTTTTAAGAGGATGTTAGAGGCACTGATAAATCACCTAGATCATGATGAGGGCAGGGAGTTTGTACCCAATGAGGGTTCATAGCGCCCTCCTATAGTTAGTGGTAGTTCTCATATAAAACTCGAGAAGGTAAAATTTCTCGATTTCTTGGATTCCACGGAAATTTTAACTGTCGAAACTTGGATGGAGAATATGGTAATGTGTTTTTCATTGTGTGATTATATATCCAACATGAAGGTCTACATAGAGGTCTTTCAATTAAAGGGGAATGCACTTCTTTGGTGGAAGACACTCTTGCCACAACTAAATATGGCCATTGAAGACATGTCTTGGGAATTGTTTGAGGAACAATTCCATGAGAGGTACCTTTCTGATGAGTTCATTGAACACCATCTTAATGAATTCAATGATTTACGATAGGGAAGTCATACAGTACCTGAGTATGATGCTAGGTTTATGGATTTGCTTAGATATGAATAAGTTTTTGTTTGGTCTCAACTAAAAATTACATGCTAAGGTGAGGATCCTGATGCCTCCAACTTGGTACGATGTAGTACAAAAAGATTTTATGACTGAAGAAGAGGTGAACAATGGGGGTAAATGTACAACCCCTTTAAGGCAGACATGACATTCGTCACATAGAGCACCGAAATAGTAGACACCCATTAGACAAACATCTAGGCACCGTGATACACCTAGAGGACCTGTATTTTCTACTCCACTTAAACATGATACCAATATGAGGACTCTATATCGAGCACCACCATAGTAGAAGTCATGTCATCCTCAAAAACAATAGTAGTATAGATCTATTCTGCAAAAAATATCAAGAACTCAAAACCCTATACCAACAGATTCTTCCTCTGGAACTAGGAGCATCGGTCCTAAGAATGGATGCTAGTGTTGTGGAGAGCCCCCCTATTAGAGAGATTGTCCTATTGAGAATGAAAGAGCTACTCGATCAACATGATAGACGATAGTGGGAGATCTAGGAAAGGGCCATAGGATTCATGCAATGGTGAATAATCGTCAGGATGAGCATCAATCTATAGTGCTAGAGATGTGAGGTATGATAAAAGATCAATAATTTAGTATTTCAATAGATCCAAGAGCTACTGAGAGTTTTATTTCTAGTGTTTTTCTAAAAATAATTAAGGTGAAGGAAGTTGAACAATAAGAGTTTAGGTATGTAAAAATTGCATCTAGAGCCAAGAAAAAAGTTGAAGGTTGAGGATTGTAAAATAAATTTGGGTGAATTCGTCGCAAGTGTAAATATTTTTGTCACCATCTTGGGATCCTACAATATTGTGATTGGAATGGATTGGTTGGAATTGCATGACGCAATACTTAACTGGAAGGTGAAAAGATTAATCTTAATTGATGATTTGGGACATAATAGAGTAGTTGTAGGACAAAACCAAGGAGTATCGTTAAGATTTATTTCTTCCTTACAATTACAAAAAAATATGTGCAAGGGATGTAAGTTGTACACCATTTTAGCACCTAATGAAAAGGGTGATGTAGAAATATTGGAAGACTTTTCGTAGTATTGGAGTTTGCCAATGTTTTTCTTGAGGAACTACCAGTTTTACTGCCAAATAGAGAATTGGAATTTACTATAGATATAAAACCTGGAACATAACCAATTGGAAGAATGCAATATCGAATGTTGACACCTAAATTACAAGAGTTAAAGATGAAATTAAAGGAGTTATTATATTTGGGGCTTATGCATACAAGTGTATCACCGTGGGGTGCACTAGTAATTTTTGTAAGAAAGAAGGACGGATCATGGAGGCTTTGCATTGACTATCATCAATTAAAGAAAGCCATGATCAAGAATCAATACCCGTTACCGATAATTGATGACTTATTTGATCAAATGAAGGGAGGGACTATATTTTCAAATATTGACTTGAGATCGAGATATCACCAGTTGCGAATCAAAGAGGAATACATTCCTAAAACAACGTTTAAGACAAGATTTGGACATTAAAAATTTACTGTGTTACCATTTGGATTGGTAAATTCCCATGGTGAATTTATGAGTTTAATGAATGGGGTATTCTGCGAATATTTGGATAAGTTCCTAAAGGTTTTTATTGATGATATATTGATTTACTTTTGAATGAGAGAGGAGAACAATGAATACATGAGATTAGTTCTGCAGTGTTTAAGAGAAAACAAGTTGTACAAAAATATGTTGAAGTGTTCTTTCTATCAGTCGAAGATTCACTATTTGGGACACATTATTTCGAGAGAACGTATCATTGTGGATCCAACGAAGGTAGAGGCTATTATGGAATGGTTAGTATCGATGAACGTACAAGAGGTACATAGTTTTATGAGATTGGCAGGTTGGTATAGATGTTGCATCGAGGGTTTTTCAAATATATCCAATCCAATTACGGAACTACAAAAGAAAAACAAGAAATTTGTATGGTCAGAGAAATGCGCTGTAGCATTTCAGAAGCTTAAAGAATTACTAACAACAACACCAATACTAAAGGTTCTATATATGGACATGGAATTCTTGGTATGCAATAACGCATGCAAAAAAATATTGGGTGGAGTTCTAATGTAAGAAGGTTGATTTGTAATGTCCCTCGGCCGATGACCCTGACTGGGTAGTGCTACCGAAGAAACCTTTTCTTTTCCTTTACTTCTCTGATACCATTTCTGTGACATTCCCGACCCTAAACAAAAATCCATGCCATGCTACCAAGTAACTTTGCGGAAATAATCACATATAAAACTTAATCATAAAATAGAGATAACATCTAGTATTCACACATATAAAGATATATCGATGTAATGCAATTAAATAGATGTCAATACTCTACTCATACACATGTTCATGTAGAAGAAAAATTAACACCTACATGCAACATATATATATATATATATATATATATACAAGCATTACTCATTAATTATAATGCAATACAAATACACATCATACACTGAACACATAATTGGTACTTATCTTTTAATAGGTGACCACCAACTGTGTGTAGACCTTCCACAAACCTCCCATCCTTAGACCACGCTGCTCATCACGCTCAGCAGTGGGTCAACCCCGAGCTGGGACTAAACTCCACCGGGCAAGGGAATTCTAGGCTTGGCAAGGATAACACGGAAGTTGCACAAAACAACAGGAAGGATATTTTATCATAGGAGCCACTTACTCCCACAACCCACAGAACCTCATTCCCCACATGCCTGCTCCACCCCAGGAGGGTACACCTTCACTAATACAAGTCCTTCAACTACTACATTGCCCTTACATTGGGCTTCAACAATAGGATAGACCGAAAGTATCAAAGTATTGTAGCTTCTACAGGACTCCCTCCAGAAGAACTCACTTCCCAAGAAACTCTCTCACCTAGGAGAGTTGCTCACAGGCCTGCCAACCTTCTTCTTCAATTCAACTCCTAAGCAATACAACAACAACATTCAACTAACACACAGGTGACGAAAGAAATAGAAAATAGGTATGGAAACCAAAAGTGGCAACATCCAAATGCTAAGACATAGTAGGGCTCATGCGAATACAAATGCCTTAGGATTCACAGGAAAAACACACAGGACAACATCTAGTAACTTCAAGTAACAATCGTGCGTGCATCTGTGGCAAGTGTGGCTCTCTTCCAGGGTGTCTAACCTCGTGAGAGTATAGACACAATGGTGAAGGATCCAACAGTCGTCAGAATCGTGAGACTCCTAAGCATGGTGAGTGAACCCCCAGATGAGCTGAATTTCCCACCTAAAATTGCATGCTCTCATGCTGACACATGTCTCCCTGAAGCTGCATGAGTTCCACTTAACACTTGTCCCTGCTTTCCCCCAGGAACTTAGGACAACATGGTTATATCAAACCTTAGCTTCTAGGAAATAATAATATCATAGTATTCCTTTAGAGGTAAGCCCTCTAGCTTATCCTTTATTCCTAGACACTTATCCCTTCCCCACCTAGTGGATTTTATTCCCCCATAACTCTTTCTTCATGGAGGGTCTACACACAGTAGTGTAATTTTATTAATGATATGTGCGTATTTACATATACAAAATCAGGCTCATTGGCCTTAGCATATGGCTCACCAGCCTAATAAACACATAAGTCCCTCATCTTATAAACACTCATCTCATTAGCCTATAAGCATAATTACAATTCATTAAGGGCTTGGCCTTGGGGTGTTACAATTCCCTTCCCTTATTTTTGCATTGTCCTCAGTGCAAATCTTTACACAACAACAAGAAGATTTCCAAAGTATTCAAAAACATGTGGGTACTTTGCCCACATAGCATCTTCATGCTCCCATGTTGCATCATTGAGACCGTACCAGGTCCAATGAACCTTTATAAGATTTACGACTTGATTCCAGAGTTGCTTTCTCTTCTAGTCTAGTATGCACACACGCTGCACTTGCAAAACGCCTTCTTGTTCCACCTCGATCACATTCCAATCAATCACATGATTAGAATCAGGTATATACTTCTTGAGAAATTATACATGAAATGCATTATGAACAGTCATGGATGCCGCCAATGAAAGCATATAAACTACTGGTCCAATCCCTTCTAGGATTTCAAAAGTTCCACAAAATCTGGTTGCCAACTTGGAACAACTTCCCAACTTCAGGGAACTTCTATTGGCTTTCACCTTTAAGAAAACATGGTCACCCACTTTAAACTCTCTTTGGTCTCTGCCTTTGTCTACATAACTTTTCTCTCTGTCTTGGGCAACCTCCAAATTATGTTTAATCTTCATCATTTTCTCTTCCATTTCCTTGAGAAACTCCAGCCCAACCACTTCCCTATCAGCTGGATTGTCCCAGATTATTGGGGAGTTTCACTTTCTGCCATAAAGTGCTTCAAACATGATCATCTTTGGTGATGCTTAATACCCATTGTTGTAGCTAAATTCTGCCAAGTGTAGACAATCTTCCCATTTAGATGGTTTGTCCATCACATACATACTTAGCATGTCTTCTATCACTTGATTTACTCTTTCTATTTGTACATATGACTTAGGGTGATAGGTTGTGCTGAAGTTTAGTATCGTTATGAACCCCTCGAATAGTCCTCTCTAGAACTTTGATGTAAACTTTGGGTCTCTATCGGAAACAATTGTCTTGGGAATACCGTGCAATCATGATACCTCCCTCATGTAGATATCAACAAAATTAGTTTCATTATGAGTGGTCTTCAATGGAATAAAATGGGAATCTTTAGTAATTTTTTCCACTAATACCATGATTGGATCATGCTCCATGCTTGTTCTAGGCAATCCTGTGATGAAATCCATTGTAACCACTTCCCACTTCCACTCAGGAATGGGTAATGGTTGTAGCAAACCAACTGGGTGTCTATGCTCCACCTTTACCCTTTGACATTATAAACATTTAGCTATGTATTCATCAATCTCTTTCTTCATGCCTCGCCAATAATATTGGCTCTTGACTGCTGAAACTGTTTTTTGATATCCTGGGTGTCTTGCATAAGGCACACTATGCATTTCTTTTAAAATCGCATTCTTCAATTAGGAAGAGTTGGGTACAAAAACTTTGTTTATGTACAAGATAATTCCATCAATTCCTAATTCGAAATCTTCATCCTTCTGTTGCATTTTACCTTGCTGCAATTTTGTTACCAATTCTATGTACTACAATTCAACTTTTTTAGCCTCAAATATTCTGCCTTGAAGATCCATCTGATACATGTTGATGGTTGTAGCATGCAGTTCATGCACTCTCCTGCTAACTACATCAACCACTTTGTTCTCCTTTCCTTTGATGTACTTGATATCAAAGTCATATTCACAAAAGAATTCCAACCATCCGCTCTGCCTGACATTCAATGTAGCTCGATCAAACAAATACTTCAAATCATGATGGTCTATCCTGAGCTCAAACCTATTTCCCATGAGGTAATGTCTCCATTTCTTTAGAGCGTGTACAATGGCTGCCAACTCCAAATCATGAGTGGTGTAGAGCCTTTCATGATCCTTCAATTTACTTGATTCATAACATACCACAAACCCATTTTGAATGAGGAATCCATCCAGTCCTTCCTTACATGCATCTGTGCAAACCACAGAATCCTCATTCGGATCTGAAATCTTCAGAATTGGAGCACTAGTTAACAATTTCTTCAATTGTTGGAAGCTTCTTTCACATTCTTTTGTCCATTGAAATTTCTTCCCCTTCCTTTGCAAGGAAGTGATGGGGTGAGCTATTCTCAAAAACCCTACAATGAACCTTCCATAGTATCTAGCTAGACCCATGAAGGATCTGACTTCTGTTACCTTTTTAGGTTCTGTCCACCCTTTAATGGCCTCAATATTTTCAGGGTCCACGACTATCCCTTCTTCCGATATGATATTCCCCAAATAGTGTATTTTGTTTTGATAAAATGAGCACTTTCTCAATTTGGCATACAACTCATGCTCTCTTAGAACTTGCAACACCATCCTCAAATGATGCTCGTGTTCTTCTTTCATCTTGGAATATACAAGGATCTCATCCAAAAATACAATGACAAACTTGTCCAAATATTCCCTGAAAACGCCATTCATTAAGCACATAAAAACAGTGGGTGCATTTGATAACCCAAATGGCACCACTGTGAACTCATAATGACTGTACCTTGCTATGAAGGCGGTCTTGCTAATTTATTCCTCTTTAATCCTTACTCGATGGTATCCGTACCTGAGATCTATCTTCGAAAATATCTTTGCATCCTTCAATTGATCAAAGAGATCATCAGTCCTTGGCATCAAATACTTGTTATTTATATTCACTTTGTTCAATTGTCTAAAATCAATGCACAATCTCATTGTTCCATATTTCTTGTTTACGAACAAGATTGGGGAACCCCAAGGGGATACACTTGGGTGTATATACCCCTTCTCCAGAAGCTCTTCAAGCTGTATTTGCAGTTCCTTCATCTCTGGTGTACTCATTATGTAGGGAGTATTTGACATTGGGGCTGCTCCAGGCATCAAATTTATAGAGAAATCAATATCTCTCTTTGGAGGTAGTCGTGATACCTCCTTGAACACATCATCAAAATCTTCCAAGACTACATGGTTCTCCATAATTGGAACCTTATCCTTATATGCTTTCTCCATATGAGCTGCAAATATTTGACAACCTTTCTTGTAGCATTTGTTCAGTTGCATTGCTTAAATTTCTCTAATAACAACTGCCCTGGGAATTCCTTGGACTGATCTCTGATTTCCTTCCTCATCCAAGCAAGTGAATGCCTTGTTATGGCAGTCTAAAATGGCATCGTGTTGGTCCAATCAGTCCATATTAATTAGAAAATCGTATGATCCTAAAGGCAAGATATTCATATCCGCCTTGGTACTTAGTCCATTCATGCCCACTAGACATGATTTATCCAACTCAATGACTTTACTCTTGGCTCCTATAGCCAGTTGTACCAGCCAAGATTTCTCATGCTTGCTTCTCGGCAAGCGTAATATTTCCACAACTTTAGGATATAGGTAACTATGACTAGCTCCCGAGTCTATTAAAATAGTAAAGACATGGTTATTGATCATACCTTCAACTTCAATCATGTGTTATTGAAACTAAACTTGCTTGTTGTTCAGGGATGCATAGATTCTTGGTACTCTCCTACCCATGTCCTCCATTGTTTCAGCTTGTTGAAAATTTTGAACAACTCTCATCTTGTCCTTTCGGTGAGGACAATCTCTATACCTATGATATCCTTTACAACCCCAACATTCCATAGGTGTTCTCTTTGGCCTTTTCCCACCTACTTCAACCATCCCAGGCTCTCTCAAAACAGGTTGTCCTTGAGGACTGTTCCTAAAAAATGGTGGTTTGTTTTCCTTCTACGTCTATTCCCTCTTTAAATTATTCTAGTCTTCCCAAGATTTTTGGAAAGTGGGCTTCTCTTTTTGCTGATCATATAAGCATTTTTATCTCATTATGGTTTCTTCCATAGTTTTAGGATCATCATACTAGATCTTGTCACTGATGGAAGATGGAATCCCACTCAGATACCTTTGAATCTTAATTGTCTCATCCTTGATGAAGGGAACATACTTCAACAACTCCAAGAATCTTCTTTCATACTCATCAATGGACAAACTTCCCAGCTTGAGTTCAAATAACTCTTTCATTTTCTTGTCATAATACCTTTTAGTTAGGTACCTCCTTTCAAAATTTATCTTGAATTCCCTCCATGTAACATTCTTCTCCCTGACGTGTTGTACTTGCACAAGTTGATCCCACCATACACATGCCTTCCCTTTGAGTTGGTAGATGGAAATTCGTCCTTCCACATGAGAAGAATAATTACACAATTGAAAATACTTTGTCATGCCCAACAGTCATGTCTCTGCATCTTCATCCTTCTTGTGCTCCCCATCAAACGTAGGAGGTTTGATTTTGTTCATTTCCCCTCATAGCTCATCCTCCCTAGACCTATTATTCTTCCTAATAGGGGATGGACTTGAGTTGCTTTGTGATCTCTTATTGGAATTCATCAAGGAGTCTTGGTGATGCCGGCTACTACTTCTTGTTCTTCCGGGACTTCCTGATTTTCTTGAGCCACTCTCCGTATCTAATTTCTTTTCTATTCTTTCCAGGATCTAGATCAAATTCACGTTGAATTCTCCCTATTTATCCCTGGATTTTATGATATTTTTCTTATATTCTTGGTGAGTTTGTACATTTTCCTGCAACTTTTTAATGATTTTATTCATGTTTTCTTATTTATCTATCTCTTCTCCATGCCCATTGGAGTTCGATCCTTTAACTCCCAAACAGACATCCATTCCTCTCACTTCATCCTCTGAACTGTAAGCATCATGTTCCTCCTCCATGATCTACACTATGCAACAATTGGGTGAGGCTCGTCAATTGTTAACTATGCAAACAAATGTACAGTCAACCAGACTTTTGTCAGGATATCAGTCTTTAATAATTTCCCATAGGAACTCAAACAATATGATTCGACAGAAAGAATATCAGAATCCATTTTCAGTGGGTCTGCATCGATCAAGAATCCCCACGATTCTATCTGTCAGCCTCATTCTATTCTTTAACAATTCACCATTCGACACTAGCCTCATTTCTTTAGCCCTTGGCTCTCACGTGACCATGGCTATGACACAACGCTTATGATTTGGGCCCTTATCCAAAACCCAAAAACTTCAGGCTCTGGGCTTCTACATATTTCAAATAACATCACAACAATTCTCCTAGATTGTTGGATTGCTGAACTCACGAGGTAGGGTGGATCAACAGTCCACATCTCCCAACATCCAATGATGAATACTCACTATGGAACTCTAGGCTTCGGGTTTTCAGGACTTCAGAGCTTTGGGGCTCCAAGACTTTGGATGATTCCACCTTTTCTCAACCCAAAAATCATGAACCATGAGTGTCTGCATACTTCCATGTTACCTCGGTGACATCATCGCATCACTTTACTTCAGTGTAACGAAACTTCGGGGTTTATTCCTCCCATTCCATCACGAGCCATTTCTTCCAGAGTGTCCAGCATTTAGACTTAACAATATGGCACCACACATCCACTAGGGCCCACGGCTTTTGTGCTTGAACTAAAAGATACCAAAAATTCACATCAAAATTTATACTTTTCAAATTGTGGGGACATGGGTCGACGGTTTTGGAGTAACCTGATAATCATTCTGCAGTTGTCCCCATGCTGACATGAACCCCTTTTGAAAAAACATGGTTGGGATTGCGAGACTACCTTGTATAATTATCTGTCATGAATCTTAGATCTCCGCAATGCCTCCCGAGACTCGATATTGATAGATCGTGACCAAGTTAATGCGGGCCCAATCCAGCTAACTTCTTCGCCAATTTTAACTGCCTTGTGGCACGTTTGAACTACATTTCTATCTTACAAAGGTTCTTAACTCACTAACACGTGGCACACATCCCATGTGTCCATGTCATCTTTAGTGACGTCAGCGGGCCACGTCACTCTAGTGACTCTCGACTTCAGGACTTCAGAACTTCGGGGCTTCGGTAGACTTTTCCACACTACACCACAAATCCCTCGAACACCAAACTATCAAATCGGTTGATTTGCAGACACGTGTCCTCAAACATGAACGAACTAGATTTACTTTGAGCATTCGATACTTTAAAGGTTTTCATTACTGAACACCCCCACACCCCCAGACTGTCAAGCACCAAATTTACAAACCCTTTTTAATCTTCGGACACGTGTCCTCGAATATGAAGGGTCCATATTTTCTCCGGAGTTTGGGACCTCAGAGGTTTTCTTTGTCCATAAAAGAGAAAATTTCCCACAATCTGTCAATCCCAGACCATCGATCGTCGGTGATCAGATATTTTCCTTGGTTGATCTTAAACCCTTCACCCAATTCTCCGACCCTTGATCATCGATCGTTGATGATCAGATATTTTCCTCGGTCAAATCCAATGGTAAACACTTCCCCCCCCGGATCTATGGTGTAGATCCTCTTTGGGACTTCATAACTTCATCTTTGACCCTTTTTGCTCTATTACACATAAACTTCGTTGAAGTCACGAAGTCTGAAGTAATTAGGGGTTAATAATCATGCACTTTCTCCATATCTGACGATTTTGAAGGATTCTCCTTCTCCCGAATAGATCCCACGACCCAACTTCAAACCTTGCAGTTCCAGAACCACGGTTACTATAGTCTCTTTTCTCTGCCACCATTCCATAAATTGTTATACCTCCTAAGCTTCATAACATGGCCAAGGTATTCTCTTGGAGCTCTGGAATGCTCTGTAATTCAATTTTTTCCCTTTCGACAACAATTCCCTCTGAAATATTGTCAAGCTAACCACTAACATGGCCATCCAGGCTTAGTGTCGAAACCTTAGCTCTGATACCAATTTCTAGCGTCCCTCGACCGACGACCTTGGCTGGGTAATGCTACTGAAGAAACATTTGGTTTTCCTTTACTGCTCGGATATCATTTCTATGACATTCCCGACCCTAAACAATAGGTCAGGCCATGCCATAGAGTAAATTTGCGGAAATAATCACATATGAAACTTAACCAGAAAATAGAGATAACATCTAGTATTCACACATATAAATATATATCTATCTAATGCAATTAAACAGACGTCAATACTCTACTCATACACATGTTCATGCAGAAGCAACATTAACACCTACATGCAACATATATATATATATATATATATATATATATATATAGGCATTACTCATTAATTATAATGCAATACAAATACACAACATAAAATGAACATAGAATTGCTACTTATCTTTTAATAGGTGACCACCAACTATGTGCAGACCTTCCATGAACCTCCTAGCCTTAGACCACACTACTCATCACGCTCAACAATGGTTCACCCTCGAGCTGGGACTAAACTCCACTGGGAAAGGGAATTCTAGGCTTGGAAAGGACAACACAGAAGTTGCACAGAACAATAGGAAGGATATTTTATCCCAGGATCCACTTATGCCCACAACCCACAAACCCTTATTCCCCACATGCCTGCTCCACCCCAGGAGGGTACAACTTCACTAATACAAGTCCATCGACTACTACACCTCCCTTATCTTGGACTTCAACAATAGGTTGGACCGTAAGTCTCAGAGTACTACAACTGCTATGAGACTCCCTCTAGAAGAACTCACTTCCCAACAAACTCTCTCACCTAGGAGAGTTTCTCATAGGCCTGATAACCTACTTCTTCAATTCAAATCCTAAGTAATACAACAACATCATTTAGCTAACACATGGGTGACGACAACAACAAAAAACGAGTATGGACACCAAAAGTGGAAGCATCCAAACGCTAAGACATAGTATGTCTTAGGAAAATACAAATGCATCGAGATTCATAGGAAAAAAACACAGGACGATGTCCAGTAATTGTATGTTACAATCGCGCATGCATCTGTGGGGAGTGTGGCTCTCTTCCAGGGTCTCTAACCTCGCAAGAGTACAGATGCAATGGTGAAGGATCCGTGAAATTCATCATAATTGTGAGTCTCCTGAGCATGGTGAGCGAACCCCCGAACGAGCTGACTTTCCCACCTAAAACTACATGCGCTCAGGTTGACACATGTCTCCCTGAACCCACATGAGTTCCACATCACACTCGTCCCCCCTTTCCCTGGGAACTTAGGACAACATGGTTATATCAAGCCTTAGCTTCTAGGAAATAATAATATCATGGTATTCCTTCAGAGGTAAGCCCTCTAACTTAGCCCTTATTCCTAGACACTTAGTCATTCCCCACCTAGTGGAGTTTAGTCCCCCATAACTCTTTCTTCGTGGAGGGTCTACACGCAACAATGTAATTTTATTAACGATATGTGTGTATTTACGTATACAAAATTAGGCTCATTGGCCTTATCATCTGGCTCACCAGCCTAATAAAGACATAAGTCTCTCAACTTATAACCACTCATCTCACTAGCCTATAAGCATAATTACAATTTAGCAGGGGCTCAACCTTGGGGTGTTACACGAGTTATCGCATACATTTCAAGGAAACAAAGAAGGCATGAAGAGAATTACACAACCCATGATTTTGAATTATTATAAATTGTTTATGCCTTACGAGTTTGGAGACACTACCTTATCGAATGGAAAATTGAAGTGAAAACTGATCACAGTGGATTACAACACATTTTTACTCAGAGTAACTTGAACGCACGACAAATTCATTGGTCATAAATTTTTAGTGAGTATGATTTTTGGATAATGTACATTAAGGGAAAAGTTAACAGAGTAGCATATGCATTGAGTAAGAGACCACACATTTTCTCGGTAATACCCCTAAAGATGAATCTTCGAGAAAAGATGTTAGCATTACAGATTTATTATGACTGGTACAAGGAATTAAAAGACAATATCATACAAGATACCATGGTGATACCTAGATATGAGGGTTATTCTTTGGACAATTATGAAATTTTAAGATATAACGACAGATTTTATGTACACCAAAATGGGGAAATGAGAAAATTCATTTTGAACAAAGCTCATTGAGAAGTGTATATGGATCATCCTAAAGTCACGAAGATGAAGGTATATCTTAAACAACTATTCTTTTGGAAGGGAATGGAAACCAATATAGTTAACTATGTTGTGAGATATCTAGAATGTCAGCAGGTGAAGGATGAACATAGGCATGTAGCAGGATTGTTACAGCCACATGCGATTCCTGAATTGAAATGGGAAGTCATGTCGATGGATTTTGTTATTGGATTTCCATTTACGGAAAGGAGACATGATTCTATTTTTGTATTCATTGACACTTTGATGAAGAGTGTGCATTTTATTCCAGTTCGTATGATGTATCAAACACCAGACATAGCTAGAAGTTTTGTTAACAAAATTGTGATATTGCATGGTATACCGAGAAATATAATATCCGATCGAGGATTGGTATTTACTAGACGTTTTTGGACTAGTTTCCAAGAGGATTTGGGAACAAAATTGAATCTTAGTAAACATATCACCCTAAAACATATGGAAAAACAGAAAGAAAGAATCAAATTCTAGAGGATATGCTTCAAATGTATGTGATGGATCAACAAAAATGTTGGGAAGAATTTTTACCATTGGTAGAATTTGCGTACAACAACAATTATCAAAGTTCGATAAAGATGGCACATTTTGAGTTTCTCTACGGACAACCATGTCAGACACCTCTAAGTTGGGATCAACTAGAGGATAGGGTACTGGTGGGACAAGAAGTGATTCGATAAATGGAAGATCAGATGTAGTACATAAGGTAAAGGATTAAGGAAGCACATGACCGACGAAAGAGTTATGTGAATATGCATTGGATAAACCATAGTTATGAGGTTGGTGATAAAGTATTCTTGCGGGTAAAGCCGCAAAAGAGTTCAATTAAGTTTGGAAAGGGTGCTAAACTCCCTCCAAGGTTTATGGGACCTTTTGAAGTTTTAGAAAGGAAAGGACCCATGGCTTATCGACTAGCCTTAACTAGATCTTTGAGGCATATGCATAATGTGTTTCACGTATCAGTTTTGGGTCATTATATTTTAGATCCATCACCTGTTATTGAATTGATTTCATTGAAGGTAACGGAAAAGGTTTCTCTCATAGAAGATCCAATCTGCATACTAGATCATCACACTCGACAACTACGACGTTGATTGGTCAATCAAGTCAAGATCCAGTGGGATAGTTATAGTCCACATTTTTCTACTCGGGAGGATGCATATGAGATGTGTCAGTAGTTTCCTTATTTATTTTGATAGTTTGATATATATATTAGCATCATCTATATTTCTTTCTTTCATTGTTAGATTGTACAAACTTTGGGACGAAGTTTAAAACAAGAGGGGTTGTATGTAACATTCAGTTCCACTCATCACATTTAATACATTAACTTATTCTTTGAGGGCGAGCAAGTGATCCAATTAAAACATGGTACATTATAATTATTAGTTTGGTTTATATGTATATTCTATGATTGAGTATTGAAATTTAATATGTTATTAATATTTATGTATAACATTGACATGTATTATGATGAGGTTTCCTGAGTGTGCAGGAACCGTGACATGATGAGGATGTTGATGGCATCGAAAAACTTCCTTGGACTCTAGATTGATTCAAGGAGTGGACTATTTACTTTCGTTATGAGTACTTGATTTTATACTCATATATTATTCATGACGATTCCAGTATGGATTTCTTGTATATGAGTTATTAATATTATATTTTTTAGTGGATGTAGACATGGTGACGCTTGCTAATCTGACTCACATATGGAGTAAAAGGGTCATACACAGATATCAAATGGATGATGAAGAGGTGTGGCATGTCCTTGTCACAACCTAGTGGCACTCTCGTCGTGACCTGAAATGAAGGTTAACAACTACCTTGTTCCCGATAGGTTCACGATGTCGTGAGGGAAGACTAGGACAATGACTCATGAGTATTTTTAAGGGGCATGCAATAAGGCATATTCTTATTCCTCAGTAAGCCCTTTGGCTCACACAAGATCAACAAGTAGAGTATTGACTCCAAGCATCAGAAAACTTCCAAACTAATTCAATGTCAAGCGATACGCTTGGAGTACAGAGGCTCATGTTGAAGGGCATGTCGCATGAATAAAACTGTGAGTCAATAAAAATATAGAAGATCATAGAAAACAAAAATGAATACTTAGACTTTGTTATAGTAGAGAATAAAACAATTAATTAGAACTGATAGAAAAGATAAATCAATTTACATAAATTTATATTAAATTTTGAAAGGGAACATAATAAAATCTACGTTTAAATTGTTATTCCTAATAGAATTCTAGAAATGGTAGAAATGGGTCTAAGGGAGATTAGACTAATTAAAATTAGAGAGGGGAGAATAAATTAAGACATGTGCACAATGTGTGCATGAAATTAGTAAAATGAAATTTTTTTATTAAAATAAATTATATTCATGAGAGAATGGGTTGTCAACATAGAGTTAGAATCCTAAGTGAATCTAGACTCTAAATCCTAATTAAGAGAAGAGTCATAATCTAACTGCCACTGTAAATTAGTTAGAAGAGACAATAAAGGAGCAACTAGGGAACTAAGGGACAACTAGGAAAAAATCTAAGAACTAATTGTGTGTGTGAGGGAAAATGAATAATTATTTAAATTAAAAAAGATAAACATGTGCAACTTGGGGGAAAGTGTGACATGTGTTGGGGTGAATAATAGTTAAATTAATTATTAAAAATTAACTAATTGTGCATTAGATGACAAATTTCAAGGTGCAATTTCTTATAAAAATAATGGTGAGGAAGAGTGAAGTTACCCTATTGATCGATGAATGAAATGTTGTTAAAATTTCTATTGACTAAGTTTACTTGTTTGAACTGGGTTGCAAACTTGTGCAAGAGGTGGAATACTCTCCTTGTGAGGGTAATTTTGAGCTAGATTTGGATCTCAAAATTTTGTGTGTGACCCCTTTGCGGCTAGAGGGACTAAAGGGAAAGAAGAGTACTTTTAACATTAACTGGGAAGTACGGATAAAATTTTACAATTATCTAGTGAGGAAGGTTATTGCTCAAGCTCTGTATTGGTTATATTATTTTATCATATCATTTTCCTTGGTTATGGTATTACACATTTTATTGTTATATTAATTAGAAGGAACTCCCTTGTATAAGAATAATCTTGAATGTTTATTACATTGACGTGGCAGTATATAAATTGATGATGATCATATTCGTTGAATGTTTATTACATTGACGTGGCAGTATATAAATTGATGATGATCATATTCGTTGTTGTATATTAAATTGGTGTTAAGTTATTTCAACCAGAAACGTTATAGAATTAAGCTTGATTTCCATTATTTAAACTCATGTTGTATTATGATTTGTGTAGTAAAGAAAATTTTGTTTTGCTTTAGAATGATTATATTATGAAGAATTTCTAAATTAGTTGTATTATAAATTGGTTTGGTAAGAAATTTTATGGTTGTTCTGGAAGGATTAATTTCAAGAAATTGTAAGAAGTGTTCTGATGTCTTTTTCTTTTTTTTTAAGAGCCATCTAACTAATCCTTTTTAGAGAAATAATTTTTTTCAAGAACATCAAGTTAAGTTATGTTCTAGATATATAACTAAAATTTTACCGGTTGTTAAGTTCCATTGTTAAGATTATTACTGAATTATTTATTGTTGTACAAGATTTTCTTGAGACGAATTTAAATCAGTTGTAGCACCAATTTAGTAATTAATAGACGGAATAGTCGTCAATCTTATAATAAAATTTCTACACCATTTTTGATGCAACCAAGTTATTTTTGTATGCATAGAAATCGCTTATGTTATGTATGGATTAGATCCTCTATATATCCTTTAGACTACGAAATAAATGGTGTATATATATGGTATTGAAATTGGTTTTTAACGTAAAACTAGTATATATTTATATATATGTTGTCATGCCATCCACCAATTTAGAATATTCCCTTCTTTTCGAAGTTGTTAGGGCGTTAAATTCGACGACCCAGCACAACAAAGCACATAAGTTTTGATCGCATCATAACAAGTGAGAGAGGTGAATCCCTTATAATGCTAAGATCAAACAAACATGGCTGGTCAATTTCTACAATAGACTTACTCTTGGTAAAAAAGAATTGCTTGATATAGATAATACCTATAACCACTCCTCTCATTATAAAAATGGTATCACCTATTTTAGAGTAGAGTATGAACTTATCGTAATTATGTTCTAAATTAATGTGAAAATTATAGGGGTGATATCGTTCTATTATTCATAACTATTGTTTTGTAAAGTTGTTGTCAACACAAATTTATTTTACCTTGTTAATTAGAAAATTGGAATTTGGTTCAAATTTCTAAAGGAAATCTTCTCTTCAATTTTGGTATGAATATTACATGATATAGAGTTGCTTTAGATGACTTAATAAGATTAATACGAAATTCTGTGACTTTGAGTCATGTAGTTAGTCGTCAATCTTTTACAATAGTTTTGTAATTAAATAAAGAAAAAAAATATCATTGACATGCTCAATGTATGATTATCGGTTAGGGTCGTTACAATGATTTAGTATAGGTTTGGTACATGATTTGGTACAGGTTTGGTACATGGTATGTTACAAGTTTGGTACATGGTATGGTACATGTTCGATACATTGTTGAGACACATATTTTGTGATAGTATGTTGGTGATCTTGGTACATGCTTGGTAGAGGGATGTGTGGGTGTTTCTTGGCACAGAACCCCTTCCCTCTAAAGGGTTGCTTAACGTCCCAGTCTTTGATCATTCACAACACTGAGTCGGAGTAACTCCTTGGGTCCCTGCGGGCACCCAAAACAACTCCACCCATACACGCAAGTTTCGTCCGTAAGTGACCATGGCTATGAACCTGGGCCTATTCCTTTGCGATTCGAACTTCAGGGATATCCCAGACTCTTCTCTCATCTTTTCCCGAAGCGCTTTTCTCCGAGGTTCCAAACTTCTGTCATGTGTCTCCTTAGTTTTATCGAACCCACTATAGTTTGGGTTTCATGACTTCATGAAACTCTATGCCTTCTATCCA
Organism: Picea engelmannii; assembly: GCA_009831015.1. Taxonomy (NCBI): domain Eukaryota; kingdom Viridiplantae; phylum Streptophyta; class Pinopsida; order Pinales; family Pinaceae; genus Picea; species Picea engelmannii. The sequence goes on along the minus strand of ML779615.1, from coordinate 855,552 downwards.
CAAACCTCCAAACTTCTGATTCCTGAACTCTTTAATCCATCGCCACATGTCTCTCTCATGATCTATGGTTGAAATCGAATCGCAACTTTGGGTTTCGTGACTCTGCTTTCGTCAAGTCTTCAAACTTTATGAACCCCAAAATATCGAAACACTTCACGGTTATCCTCCTCGTAGTTCTCTTAGATATGATGGTCTCGAACCGTTTGTCTTCTCTTAGAACAAATCTTTCCTAGTGGCTTCAGTAACGATTTCAGGGATTTCTCTCCTTTGAGATTTTCGCCGCTCTCCCTCCTGAGCTTAACTTACTTGACTTCCTCTGGATACCTCCTTCGATACTTAGTTGAAATCTCTATCTGTGCACACCTTTCAATAGATCCTCTTCCATAGTCGGCTCCTCTATGGGTGACTTTTCACTCCTTGTGAATATTCTCCAACCACTTCTATCTCTCGTGAATGAGATCACGCTACTCCTTCTAAGCTTTCAATCCTAAAAATTATATCACACACTCCTTGCAGACGTTTATGCACTCCTTGCACACATAGAATTTCTTGCTATCTCTTCTGAGCTTTCGAGTCGAAACAGACCCGGTCATGCACTCCTTGCAGACACTATGCAGACCTTGCACTTCGCTCAATAAAGAGAACCAATCAAAACTTGTTCGCTCTTCACAGTGACTCATACATTCAACAATGAAAATGTATTCATGGATACAAGAACAAGAAATAATAGAGAATTGAAAATAAACAGAAGTCTACCATTAATTTAGAAAGATGTACAACAAGACACATTTGGAACAATATATCCTCTTTTATTCTCATTCAACTGAAACTTGTATAGATACATACACTGTTAACCATCTGTCTTCTATTAGCAGCCTTCCAACAACAAAAGCAACAAAAACTACTAGGCAATATTACAAATCTTTATACAAAGGGGTCCTCTTCGAGCCTTTCCCTCCAACTACTCTACATTATATTATCGGAATTGAATGCTATCAACTACTTAACATTTATTACAATGAATATCGATTAATACAGATAAGAGTGCAAACTCCAAATATGTATTGTGGTCCTCCACATTAAAAAAAAATGCATTCCCCATTGATCTTAGGTGATGGCTCAACCTCCGATCATTAAAGATGTTCATAACTCAAAAGTTTTGTCATATATTACATTGATCTTTGAAATTAAAAATGTTTCAAAAGATGCTCTAGTGCACCCAGTTGTCTTCCACTTGTGATTTACTGGCGATGCTCCTGCATCATACTCACTTGGATGAAAAATTCATGGACTCCTATCCATGAGCTCCTACACAGATCTTCCATGCTTGTGGATATTTGTTTCACCAACCCAACTGACATCTTCTATTGGTCGTCCTTTCCACTTTACCAAGTATTCAAACTACATTTTTCTCCTAGTTTTCTTACCAATGCGTTGATCTATGATCTTTTCCATCTGTAGCTTCTCTGCTACAAGCATCTGTTTCTCCCACTGGATCCTCCCTTGATCCTCATATCTTTCAACTCCATCCTCCCTGTAAGGATATAGGTATGGAATTTTCCTAGTTCTTCTGTTCATTGAGTCATTATATGCAAACCCGGCTTGTGATAGAATATGATCCCACTGACTACGGTGTTCAGTGACCAAACTCCTCATCAAATATCCTAATATTATATTCACCACTTTGGTCTATCCATCTGTTTGTGGATGATATGAAGAACTAAAAGATAGCTCTGATACCACTCCTGGTGTAGACCCCCTTCCCTCCAAAGGGTTGCTTGACCTCCCAGTCTTGAATCGTTCACAACACTGAGTCAGAGCGATTCCTTGGGTCCCTGTGGGCACCTGAAACAACTCTACCCACACACATAGGTTTCTTCATAATTGACCATGGCTATGACCGTGGGCCTATTCCTTCATGATTCGGACTTCAGGGATATCCCAAACTCTTCTCTTAGGTTTTCCCGAAGCGCTCTTCTCTGAGGTTACGAACTTCTGCCACACGTCTCCTTAGTTATGTTGACCCCACTATAGTTCAATTTTCACGACTTCGTGAAACTATAGGCCTTCTATCCATGAAACTCGAAAATTCTGATTCCCGAACTCTTTAATTCGTCGCCACGTGCCTCTCTCACAATCAATGGTTGAGATCGAATCACAACTTTGAGTTTTGTGACTCTTCTTTCATCAAGTATTGAAACTTGTCAAACCCCAAAATATCGAAACACTTCACGATTATCCTCCTCATAGTTCTCCCAGATCTGATGGTCTAGAACCGTTCGTCTTCTCTTGGAACAAGTCTTTCCCACTGGCTTCAGTAAAGATTTCATGGATTTCTCTCCTTTGAGATTTTCACCGCTCTCCCTCCTAAGCTTAACTTACTTGACTTCCTCTGGATACCTCCTCCGATACTTAGTCGAAATATCTATCTGTGCACACCTTGCAACAAATCCTCTTCCATAGTTGACTCCTCTGTGGGTGACTTTTCACTCCTTGCGACTGTTCTCCAACCACTTATATATCTCGTGAATGATATCACGCTAATCCTTCTAAGCTTTCAATCCTGAAAACTCAGTCGCACACTCCTTGAAGATGTTTATGCACTCCTTGCACACATACAATTTCTCTCTATCTCTTCTGAGCTTTCAAGTCGAAACAGAATCGGTCACGAACTCCTTGTGGACACTATGCACACCTTGCACTTTGATAAATAAAGAGAACCAATTGAAACATGTTCACTCTTCCAACAATGCAAATGTATTCATGGATACAAGAACAATAAATAACAGAGAATTGAAAATAAACAGAAGTCTACCATTCATTCAGACAGACGCACAACAACACACATTTGGAACAATATATCCTCTGGTATACTCATTAAACTGAAACTTGTATACATACATACACTGTTAACCGACTATATTCTCTCAGCATCCTTCCAACAACGAAAGAAACAACAACTACTAGGCAATATTATTAAGGGGTGATTTTCGAGCCTTTCCCTCCAACTACTCTATGCTATCTTATAGGAATTGAATGTTATCAACTACTTAACATTTATTACAATGAATATCAATTTATACATATAAGAGCACATGATCCAAATCTTGACTGTTGTCCTCCACATTAAAGAAAAATACATTCCCCATTGATCTTATGTGATGGCTCAACCTCTGATCATTAAAGATGTTCATAACTCAAAAGTTTTGTCAGATATTACATTGATCTTTGAAATCCAAAATGTTTCAAAGCATGCACTAGTGTTCCTAGCTGTATTTCGCTTGAGCTTTGTTGGAGATGCTCTTGCATCATTTCCTGAGCATCTATTTGAGATGTATTCTTGGTGATCGTGGACAATGACATGTTGAACAAGTTTATAGTGGAAATGATAGGTTGGCATTTGATAGGTTGATGTGACAGTGGCACTGATAGTAACAATGAAAGTGACAGTGGAAGTGACAATGGAAGTGATAGTTGTAGTCATTGTGATAGTGACAGTTTGGACTACACTTATATTTCAGGGCGGAAGGATGGGGAAAGGAAAGGAGGTTATATCCTCCTTCTAGTTTGTGCCGAAGAACTCAGGGAGTTGGAGCTTCCTTCATGTTGTAGGATAAGAATCAAGGAGTTGTAGCCTCCTTCTAGTTGGAGCCATAGAATAGAAGGAGTTGTATATTCCTTCAGGTTGGAGCTTGCAAATAGAGGGTCATAGCCTCCTTCCAGTTTTAGCTAGAGAATTGGGAATTCCGTGCTTCCAATGAATGTATTATTCGATATATAAGAAAACATTATGTTGTTTTCTCCCATTTTGGTTTCCACGTAAATTATGGTGTACTATGTACTTGATATGATGTTATTGATGTGATATTTCTTATGTTTATATGATCATGATATATTGAAGCCAATCGTAGATGATACATTGATGATATACTTTTGATAAGATTGAAGTTTATTTATTGTGGTTAAAAGTGGTAAAAGTTCTCATACTTATTCACCCCCCACCCACCTCTTAGTATTCCAACAAATCTCTCTTAGTGCTTGGTAGATATAGAGCTAACATGGATGTTATTATATCAATAACATAAAATCTAAATGAGAATTTCAGTTTATGTATTGCAACTTTTATTATATTCATTTTAATTACTCATTTGATGAGAATATATGTTTGTTTTTCACTATTTTTATTCATTTACATTTATTGTTAATGATTTTGATTTTTTTTTTTTTTATTGGTCTTGAAAATTTGGAACATCTTGTTGCATCCTTTATTACTTCCAAAAAGCTTATAAAGAGAAAATATATCACAAACAAGATTTGAATATGAGTGAGGATGATCTATAAAAAAAAAAGATTTACATTCCACTTGCTTCACCAACATGGATACTTTGTGAAACTAGAATTTGATGTATGTTTCTCTATCTTATGTACAAATATATATTCTTTGAATGGATACAATGCCTCTATTCTCCATACAATCTAAGAGTAAAATTATCATTCCCTCCTCTCCAACAAGCATGAAAGCATAGTCCTATTTACAATGCTTTGTTACAAACCAATTGCCTCACATACACCATGTATTTTGACAGTAAAACACAATAGACTTGTTGGAGATCAACTCATCCCATCCTTTTCATTAACTAATCCACTAGAAACCAAGGTCAATTTATATTTATTGTCAATGTAGTTTGAATTTCTTTGATTTTTTATTGGTCTTGAATATTTGGAACATCTTGTTACATCCTCGATTACTTCTATTTACAATGCTTTGTTACAAACCAATTGCGTCACATACAACCAATTGCGTCACATACACCATGTCTTTTGAAAGGAAAGCACAATAGATTTGTTGGATATAAACTCATCCCATCCTTTTCATTAACTAATACACTAGAAACCAAGGTCAATTTCACCTTAGTTAACAAAGGAAGGGTCATTCTAATCAAGGCTACCAACTTGCTATGCTATGTTTGCATAAAAAAAAAAAAGAGAATTAGCTCAATGGATGTTCACTTACAATTGGGACATGAATGTACTTAGTTTTAAAATCATACTTCCAATAGAATGCATTATTACTCTCTCTCTCTCTCTCTCTCTCTCTCTC
>ML779615.1:825343-850401 GCA_009831015.1 Picea engelmannii | reverse complement strand
CCCCTCTCTAAATTTGTAGAACTCAAACCAACAAATTTGCAATTGGTAAGTGTATTCTCTAGAAATAATAACCAATGGAATGCTTATTTTGTAGTGGTATTCATTGGTATGCTTAAACTCATCTCTAATCTTGTCCTTTGATAGTTCTACTATGAAATATATGGATGAAAATCAAACTCATCTTAGTGTCCATTCACTTTCCTTGATATGATCCCACGTCTAAATATCAAGTGAATATTCTCAAACCATAACAATACAATTGCACACATAATTACATTGTCATCTATTTAGTTCGTGAAAGAGCCACCTCCAAGCTTCTATGTTTATGACCAAACTCCAATTGAACTTAACATCATTCAATAATACATATATGAGATGGAAATAAATTAAACATGTATTAGATGGTTGCATGGGAAGTTGAATAAGAAAAAAACACATAATAGATATGTATCAAAGAATGATATGTGCAATCAACTTGCATCATAAATTCGTTCGTGAAAGAGCCACCTCCAAGCTTCTATGTTTATGACCAAACTCCAATTGAACTTAACATCATTCAATAATACATATATGAGATGGAAATAAATTAAACATGTATTAGATGGTTGCATGGGAAGTTGAATAAGAAAAAAACACATAATAGATATGTATCAAAGAATGATATGTGCAATCAACTTGCATCATAAATTCCAAACGATTGAAGGAAAAAAATTAAATAAAATTCACAGTTTCATTTCCTTGTTAGAGTCTCCACTTTGCACACAATGAAAATACCTTCAAAATACCCTATAAGATATGGAATGTGTTATGTTCTCTATCAATGTTATGGGGTACTTATTGAAACCATTAAACTGATACCAACTTCTTTCTTTGATACAACAATTTAATGTACACAATTACATAATTATGTTGTATCCAACATTGTTAATGTAATTTATGGGAAATTATAGTTTAGTAGTTCAATAGCGTTAACCATAACCAATTAACCCACTACCCATGAGTACAATTAATGATCTTAGCACATAAAATGCACTTATTCTCATAAATTAAATAAATATAGCTTGACGAGATGCTTGTTTACCTTCCTAATTTATAGAAAAATTATACAAACAATTATACATTATTATTTTTAACCTAGGGTTCTCGATCACTTTTGAGTTACCATGCAATGTCTATGCATGATACCCTTTCTTACCTTTCACTGGATTTTTTGTCATGAGATTGTAGTAAAGGGAATCATTTAAAGCTTATAAACTAAAAACCATTCATATGCACCAAATCATGCTCACATAAACTATAAAGCATGAATTGAAGTCGAAGTTTTATTGAGATGAAACAATTGAGAATCCACACATTGAAACATAAATCACAACAAGGTATGCTTGCATAAGTTATAACTCATGAATTGACGAAAAGGTTTTATCAAGATGAAATAATCTAATGACTAGAAATCACACTGTGAAATAAATCACACTAAGATATTTGTGCATCCATTATAACTCATGAATCTACGAAATTGTTTTATGAAGATGAAATAATTTGATGACTAGCAATCACACTATGAAATAAATCATACTAAGATATTCTATCAACAATTATAACACGTGAATTGATGAAAATGTTTTACTTGGATGAAATAATCTAATGACTAGCAATCACACTTTGAATAAATCACACCAATATATCCTTGCATCAGTTATAACTCATGAATTGATGAAATTTGTTTATCAAGATAAAATAATATGTTGACTAACAATCATACTCTAAAATAAGTTACAGCAAGATATTGTTACATCAATTATAACTTGTGAATCAATGAAAAGGTTTTATCAAGATGAAATAATTTATCAATCACACCTTGAAATAAATCTTAAACATTGATCAAGGAAATAAGTGATCTATCACTATCTATAACATACCCAACCACCATCAGGTTGGGTCAATCTACCTCAAGAACCCACTTTTTGAATTGATTTCAATGCCTAAAACCTTTAATTGATAAAGAAGTATGAAAGTCACATATGCAACAATCAAGATTCATTTTACATCATAAAATACATGCTCAATATTCCATGCAAAACCATAACCTACCAACTTGCATATTCTAAATATGAATATTAGGAATAATAATCAATACACAATGTAAATAAATATACAAGCATAGAAACACATGAAACAAAGCAGTTATCTTTTAATAAGGTTAATCATCAACTGGCTACAGACCAAGGATGTCCCCGCCAACCTTAGAAATGTTTTTTCTAGGTATCAATAGCAGGTCACCCCCAATCCAGGGTTATGAATCCAGAAGGATGGGTTCCATAACAACACTCATATTTCCAAACCATTTAGTACTCAATCTCTCACATGATTCTCAATACACAACAATCCAAAGTACACTATCTCTCTTCTCTTTAGCTTACACCACCCAACAAAATGAACCTCCTTCATTGCCACATAGTCCCTCAGGTTGTCTACTTCTTTCTAGGGTTATAGTGCATCTAGTCAAGAATCTCCATGTTGGGACTCTTAGGTATCCCATATATGATCAAGGTCTAGAACATGGTAATGCATCTCAGGAATACAAGAACCAATTCATGGTTGGAATACACCATTCATTACTACATCCAACAAAACAATGGTTTCTTTCCTCAACAATGCATTCGCATGTCCCCAACCAAGAAAAAAAAATGAATGAGGAAAAAATTGAATGAATGATGTTGAGAAAAAATGAATGAATAATAAAAATTGAAGAGTGAACCCCAAAACAAACCACAAGATGGGTTTAAATATTTACATGGAAATCAAGAACCACATGGACTTTTTCTAAAGAAGCTCATGTAACCACTTATTTCTTTCTAAAATTCCAATATGGGTAAAATAAAATAATTTAAAAATACTTATCCCCTTTATCACCCCTCTCTCATGGAACCATATCCTTCTATAACTCTTTTCATTTTCTATGTTGTAACCAGTGATATATTTTATTATTAATAACGATAAAAACATTACATTTCTTGGGCACTCTGACCTCTTTTAGTTGTTTTGGAACTCTGACCTTTTGTCAAATAAACAAAATAAATTATCAATATGAGGACCCAAAATTATGGAATTACATTTCCCTCCCCCTTATTTTGGCACCGTCCTCAATGCATATACAAAACAAAAAAAAAAAAAATTCAAAAATATTCAAAAAGTCGTGGGTACTCTGCCCGCATGACATCCTCATGATCCCAAGTAGCATCTTTAGGACCATCACAGGTCCACTGATATTTTACCAGTTCTAAGACTCGATTCTGGAGCATTTTGAATTTTTTGTCCAACATCGGCTGGACCTAGAGGTCTCTTTCTGGATTAACCTAAACCAAATTCCAATAAATAACATGGCTAGGATCACGTACATACTTTTTCAGCAAAGAGACATGAAATACATTATGCACATTCGTGGAAGAAGGGAATGAAAACATGTATGGAAATAGCCCTATTATGTTGAATATCTCAAATGGACCACAGAGTTTGGATCCTAGCTTTGTATGGTTTCCCAACTTCAATAATCTCTTCTTGAGATTCACTTTCAAAAGAACATGCTCTCCCACTTTAAATTCTCTATCTAGCATGTTCTTATCTACATAGATCTTCTATCAATATTGTGTTTCCTTAAAATTTTGTTTAATTTTAACCATTTGGTCTTCCATATCCTTGAGAAATTTTGGCCCAAGTACTACTTTTTCTACTGGATTGTCCCAACTCACTGGAGTATTTCATTTCCTACCATACAAATATTTGAATGCACTCATCTTCAATAAATCTTGATACCCATTATTATAGGTAAAATCATCCAAATGTGTTAAGAACCAAATATCAATATAGCATAGAAAAACCTCAGAATAAGTACTCAACACCTTGAAAAAGAGAGAATTTCAGATAATAAGCCTCTTCGAGGGGGCAACCTCCTTTTACTCCACATAAATGTTCAAGTACAAGATGATTCCAAATGAAAATGTCTCCTTGGTATATATAGGAGACTAGGAGGTATAATTACAACTAATGGACTAAAGCCGACACAAATAAAATAACATTACTAATGTAATATGCCCCAATTAAGGGGTAATGAGCCAATATTTAAGGCTTAACATGCCCCTCCCCTTGAGACAAGTGTTGTTTGCAATGCTTGAGTAACTCTTGATTCTTCTTTATAAAATACTCATCTTCCCAAGTGGAATATTCAGCCGGTAATTTCCTCCATTTAATGAGATACTCTGAAATGGATCTATTCCTCAACTGCTGAATTCTTGTGTCACTGATGGCTTCAGCCTCCAATATGATTTTTCCTTCCTCATCAAGTTCTGGAAATATAGTTTGAACTAGGATCTTGTCACCTATAACCTTTTTAAAGCATGAAACATGGAAAACTAGGTGTACTCATGAAGATGCCGGAAACTCCAATTTGTATGCCATAGTACCAATCTTTTGCAACACCTTATAAGAGCCATAGTACTTTGGTTATAATTTATTACCCTTCTTGGCTTTCTTGAGGGACATTTGTTTGTATGGTTGTGGTCTTAAAAACACCCAATCTCCTACTTCAAAACTTCTTTCACTACGATGTTGATCTTCTTATTGTTTCATGTGATTCTATGCCATGGTCAGTTTGTCATTTAAGATTTGGAGAACTTGTTGTTGATGCTTGATGTGATCTTGCACTGCTTGAACCTTAGATTTTTATTTTAGAGAAGAAGTGATGGAAGGAGGGTGGTATCCATAGAGTGACATAAATGGTGTCATTTTTATCGCAATATGAAAGGAAGTGTTATACCACCATTCTGCTAAGGGTAACCTTTTTAATGATTGTGTTTGTTTATCAGAGACAAAATAATGAAGGTATCCTTCCAGACATTTGTTCACTATCTCGGTTTGTCCATCAGATTGAGGATGATAGGATGAGCTATGAGCCAATTGAGTACCCAAACAAGAAAATAATTCTGTCCAAAAATGTCCAGTGAAGATGGGATCTCTGTCACTTACAATAATCTTTGGCCTGCCATGTAGCTTTTGAATTGTCTCCATGAATGCAGTGGAAATTGTACTGGCTTTAAAGGGATGAGAGTGTGCACAAAAGTGTGTGTACTTGGCCAGTCTATCAACAATCACCATGATGATACTCTTTCCTTTAGAATTTGATAACCCTGTGTTAAAATCCATGGAAACCTCCTCCCAACGCTAACTTGGGATGGTTAATGGTTGTAAAAGACCCAGGGTCTTAATTGTTTCCACCTTATTTTGTTGGAAAACCAAACATTCTGCCATAAACCTTTGAACATCAGTTTTAAGGCCATCCCAAAAAAAATCCTTCTTGACCCTATGGTAGGTTTTCAAAAATCCCGAGTTCCCTCCTACTGGAGAGGTGTGCAATTCAAATAGTACCTTTTGTTTGAGTTGGGAGTTATTACATAAATATAAGAGATCTTTGTACCATAGTGAATCATTTTTCCATGTAAATGTATCTGATGCACTGGAATCCTGCTACAACATTTGAATGAGAGTCCACACTTTTTCGTCATTCTTCCATTCATACCTTGCTTCTATTATCCAATTAGGTTGGATGATCGAGATAGCATAAAGAAAGGCCTCAACATCTTCATCATTTCTTGAGAGTGCATCTGCCACAACATTTTTCTTCCCTTTTTATAGACGATTTCAAAATCATAACCCAATATCTTGGTTACCCATTTTTGTTGTTCTTTTGAAGATAGTCTTTGTTCCAAGAAGTATTTAAGACTATCATGATATGTTTTGACCTTGAAGTATTTAAGACTATCACATGAAGAAAGATGTTGCCTTGGTCAATCCAAACGGAACCACCAAAAATTCATAATGTCCATACCTAGTTCTAAAGATTGTCTTACTAATGTATTCTTCCTTGATTCTTACTAGATGGTACCCTGACATCAAGTCTATATTTGAAAATATATTCTCCCCTCTTGGGTGATCAAAGAGGTCATCAATTATGGGTATGGATTATTTCTTCTTCAGAATGGATTTATTTAGCTATCTAAAGTCAATACACAGTCTCATTGTCTCATCCTTGTATTTGACAAAGAGTATTGGTGCTCACCAAGGTGAAACACTTGGGTGTATGCACCCTTTCTTCAACAACTATTTTAGTTGCATTTGTGATTCTTTTAATTCTAGTGTACTCATTTTGTAAGGATTTTTTGATATTGGGGCAGCTCCTGGTACTAAATCAATAGAGAAATATATTTTTCTCTTAGATGACAATCCTTGTATTTCTTGGAATACATATTCAGACTCTTGTAATAATGAATAATATTCAAGTATTGTCACTTTGGTATTTTTTTTCTCCTCCACATGATCTACATACAATTGAAATCCTTTCCTAAAACATCTCTTCAAATGTAAGGATAAAATTTCCCTTATAGAAATGCGTCTTGTAATTCCTTTCACAATGCTCTATTTTCCTTCTTCATCAAGACATGTAAATGTCTTGTTATGGTAATCTAGAACAACATGATGTTGGTCCAACCAATCCATTCCAATTATGATATCATAATATCTTAATGTGATGATATTCATGTTATAATTAGTACTCACTCCATTCATATTTATTGGACAACCTTTTATAGTCACTTTGATCCTTATTTTGGTTCCAGTGGATAGTTGAACTGAACTTGACTTTTCAAGCTTACTTTTCTCCAAATGTAATCTGTTCACTATTTTAGGATCAATGAAACTGTTTTTTTTCTAATATTTAATGTATAAAGGGAGTGTGAGAAGGATCTATCAATACTCACACAAAGTGAAATAACTTGGGTTGTTGCACTACATAAATCACATAATGGAGTTGGCCTTGTGACTGATGTATCCTTTTTACTTCTTAAAGTCACACAAAAGAAAACAAAAAAAAATAACATGAAAACTTTAGCACCTCCTCAACAATGATGCCAAAACGTGGTGGTCCCAGGAATAAAAATAATGATCTATTGTACCCTTGGTTTCCTACTTTACTTTTCAACCCGAGGTTCGTACAAACTTAAGAGGTGTTATGCACTTTATGTGCAGTATGAAATTGTTGGTAGCAAAAGTTTGAGACTGACCAAAGGATGAAAATGTGCAGGAAAATCTAGTGACAAAAAAAAACTCTGAATTAATTTCTTGAAGGAAACACACCAATTTGAAAGTACAACTAATCTAGATTTCATGAAAATAAATTATTCTAACTGCATTAAAGAGTATTGAATCAAGAAAATTAAAATGAAGCAAAAACGTGAATACAATTTGAACTATGAAAAAAAACTATAATAGAAGTAAAACTCTAAGCTATGACAAAAAAATTTAATGAAAGTAAAGTTACATTAATACAGGAATAAAGCAAGTTAACCCTTTGATAATTATCAATCCAAATGTCCTTTTATTTTTTATTTATTCTTTCAAGAAAATAATATTAATGTAAGTCAAACTCTGAAGCTAAAACAAACCTACAGGAGATATCTATAGGAATTGTGCAGTTCTACAGCAACTGTACAATTTCTACAAGAAACTCCTATAGGAAGCAAAATGGAGTCTAAAAAGGAAGTGCAAGTCCTTAAAAGGATGAATAAATATATACTATAAATAAATGAAGTGAATCTAAGGTTCTTATCCTTGGGAGGAACCTAAGATTGCTCCAATAGGTTATTGAACATTTCTATAGGATGTTGTTGCAACTTCCTAGTTAGTCATAACCTTAACAAAAATTAAAGTGATCATGAAAAACAATATAAAACTTTAAGAGAGAATGCAATACTATCTAGTCACCAACTAATATGCATGAAAGGTATAGAAATAGTACCTTGGTCCTTGAGACCTCTTGGATGGGACCTATCCAAGAAGCACAAGGAGCCTAAAAGAAACCTTAATAGACTAGAAGTAGAACCATATTTATTTCATAAATATTAGCAATACATCAGGAGTATGAAAGCTCTGAATTCTCGATACAATTCTTCATAAAATATCCACACAATACTTCTCCAAAATTCTCTATACATCTCTCCTAGACTAGATGCCTATATATAACTAGAGAGTTCACCCTCCCTTCCTAAATCAAGGAGAGAAATGAAAAAATGAGGAATCTCATCCCTTTACATCTATATTTTGGAATTTTTGTTGATCATAAGTGGTCATAAATTCACAAGGAATCTTCTTGGAGGTAGGAATAGATAATTTCCCTTGATCTTTGGTTGGCAGCTCATTCGAGGAGACAAAATCCCTTGTTTCTAGGAGGTTGGCACCCTTGACTCCTATAGTTAAACCTGGTTGGTGGAATGCATGACTTTTGACAAAAAAATTAGTGCAAAAAGGTATATTATACACAAAAATCCACCTCAATCATACATTCCTTAAGAAAAATACAAAATACACATGATTGGCTATTAAATATGGTCAAAAGAAAACATTCAGTCATTTTGTGGTGGAAAAATGTGCCAAATATTAGCCTTTAAAATGGAAAATAATGAGGCACATCATGTTTCGAACATCTGGTAGGTCATAGCAAAGTTAGGATTATGTTTCATAGAGTTTGGACCACGTGGAGGTCTCATACCTATAAGAGTCAAGTGTCATGGTTATTACTACAATTAGAAGTCGACTGAGGAAATCAGTGATGCAATTTGTGCTCCATTTCTTATACTCAATGTTGAGGTGAAACTACTACAATTATGTGGACCACTTTTGGTTTTTTTCATTCTACAATTTCCTTGTGTCTGCATGAACTATAGAGGACTATGATCCGTATGGATGATTGTCTCCTTCCCTAGAATGTAATTCTTCCATTGGTGGCATGATTGTACAATGAAATAAATTTATTTGTCATAGGTGGGGTACTTACATATTTCATTTGAGAGTGTCACTATGATAGGCCATTGGATGATCGTGTTGAGTGAGAATGACACCAACATCGTAATCGAAAGCATCATTCCAAATATCAAATAGTTTTTGTAGATCAGGTAAGGTGAGAATTCACGTTGAGAATAAGCGATGTTTCATATCATCAAAATATTTCTTCCATTATCTTTCCCACACAAATTTGTCTTTACAACCATTATTTGTCACTTGGTTAAGAGCCCATGTGATATGGGAGAACCCCAATACAAATATGTGATAGAAATTGGAAAGGCCTAAGAATATTTGAAGCTCGATGAGTGTTGTTGGGGATGGAAAATAATGAATGACTTGGATATTGGATAGATCGATATGTACACGATGCATACATACAATGTATTTGAGGTATTGGACCTTGCTCATGCCAAAGGATTATTTCTCTAAGTTAGCATATAACTTGTGTTGTCACAGAGTGTGGAGGATTTGTTGTATGTGTTGCAAGTGTTTTTCCCAACTCTTGTTTAAGATGAGGATGTCATATAGATATACAACCACAAAGTAATTGGTGAAGGGCCACAATATGTCATCCATCAACCTCATGAAGGTGGTTGGGGAATTCTTCAAGCCAAAGGGTATGATCAACCACTCAAAAATACCTTCTTTAGACTTGAAAGAAGTCTTCAAAACATCAATATATTCTATGGGGACTTGGTGGTAGCCAGACTTCAGATCAAACTTACTAAAATACTTGGCCCCATTTATTTGGTCGAGAAGGTCATCAATTTTGGGAATCAAGTATCTATTCCTCACTGTGATTTTGTGTAGAGATCTATAATCAATACAAAGTCACCAGGTTCCATCCTTCTTCTGTACAAGTAGGATTGGGCTTCCGTGGGGTAAGGAACTTGGTCAAATGTTCACTTTTTGGAGAAATTCTTGGATCTAGCAGTTGATTTCCTTATTTTCTAGGAGAGAGAACTGATACACTATCCTTTTAGGTGAAGGTGTTCCAGGAGTTAGCTTAATTGAATTCTTGACCTAATAGTGCAGAGGAATTGTAACATCCCCAACTCTCTACAAGGAAATGCCACATCAAAATTCCGACCTATGATACCAATAAATTTAATATAATGCTATGTACATGAACAAATCTATGCAAGAAAACAATAATCATTCATAAACATAATTGTGATAGATATTACATAAGAGAAAATAGATAATTACACACACAGTAATTAACAAAAAACATATGAGACACTTATCTTATGATTAAAAACCAAATACATGTATACCTTCCATGTTCCTCCCATCCATAGACCGCAATGCTCATAGCTCTCAGTAGTGGGTTAATCCTGATATGGGGTTGAAACTCCACCTAGGAAAGGGAATCCTAACCCAGGATAAGGTCTCTCAGACAATGAAAAAACTCAGACTCAGGTGCCAACCGAAGTTAATAGCCTACAGTCCCTCATTCCCCACCTTCCTATCCCACCCCAAGAAGTGTGCCCCTTTTCTGATCAACATTAATTTAGCTACCCCACTTCCCTTCAATGGATTCAACAACAGGCCAGATAGGAGGTCTTAGATCCCTGTAGTTGTAGCTTGGCACCTTGGGAATCAATTCCCAACATTTCTCTCACCTAGATAGAATAATAACAATCCTGACAACCTACTTCTTCAATCACTCATGGGCATAGAAACCCACCTCTTCAATTGCAGACAAGCATGACAACTCGCTTCTTGAGTCCCATTTTTCCTAGAAAATGCTCCCAAGGATTACCCAATATAGGTATGACTGCAGAGTATCACTAGTAAGTATAGAGGATGTAATAATTAAGGAATGATGATCGAATGATGGGGATATGTACTAAAATCCCCCAAGATATTTGCATGTTCACTTTATGACACCTTTCACCCAAGGAACTCCCTTGTCCCTACTTTTGAGACTTAGGATATATAAATTAATATCCATAAATTTATATCCATACTTTAAAATTTAGGAATATTAATATAATATTCATTTTGGAGTAATTCCCCTTTGCTTAGCCCTCTTCCTAGACTCTTAATCCCCTTTCCCTTTATAGTGGATTTTATCCGCACTTCTATTTTTGTTTGGTTGGTCTACAGTAGTGATGTATTTTATTAATAATATAAGTATGATTGAAATATAGGCATGGTGGCCTTTTAGAAATCTAGAATCCATGACCTAATAATTACATAGGCACTCTAGCCTAAAAATATATTTACAAAGGCATCTTAGACCAAAGTATCCTGAATCACTAGCCTATATATACATTACAACTGAGGCTCAACCTAGGGAAGGGGAGGTGAAGATGTCCTGATATTCTTCCAAGACCTTGTCCACTTGGTTCTACTACATAGACGATTCCTATGCAAAGGCCATGGATGTGGCTATGACCTTCCATTCACTCTGAGAGAGAATCATTAAGAGGAAAAATTTATCAGTCTAGGAGATGACCTTCCTACACTTCATAGCTGAGACCAAATAAATTACGGTAGGCAAAGCTAGCTCTAGGATACTATACAATTTTTTTCTCATAGTAACAATGACACTTCTAGGTCTAGACTCATATACAACATGAAGTTTCCACATATATGTCTGGCCTAAAATAAAATCAAAAAATTCAATTGGGGAAACATCACACAATACCTCATCCTTGAAGGGCTTGATGTAATAGGGTAGGTGACACTTTTGGCTAACACAAAGATCTAGTCCTTGACTGAGCCACCTGATATTATATGACTATGGATGTGGTGTTGTCAACAACTCCAACTACTTCATGACCTTTGATGAGATGAGATTATTTTGGATTTTTCTATCAATAATGAAATGTAGCAAAGCACCCTTAACCCACATCTACAAGTGAAAAAGGCGCTCACCTTCCTCTAGATCTTCTTGTTCATTTCTTTAGATCTTGGTGGTCATGACTATGGCTCTAGGTTCTGCATCAATGATCTACTTCACCTTGTTGATATTATGGTAGCTGCAGGATGTATTTACCTCCACGTGTAAACCTGATGAGGATAGAATACTTCGGGAAGCAAGAAGAAACCCTATTGAGTTGGCTAATAACCCTAGAAGACTTGTCGGCTCAAGAAGATAATTTATATTAGGTTATTAGCCTCCAAGAGAAGAATTCGGCCAGAAATAATAATATATACTGAACAGAAAGATACCCAGAATGAGAAGTCAACCCAGGAAGTTAGCCAGAATTAGTATAAATATAAGAGGCCAGTTCTCATTCTGGCTGGCAGTCTCAGAATTGCAGTGCCCAGTCTTGTGCACAGGTTTGAGGAGAGATTCCATTGCAGTTGTTGTAGCTAGCATATCATGTTTGCCTTGGACTATCTCTTGGCTAGGGTTTGGACTATCTGATCAGCTCTTATTGGTGCGCTATCCTTGGGGAAAGGTGTTCTACCCTTTGTTTAGCTATCTAGCCTAGTGCTTGATTATGGAATGATTCTTTGTCAAGGTTAAGGTGCTCGGAGGGTGTCTTCATCCTATGGTTGGGTGACAAGGGTATTGTCAATGCTAAAACAAGCACACATATTTCATATTCTAATAGGTTATGGGCCCACACCTCCTTCATTTAGTCTAAACACTGGAAGGAAACATAGCCACTAGGATATTGATCTCACTACGGAATTGTCACTAGGGTTACTAGCAGAAGGAGCTTCCAAGACACTGCAGCTAGGGTTACTAGCAGGAGCAGTTGTAGAAACCCTAATCCTCTTGTTGAGGCACCTTAAGTGAATGGATTAACTTAATCTCCGGATAGATTAGTGCACTCTAGCCTAGCGCATCTCCTAATACTCTCAAGAAGCCAAGACGTGAAGTTTGAGTTTGTGGTCAAATCTAGAGTTTGACCAAGTCAAAGAAGCCATGACTTATTCTATGAAGTCAGAGAACAAGTTAGATGGATCCTCTAAACTCAGAGCGTGGAAGAATAAAGTGTTGGATATCGTGAAAGGAAAGATCATGAAACCAGAGTTTGAATAAGGGAAAGAGAAGGAACCTCATCCTTGCTAAGAATAAAGTGTTGGATATCGTGAAAGGAAAGATCGTGAAACCAAAGTTTGAAGAAGGGAAAGAGAAGGAACTGCAGAATGTTGCAACTATGGAGAAGGTCAAAGATGATGACATTAATGTTATGAGTATCATAGTGGAATCCATAAAAGACCACTTGATACACTACATCTCCCATCTTGACTCATCGAAGAAGATGTATGATTCCCTAACAAACCTCTTCTCAGTCAGAAACATTGGACAAGTAATGAGACTGAAGAATGAGCTCCATGACATGAAGATCAATGATGATGACATCATAACATCATACTTTGTGAGAATTTCTTAGTTAAGATATCAAGTACAAGCTATTGAAGAAATCATCTCAAAGAAGGAGTTGGTAAACATAGTACTCAATGGTCTTCCCAAGATGTGGGATGCATTTGCCGCATGCATGAACACAAGAAAGGAGTATCTGACATTTGAAGAACTCTGGACTTGCTGTGCTCAAGAAGAATCAAGGATCAATGAAAAAGAGAAACCCCAAAAGAAGTATGATGATCAAGCCTTAAGCAAGATTCAAGAACTTCAGGAACAAAAGGAAGTTTGGTTCAAGGAGGAATCCAAATCAAGAGAAAGACTTTTCAGAAGTACAATGCTTCAAATGTCGAAAGTATGGTCACTACAAGAATCATTGTCCCGAGCTAAAGAAAAGGAAGGATAAACACGAAGCATCAATTGCTGAAGAAAAGGAAGCTACAAAGAAGACTAAGTAGGATGGAAGAGACTTATTCTTCTAAAGGTAACAAAACTCTTCCTATTTCTTGTACATATCTTGTTGCATCGTCTCTGTACATATCTTGTATATCTATCTCTTGAAATATAATGTGTTCCAAGAAGAACTATACCTATGAAAGAACAACAAGATAAGAATGGATATCATTAGATAATACACATGAAAGGATGAAATACAAATCATGTGGAAACTATTGCAAGATAAGCCGAATCAATCATGAAGAGACTTATAAGAAGCAAATACAGAATGAAGTCAGCAATCGAGAGGAAATTGGAAAAAGACTTATGATGTTTTGTATAATACAACAAGATGGAAGCGTGGACTCTATTAGACAAGAGAGCCAATTTTATATTGCAGAAGACAATAAGGATGTAGATGGAAGCGTGGACTCTGTTAGACGAAGGGAGCTAATTATATGCACTCATACATGAAGCAAGGATTAGGAGGGATCTAATCCTATGATCCATTGAAGATGATGAAGTATATATCCATGATAGTAGCCATGCAAGACATTATGTATTCTTCAAAGAGAAGTCTTAAAATATCCCTGGTTGTCCATCCACATACGTGATCCTATGATGGAATCTTTAGGGCATGGAATCTATAAGAAACTCCATGGACCTGAGAACTAAAGAAACACATGAAGATTCCAAGAAAGAAAGAGAAGCCAGAACAACCAGTCATTGTATCAAGAATTACAAGATTGTCAGCCTGATATAAACTCAATAAAATCAATCAAGCAGAGGAATTGAAAGTTGTGATGAAGAATAGTGTATGGAAGACATATGAATGAAAGCATTACGAGATCCAAAACTAAGGGTTCTCCCAGATGGAGGGAGAAGACTATGATGATTACTTGTTCTAGTAAACCAAACTTATCTCTACACGAGTTATTATATCATCCACAACATCCATGAGTTCGAGTTCTACATCAGATGAATGTAAAGAATGTTCTCCAGATAAATTGAATAAAGCCCGTATGAAGAGCAATCTCAAGACTTTGAGGCACACCAGAAAGAGACCCTTGTATGTAGATAGAAGAAGATAACTTGGTGGAGAACCTCCAGTGCACAACAGAAGCATGGTGAATATTTTCTATAACATCAAGATGATTACTCAGTAGATCAGATCTCATGATGACAGAAGAAGTGCCACATGGATATGTTCCAGTTTTCCAACAATGGTATACTCTATTGTTCAGAGCTACATAAAGCCTTCACAGAAAATCAGTGTTCCAGACTAAAGTACATTTGAAATCAAGAATTACATTATCTTTGATGAAGTCCAAAAAGGAGAAAGTGGTTCTCCAATACATATCTCCACATATGAGAAGATAAGGAGAAATTTTGGTAAAGCTTCTATCCAAGATGAAAGAGTTTGCGTACTCAAGGTGGAGCTCATGGAGATGACTTCCTTATTGAAAAAGGAAGAGATGACTCCCAGGTTGGGAGGGAGCACTGAAAAATATTATTGAGGACATTCATTTTCAAGATTGAAAAATAGTCCATCTTCGAAAGATGCTTTCATGTTCAGAAAGTGGATTGAGATTTATGACGGACAATGATTTCCCATTGTGGTTAACATGGGAAATGGTCCAAATTGTTGATGTATCATAGATAGGGACTTTCCATTCTGGTTAACATGGGGAGTGGTCTAGGGAAGTCTCTCTTCTTGAGGGTTACTCAAGAAGACTGGCCCGCCTTGCCAGACAACAATTTCTCATTATGGTTAACATGAGGAATGGTTTGTTTTGGAGGTTGATACAGGATAGTATTTTCCTCTTTTGGTTAACATAGGAAATGGTCCGGATAGTCATTCCTTAGGGTTTATACATTCTCTCCAGGGTGCACTTTGATTAGTGTAGGAGGAATGGCCCAGGGTGGGGAATGGTCCAGGCTCAACAATCAAGGACAGACATTCCTTAGGGTTTATACATTCTCTCCAGGGTGCACTTTGACTAGTGTAGGAAGAATGGCTCAGGGTGGGGAATGGTCCGGGTTTAGAAGACATGACAATTATTCTTCCTTGCTTGAGAAGAATAGTCCAGATATCTCATTGTTCTACTCTGAGGGTAGATATTCTTTCAGATCTCACAGATGTGAGTGAAAGATTAGCCCAGATTCATTTTATATCATAACATTATTTATGTGCAGTTTTCTATCAGATGATTGTTATGAAGACTGTATGACAGTAGATGTATATTATTGTGGTGGATATGTTCCACTGTTCGTGACTATAAGTTGTTGATCAAGTACTTGTGTGTTACTTGGTGTGGTAGTGTACCACTGGATTGTAGTTATGTACTACTATGTATAGACACGGTTGTGTTCTATTTTTTCTCTGATTTCCTTGAAGACTATCAACAGTTTATTGGAGATAATCGTCAACTAGATGAATGATGAACAGAGATTTTCCAGACGGAAAATGGTTCAGAGCATTTACTCTTCTAGATTAGAAGAATGGCTCTTGTAGCACTCTGTGGAGTGAGCATCATGTCTGATTACTCAGATAGAGTATGGTTTCGAGAGATGATGCAGTTGATGATGATGATGGTGCTCATGATCTAGTCATGATCTAGTCTATATAACTATGTTGATGCTATCGGGTGAATGATATGTTTTGTGCTCAAGACCATTACCTATAATACCTCCCTATCTAGGAGGGAGTGTTGATATTATGGTATCCGCGGGAGGTATTTACCTCCACGTGTAAACTTGATGAGGATAGAATACTCCGGGAAGTAAGAAGAAAACCTATTAGTTGGATAATAACCCTAGAAGACTTGTTGACTCAAGAAGATAATTTATATTAGGTTATTGACCTCCAAGAGAAGATGTTGGCCAAAAATAATAATATATATTGAACAGACAGATACCCAGAATGAGAAGTCGACCCAGGTAGTTAGCCAAAATTAGTATAAATATAGGAGACCAGTTCTCATTCTGGCAGGCAGTCTTAGAATTGCAGTGCCCAGTATTGTGCACACTGAAGTGCCCAATATTGTGCATAGGTTTGAGGAGAGCTACCATTGTAGTTGTTGCAACTAGCAGATCACGTTTGTCTTGGACTATCTCTTGGTTAGGGTTTGGACTATCTGATCAACTCATTTTGGTGATCTATCCTTGGGGAAAGGTGCGCTACCCTTTGTTTGGCTATCTAGCCTAGGGTTTTCTTCTAGAATGATTCTTTGTCAAGGTTAAGGTGCTCGAACAGTGGCTTCGGCCTATGGTTGGGTGACAAGGGTATTGTCAATGGTAAAACGAGCACACATATTTCATATTCTAACACACCTTGTATGTATTTGAATCAAATTTAGAGCCTATATATGACTCTGAGGCTTTCATCTCAACCACCAATGACTGATTCGAGTGACATTTATTGGTGTCGTGCCAGGGGATTTTATGGAATTTGCACCACTTCCCAATCTCTTTATTCATCTTCCCATTACCCTTCTTTAATTATGGCTTAGACTGGTTGTCCTATGATTGTCCATCATTTCTTTTCCCTTTTTTCTATATCTTGGGGCTGATTTTTCCTAGCTTCTGTTGTGATGCGCTCGCAGATCCAAACTCCCTCTTAGTCCTTTTCTTAAATGTGTTCTTAATTTCTACATCATATCGATAATCGACTCTAAGTGATGAGATGTCCAAAAAACCCATTTCTATTTGGATGTACCTGTGTAGGGCCCCATGGTATTTTAGAACCAAATTCCACTCAAAGTCTTTGATACCCATCTTGGTGCACATGGTATGGAAGGTATTTGTGAACTCTAACACTGTTGGATCCCTCTCTTGACAAAGTGTGGTTCATCTCGTGTATCGATCATCGTAGTTTCCAACACGGTAATATTGTTCATTATTGGCATCCATAAAAGAGTCTGAAGTGGGATCATCCCCAAATATTCCAAA
This sequence comes from Picea engelmannii, assembly GCA_009831015.1. Classification (NCBI taxonomy): domain Eukaryota; kingdom Viridiplantae; phylum Streptophyta; class Pinopsida; order Pinales; family Pinaceae; genus Picea; species Picea engelmannii. Next base: position 832,796 of record ML779615.1, on the reverse strand, counting down.
CTCCTTTGCGAATTTTTTCTCATAGTAAGTCTCCCACCAATTTTTGAAATGGGGGACCTCCTTAAGGAGTTCAAAGGTGATCTTTTCCATATTGGAAAAAATGTGGAAAGATAAATAACCTTATAGTATATTTGAACATTTTTCCAAAGCATCTTCATCTATTTGACCTTTGAATGTGGGAATATCAAAATTAACTTATGCCTTTAAGGGGGAAACACCTCCAAATTGGTTTCTTGACAAAGATGCCTCTATTTTTTCGGTAACCATTGAAGGATTTGGGAAAAATGATCCATCATCTTGTCCCTCTATTTTGTGAGGGCTTATCTGACAAACATATTAATAGGATATCCTTCTCCCTCATCTCTTTATTCCTCTACCATGGGTGGTCGTCGAGGTTGGAAATGATGGTATTCCAAAGTTTTGACCAATTGGAGTCCCAATACTTTATACCCTGACCTCATTGGGGACATGCACAAAGAAATTGATAAAGAGAAGACCATTGTGATACCATTGATATATATTTATGAGGGAATGAAATGAGACAAATAAATAAGAGAGAAACATAGAGATACAAAAATACTCAATTTATATTAAAGACTGAAATATGGTGAGACTATAAAAGAAAATATAGAGTGAAATGAACTCGCTAAAATGGTGGTAGCTTATCTCTGAGAAGAGATGTTATGACTATGCGCATTCATAAGAATATGATTATAATGAGGATTCAAGGACCTTTTAAACATAATGCATAAATGCAAAAACCATAAACATCCAAAACCCTAACACCGAAAGATGAAATTCCAAAAGGTTTGTGGGCCCCGACGGGGGTAGTTGATACATCAACTTCCCTAGGGAATAATATTTGCATACGATCTTCTTTTGAGGCACTTGATACATCATTGGAAAGGTATAGTTGAGGATTAAACATTATGAATGGCCCAACACATTACAACTAATACCTATTGGGTGCTACCACATAAAAAAAAATTCGTTTAGGGCCTCTAAATGGCCCCAAAATTTTGGGACCCAAAAAAGTGTAGAAAAACTGCCAAAATGGAAACTGTGTGTTGAGATAGTGGAATAGCTGGGAAACCACCAATGTCCACTTGGATCATGGAATAATGCAATGGAATTGTGAAATTACTCTAAATTCCAAACCTTATATACGCATGTGCCCTTTTTGTCACTTGGCACTCGAGAAATTAATTTGTCACCCACTTGGTAATGTGTTCCTCCACTTAGGAACTTAAGATTAAATTATATCATAAGACTTAGGAAATAGGAATAATGTTATTGTATTCCTTGTCTTAATCCACTTTTTCCTCTCAAGACCTAGCCCCATTTTCATCTCATGGAGTCATATCCCCCATACGCATTCATCACTTGTTCTACAACCATGATGTATTTTATTAATATCTATCCAAGTGTAATTACATATTACATTTTCTAGGCTTATTGGCATTTCAACACATATGATTCCTGGGCTAATCATAGAGGCACTCTGGCCCAAAAATCCTTGATCACCAGCCTATAAAACATATGTACATTTACAACTTGGGGTTTAGCCTAGGGGTATTACATTCCCCTACCTATTATTTATGAACTGTCCTTGGTGCATTATATACAAAAGTACAATCAAAATTATTCAAAAAACTCCAAAAAGATGTGGGTATGCCTCTCGCATGGCATCCTCATGATCCCATGTTGCATCCTTAGGATGTAACAGGTCCACTACAATTTTACCATCTCGATGGCTTGATTATGGAGCACATTGACCTTCATGTCCAATGTGCACACCGAATGGACCTAGAGGTCACCATCATGCTCCACCTAGATCACATTCCAATCAATTATATGATTATCATCAGGCACATACTTTTTAAGAAAAGACACATGAAATACATTATGAATTCACATGGATGTAAGAAATGAAAGAATGTATGCAACAAGACATACCCCCTCTAGGATTTCAAATGGTCCACAATATCTTGTTTCCATCTTTGGGAAGCTCCCCAATTTAAGTGAACTCTTCTTAGCTTTTACTTTCAAGAATACATGCTCACCCACTTTGAATTCTCTATGCATTCTACCTTTGTTTCCATAACTTCTCCGCCTATCCTGAGAAACCTTTAAATTATATTTTATTTTTACCATCTTCTCTTCCATTTCTATAAACAATTCCAACCCAACCATTGCTTTGTCTACTAGGTTGTCCCAACTAACTGGTGTGTTACACCTCCTTCCATACAATGCTACAAATGGGATCATTTTTAATGAGGCTTGATACCCATTATTGTAATCAAAATCTACTAAGTGGATATAATCTTCCCACTTTGATGGTTGATCCATCACACACATCCTCAACATATCCTCAATCACCTAATTGACTCTCTCTTTTTTCCCATCTAATTATGGGTGATATGTTGTGCTGAAATTTAGATTTGTCACAAATCCTTTAAATAATCTCTTCTAGAAATTTGATGTGAACGAGTATCTCTGTTAGAAAAACTTTCCTCATACACACCATGTAACATGGATAATTTTCTCATGTAAATATATATAATATTAGCTACCTTGTGAGTTAGCTTCATTGGAATAAAATGAGTATATTTAGTTAGCTTATCCACCACCACAATGATGGAATCATGTTGCTTCATTGTTCTAGGGAGCTTGGTGATATCATCAATAGTCACAACTTCTCATTTACACATTGGAATGGGGAATGGTTGTATAAATCCAGATGTATTTTTTTTCTCAACCTTTACCTTTTAACATTCTAGACATCTTGCTATATAATAATCCACCTCTTTCTTCATACCTGGCCAAGCATATTGGCTCTTTACAAATGCAATTGTTTTCAGTTATCCTAGGTTCCTAGCATAAGGAACATTATGCATTTATCTCAACACTATATTTTTCATCTCTAAATATTTAGGAAGATATACCTTACCTCTATACATGAGGATTCCATCATTTCTCAACTCATAATCTTTAATTTTATGCTGAAATTACCTTGTTGTAATGTTTCTTTTGTTTGCATATAACATTGATATGATTTTGTAGCTTCAAAAATTCAGCCTTCCAAATCATATATATACATGCTAATGGTTGTAAAATGCATATCATGCACCCTCTCCTGAGTGCATCATTCATGTTGCTATATTTTCCTTTGATATTATTTATATCAAAATCATACTCACTAAGGAAGTTAAACCATCTAATTTGTCTAGCATTTAAAGTTGGTTGTCCAAACAATTTAATATTTCAAACCACTATGGTCTGTCCTCATCTCAAATATATTTCCCATAAGATAATGTATCCACATATTTAAGGCATGAATTGTGGCTTCCAATTCTAAATCATGTGTGGGATAGTGTCTCTCGTGTTCTTTCAACTTCCTTGACTCATAGCATATCACATGCCCATTTTGGTTAAGGAATCCCATAGTCCCTTCCTTGCAATAATTAGTGCACACAATAAAATATTTATTTGGATAGGAAATCATCAATATAGGTGCACTTGTCAATAAAATCTTCAAGTGTTGAAAACTTTCTTCACATTCAGAGGTCCACTCAAACTTCACACCCTACTTTTGGAAATAAGTGATTGGATGTGTAATCCTTTAGAATCCTTCAATAAATATTATATAACATCTTGCAAGTCCCATGAACGATCTCACCTTTGAGACATTATTTGGTGTTGGACATCCTATAATGGATTATATCTTGTCAAGGTACACTATTATCCCTTTCATTGAAATAATATGGCCCATATAATGTATCTTCCTCTCATAAAATGATCACTTGATCAACATGGCATACAGTTGATGCTCCCTCAACACTTGTATCACCATACTTAGTTGTTTCTCATGCTCTTCTTCATACTTATATTAGATTAGTATTCCATCCAAGAAGATAATGATAAACTTATCCGATTAATTTAAGAAAATACCACTCATCAAACACATGAAGACAATTGGTGCATTTGAAAACCCGAATGGTTCCACTATAAACTCATAATTTCCATACCTTCTTCTAAATGTTGTCTTGCTGACATCTTATTCTTTAGTTCTCATTGGATGATAAGTTGAACTAAGATCAATATTAGAGAATATATTTGCACCTTTTAGTTGAAAAAAAAGATAATCTATCCTTCTCAAATGATACTTATTCTTCATGGTCACCTTATTCAGTTTCCTAAAATCAATGCACAACCTCAAGGTTCCATCCTTCTTCTGGGAAAAAAATGTCAGGACACCCCAAGGTGACACACTTGGGAATGTATAACCCTTCTTCAAAATATCTTCAAGATGCATCTACAGTTCCTTCAACTCTGGTGTACTCATCCTATAAGGAGTCTTGGACACTAGGAAAACTCTTGGCATCAAATTAATGGAGAAATGTATATCTCCCTTTGGTGGAAACCATGGTATCTCTCTAAATAAATCGTCATAATCTTTCGATATTGGATGATGTTCAATACTTGGAACTTTATCCTTAGTTTCCTCTTCCATATGGGATGCATGAATTTGGCATCCTTTCCTAAAGCTTCTTCTCATATATAAGGATGAAATTTATCTTGAACTATTCTCAAGTTTCCTTCATCATCTAAACAAGTGAATGCCTTGTTATAAAAAATGTAGGACAACATGATGTTTATCCAACCAATCCATACAAATCAAGAAATCATACTCTGATACTTCTGCAATAATGGAAAAATAGTGGAGTGATGTCCCCATGTATAAATATTTGATAATGCCCCACTCCTACCGATAATGGGTTTGATTCCCATGTATCCATATACTCCACAAATCTTGGGAATTTGTCTTTATGATGGCATTCTATATTACATATAATACAGCAAACTTTTTCATGATTTTCCTTTCCTTTTATCATTTTTGACAATTGAATCCTTAGTGAAACCAACTGTGACTGAACCTATGCCATCCTTGCGCCATATCCTACAAAAAATTCTTATAACTTCATCATTATTTCTAATTCTTTTGTTTGGGATGTGACCTTCTGTTGTGTCAGAGGACAAAGAATGTGCAGAAACATACCTGCAATAAACCATTATCTATGTTTTTCATCAAGAGTATGGAATCTTAATCTACCCATAAGATCTTTAAACCTTTGATCGTAATCCCAAACTATCGATGTTTTTATTTTCTTAATTTATTTCATCTCTGTCATGTACTACGATTTAGATTTTGGCTTCTGAAATTCCTTTAATAAATCTTTTCCAATTTCTGCCAATATCTTTGATTGTATGATACTTCATGTACCATTATCGTGTGTTACCTTTGAACATCGTTGATAAATTCCCAATCTTCTTTGTCTCATTCTAGACATTATTTGCAATCCATATCGTCTCACATAGAAAAAAATGTTTCTCTAGGTCTTCTAAGCCCACTCCCTGGAATTCATACATTCTTAATGTGTTATTTATTCCTGCCATTGTATTCTACATAGTACTTATTTTTTATGATGTTTTTTGAATCTGGTTCATTGTGTTACTTCCACTATTCTGACTATTTCTCTTACTCCCTCCACTAACTACAATTTATCTTGACAAAGTTTTGATTTTTTCTTCATATCTTGGTGATGCACATGCGGTCATGGGTTCGACACACATTTAGATCTGAGATGGACTTCCTTATTTTGCTGGACTACACTGACGATCCTTTTCTTTCTCTTCCCTTCTCTATACAGTTTGATATGAAGCACTACATAGGGGTCTCTTTTCTCAAACACTTTGTGCTTCTCTTCTCTCTTAGCCATAATCTCCATCTTACTATACCTAAACCTTTTCCCACAACGCAATATTCCATTCTCTCCATCTGAATCATTGTCTTCCTCTCTTGGCATCCTTAGTCCATATATTCCTTACTCATCCTTTTCATCTATTTCCACTCTTATACCATCCTCTGGACATCCCCCAATCTTCCTATGTTCACGAAGGTTCCTAGCAATAAGATTCCATCTTTATAACATTCTTTTCACACAAAAACATCTTTATCAAGGTAGACAATGCATTCAAAAATATCCCATGAAGACCCTTGAAGAATTCCCTCTCTATGATACTATAGGATTAGGTACAATCTATTGTAAACTATGTAATTAACCCCCCAATATACTATTCAACCAAAAATAAATTGTGTGAGAAACTTTATTACTTATTGTATTCAACCATTTGATCAGTTCAAGACTCTAGTTTCTTGAAGCTTTAGCTAGAAATATTCCATCATTCTCCACTAGCCTTTCTAACCATTCAGTCAAAATTATCTAAAACTCACCAAACAAGATTTCATAAAGATCTATAAACACATACCTTTGCAACCATTGTTCATCACTAATTTGTGGGTTCGTATTATGTTCTTTGGAAAATTGTAGTTCCTTCGTCCTGAACCATTATGTCACTAGTACATATGAGCAAATTTGCAATGATTTTTCGTTGATATTGCCACACTTATCCGTCGCAATTTCCACGAAAGCCGAGATTTGTTTTCGTCGGAATAATTCCGTCTCTATATCCACGATCCAAGTGTGCGTGGAAAAATCAATGAAATTAGCTCTCCATGTGTCACCACCTTCAATATCGGTTAACCCTATGCATCATCGCAATTACGACGAACTATCATCGTAATAACAATGAAGAAATGTGGCAATTACAACGAAACTTCGTCACAATTGGGAAAAAAAGTTATGCCAAGCCAATAACTTATGACACAGTTGCTGAATGTGCAATGAAATTCCATTGCAACTTGCAAAAAAAATCTGTGGTAATATCGACGAGTGCAATATCTCAAAACCAAATTTACGATGCACATGCTATATATGCGATGAATATTCATGGCAAATTGCGACGAAGTTTCATTTCTATAGCGACGGTTGTGGTAAAATAGTAAAATTTTTCCGACGAACTTACGTCGATATTGTGACGATTACTTTAGGTTTAAAAAAAAAAAATTACATGAAATATGGTATACCATATTACAATGTAATATGGTAATGCCATATTACATTTTAATATGGCATTACTATTACATTGTAATATTGTAATATTATAATATATTGTAATATATATATCCCCTACAAATAATCAAGGCACTAATCAACCAAATATTGTAAGCATGTGTTATCATGAAGTTGGATTAGAAGTAAGGATACCAATATGACAATATACACAAAGAATAATTTGGAATATTACTTTCAAAAAAACACATGGATTGAATGAGTGAGTCATTATGCAATTTATATTACACAATACTATGACAACACTTATAAGATGTATGGATGGTATCTTAAGACCATTTCTCTAACTTGTTTATTGTAGCCTCCTTGGATGATATTTTGACTTTTAGCAAGATTTGGGAAGATCATTTGAAACATTTGGAGATGATATTTTTAACCCTTCAACACAATTAATTGCAAGCCAACATGAAGAAATATGA
>ML779615.1:778763-794429 GCA_009831015.1 Picea engelmannii | reverse complement strand
GTTACAGTCCCCTCTAGCAGCTCTGGGGGAACTTTTGAATCTGAAGACAACACAATCCCGTCTCCACCCCTTACCCGAGGGCGCAAGACCAACAAAGCGCGCAGAGAAAAGGAGGCGACCTCCAACATTTCTTTAGGATCTCAAAAAAAGCTGGACCCCTTCATTAAGGGGAAATCAACCCCCTTTTTCATGATTTAATGCTTTGCTTCTGTCTTTTGCTATGCTCACAGTTTGTGAGAATTTACTCATGTATGCATCCCTGTTCATATTCTCGAATTAGATCAAGGAGTAGAGGGGAATGGTCTCTCAAGACATTCACAAGAAGGTTGGCAGCACTGTTAGAGGTCACCAACCTTCTTCAAATTTGTAACTTTCTGATTCTGGCTGGCCAAAGTGTCGATTAATGCAACATAACCGTTTTCGTCAAAAAAAAAAAAAAAGTAAGATTTAGGAAATTAAGTAGTGGAGGAAACTTAATAAAGGAAAGATGGGAACTCATGGTAAAAAGCAAGGTCAACATAGAAAGGAATCTGGAATTAAGAACCTGCTAATTTGAGCTAATTTAGTAACATCTTTTTTTTAGGAAAGTATTTAAAACATGTAAGGGGATCTAGGAACACCTAGGAGTAAATTTAGGAGTGAATCTAGGTGGGTGAGGGATTTGAGACAATTAATAAATTTAAAGAAAATATTTATTGGAGAAAGGAGGGGGATGGACGACACTTGTGCGATGGAGAATATTTAGAATATTTTATTGAAACTTAATTTAAAATATGATTTAGGAAAGTTGATGGGTCTCAAAACTCTATAAAAGAAAAGGGAGATGAGAAAGAAGGGGATCGGTGGTTAGTGTAACGTTACGCTGCCGGATTTGTGACTTGACTAATTGCTTGTGAGGAGTTGGGATTTTCCCAGCTTCGATAGGAGTGGTAGCTCGGCCTTGTGAGGCGAGTTGGGAAGCTAGATGGACCATCTGGATTGTGTGTGGCCCCTTTGTGGCTCGGGGGGATAAGGGGCAATAAGAGTACCCCTAGCGATTGGCTGGGAGGTACCGATGTAGTCTCGACGGTCGGCGAGGGGAGCGGCACGTAGCAGGAGAAGTACGGAGCGCGCAGTCATCATTCGAGGCGGGAGTTAAGGCAACGGTATGTTTTTCATTTTGCATGTCGGTATTAGATAAAATAATTTTATGATCTCGGCATTGCCGCCCTTCCTTGGATCTGTGTGATCTCCCGCTCTGCCTTGCGTTTTTGTTGTCTACGTTTTTATATTGTCGGGGGCATTTTTACATGGCCCTGGGCGTTTTTATATTGTCGGGGGTGTTTTTACATTGCCCTGGGTGTTTTTATATTGTCGGGGGCGTTTTTAACTTTGTCATGGGTGTTTTTTTACATTTTGTTGTGGGTGTATTTACTTCTCTGTGGGCGATTTTACATTTCCATGGGCGTTTTTGCAATTTGCTGTGGGTGTATTACTTTACTGTGGGCGTATTTACTTCTCTGTGGACGATTTTACATTGCCATGGCCATTTTTGCAATTTGTTGTGGGTGTATTACTTTACTGTGGGTGTATTTACTTCTCTGTGGGTGATTTTACATTGCCATGGGCATTTTTGCAATTTGCTGTGGGTGTATTACTTTACTTCTAAATGGGCGATTTTACATTGCCATGGGCGTTTTTTCAATTTGCTGTGGGTGTATTACTTTACTGTGGGCATATTTACTTCTCTGTGGGCGATTGTACATTGCCATGGGAGTTTTTGCAATTTGCTGTGGGTGTATTACTTTACTGTGGGAATATTTACTTCTCTGTGGGCGATTTTACATTGCCATGGGCATTTTTACAATTTGTTGTGGGTGTATTACTTTACTGTGGGCGTATTTACATCCCTGTGAGCGTTTCTACATTGCCGAATGCTGGGGTGTGTCTTCTTACTGATTGGCAATGGTGGTACCTTGGTAGTTGAGTCTTTTATTTTACATTTGTTTACTCACAGTTATTTGGTTTATATATTTTTGTGGTTGCCGATTCCCATTCTTAAATGGGCAAATTGGACTGGCCACCAATCCTCCCACTTCTATTGCTTCAGAATTGTTATGTAGGGAAATTAACATAAATATTGTAATTATAGAATGTCAGGTTCAATGCGATTATCTATTGTGGAATGTTAACGCCAAGAGAAAGGTTACGGTTAAACCCTTGTCATATACTAGTAACAGAAAATAAAATGTGACTAAGATTTATTGCTAGCAAGCGGCTTTAATTATGCACAACATGGCAGATGTTAGTGTATAGTGGAATAATACTAAAATAAGTTTTGAGTATGAAAATGTATTTTCAAAGAAATCATATTGGTACTTTAGTGGTAATCATTTTGTCGTATTTACATTCAATATTTAGAAGCCTTGTTAGGATAAGAGATGATATTATCTCTTGTTTTCAGATGAATCTTCAGATCTGAGAGTTTTACATATTGACTGTAAATATGATATAGATCATAAGTTATTAAGAAATTGTTGTTAAAAAACTTTATAGCTATAAAATAAAGTTAATTTTTTTTATTATCAATAAATAAAATTGTGAAATAATTAACCATAAAAAAGGTAGTAGTTAAGAATTAAAAATGCAAAAGAAATTTGATTACTTATTTGGAATGACACAAGATTGATTTCTCTTAAATGCATCCTATTAACATGACTTATATTTAAGGGTGTAGGTTATTATAAATGTCTTATTAAAAATGTTTTTTTTTTATCAATTGTTTTTATCCTATCTTAAATTTAATACATAATATTGATTTGTCCACGATTAATAATTGCTTTTATCCTATCTTAAATTTGATTGTTTTTAATACCTTATTTTAAATTTGATTGTTTTTATCCTATCTTAAATGCATTGTAACAGTAATTTACATTGTCATTGAAAGGGTAATGTCATGGTAATTATTATTTCTGAAGTTGTAAGAGTAATGTTTTTCCCCTATAATGTAGAGGGTAAAGTTAGTGTTAGAAATCATATAAAAAGTAATGTCACTATTATTCTATCTGAAATGTTATGTTAATGAAAGGTAATTTTGATGGAATGTCATGAATCGCAATGTAATGAATTGTAAGTGAAGTGCTAATGTAATGTACTGGGATGTATTGAAATGAAATGGAGTGTTAATGTAAGGTAATGCATTGTAATGTAACGTTAAGGTAAAGTGGTGTAATGTTTTATGTAAGGCAACATGATTGTGATTATTGCAAGTCATTGTGATATAAAAGGTATTATGGGCATCATTTCATGGCGACACTATTATCATTTTCACTGTTAGTGATAGCATACAATTGTAATGCCCTTGAACTAAGTAAAATTGAGATTTTATGACTTAATAAATGGGGGATTGAGATTAATTGGATTTACCTTATGCTAAAGGTACTCGTTGGTTAATGAAGTTTAAATGGAGTAATTGATCTGTAATCAATCACAGTTTATTCGTATACAATACCTTGTCTTATTTTGGTTGGTCGTTATCTGAGTCCTTTTGCCTTGCGCCTTCCATAGAGGACGTGGTTGCTCATTTACTTATTGTTGTGCTTGACTGTGGTAATTTTATTGCGTGGTATGCTTGTGTTGGGTGGGATGTAGACACCTCCATGTAGCCTAGTATATAAGTCTGTGTGTGTGATTATTTTGTGTAAAGAATCCTATGCCATATCAAGAGTCTTGGGCCCTTTAAAGGCAGGGTTTCCACTCTTGTGACACACCTGATGGAGATTACTAGTTTCTGCCTGAGAAGTCGGCCAGGAGCCTATCTGACCTTCTCTCTCTCAGGAGAAGAGAACTAAGATTAAACGCCCTGCTTTCCTGTGCAGAAATAGTAAAATCTACTACTATGGATTCTTCCATCTGTGTTCGTATGGTACATAACTCAGTATGTCATTTATTGCTTGCAGTTACTTGTTTTGCGCCTTAAGTCTTCTTATTGTGATCATCGTGGTTGCGTCTTGTTGGTTGTCGGGTGGTGACGTAGAGTCAAGTGTGTCTGTTCCTTTTTACACGCACTCACACACCTTAAACAAAAAAAAAAAATTGCACTTGTTATCAGAGTTGTTGTCGTAACGAGGAGGGTCGTTACATTTGGTATCAGAGCCTATTTGACCCGTGGCTTGGGATTCGCTACGACTTTCATTGACATGATTAGATTTGATTATATTGTTTCTGATCGAGTTGATTGTGTGCATGCACGGTAATCATGGTTAGAGGATGCCGAGGAGGAAAACGATGGGGTGCTAGGGGAGGGGCCGTGACGCCTCCAGTAGCATCCACGCCTGAGGATTCTAACCCCCAGGGAGGCGAGCAGGTTCTCGGACAGGAGCAGATAGCAGTTGGAGACGCGGTCAGGATGATGAGGTCTTTTTAGCACATGTTTGAGGCACTGATCAGTCGCTTGGACAGAGACGAGGCCAGGGCACCGGTACTCGTTGAGGTTCCATCGCGCGCATCGGCTGTTACAGGTGGCATTCACCGCGAACTCGAGAAGGTTAAATTTCCTGAGTTCTTTGGTGCCCCGGATGGCGCCGCCGCCGAGGCATGCTTGGAGAATATGGCGATGTGCTTCGCACTTCGTGATTATACATCCAACATGAAGGTTCACATGGCAGTCTTTCAACTGAAGGGGAGCACTCTTCTATGATGGAAGACGCTCCTGCCGCAGCTAAACATGACTGTCGAAGACGTGTCATGGGAACTGTTCAAGAAATGGTTTCGAGAGAGGTATCTTTCAGAGGAATTCATTGAGCATCAGCTCAATGAGTTCAACACTTTACGACAGGGAGGTCGTACAGTGCCCGAGTACGAGGCACGTTTTATGGAGCTACTCTGGTATGCTCTGCACCTTAACACAGAGAAACTCAAGGTCAATCGGTTCGTGTTTGGCCTTAACAAAAGCCTACGTGCAAAGGTTAGGATCTTGATGCCTCAAAACTTGCAGGACGCTATCCAAAATTCCCTCATAGTAGAGGAGGATCTTATCAGTGGGGGTCAGACTAGGACTCCAGCGAGACTAGCAGGGCAGGGTTCATCTGGAACGCTGCAGCACCAGACACCAGCGAGACATACTCTGGGATATCGTGGCTTCCAGAGGGGATCCAATTTAACTACACCCCGATGACTGCCACCTCAGCAGTGGACACCTTATCAAGGACCACAACACCAGCAGCAGCGTTGCCCACAGCAGCAACAGTTTAGGCCTGTTCAGCAGAATAGACCAGGTTTTCAGGCTGGTGGGCAGTCATTTTCTACTTCGGGTACCAGGAATACTGGGCTGAAGAAGGGGTGTTGCACGTGTGGCGAGCCACACTACCAACATGATTGTCCTGTGGAGAGGACCAGGGTGTCCGGATCAGCAGGACCCACTACAGTGGGAGATATGGGCAAGGCCCATTGGATTCATGCGGCGATGAATAACCGTTAGGTAGAGCACCAGTCGACTGTGCTTGAGATGATAGGTACTGTCACTGACCAAACCCTTAGTATTTTGATAGACCCAGGTGTTACTGAGAGTTTCATTTCTGGTGCAGTGCTAGAAAGGATTAAGGTAAAGGTAGTTGAACAGGATGAGTTTAGCTTTGTGGAGATGGCTTCGAGAGACAAACAGAAGGTTGGAGGAAAGGTTACAGGCTGTTCCCTTAACCTGGGAGAGTTTTTCACGAGGGTCAACTTGTACATCACGATCTTAGGATCTTATGACATCGTGATTGGTATGGATTGGTTGGAATCGCATGAGGCGATACTCAAATGTAAGACGAAACAGTTGATCTTGATCGATGATGAGGGACAGAGACGTGTTATTGTAGGATGGAACCAGGGAGTATCACTGAGGTTTTTTACTCCCTTATAGTTACAGAAGAGTATGTGCAAGGGGTGCAAGATTTATGCGATCCTTGCGCTAAACGAAAAGGGAGTAGCGGAAGGTCTAGAACCCCTTCCGGTGGTGAAGGAGTTTGCGGACGTATTTCCAGAGGAGTTACCTGGGATGCTGCCGGAGAGAGAATTGGAGTTTACTATAGACCTGAAACTGGGGACCAAACTGATAGCAAGAACGCCTTATCGGATGTCGACCCCGCAGTTGCAAGAGTTGAAAATGCAACTGAAGGAGTTGTTGGACCTAGGACTGCTACTTCCTAGTGTGTCACCATGGGGTGCACTGGTTATTTTCATACGAAAGAAGGATGGATCATGGAGACTTTGCATTGACTACCATCAACTGAACAAGGCTACGATCAAGAATCAGTATCCCTTACCTAGAATTTATGATCTGTTCGATTAAATGAAGGGTGCGACGGTGTTCTCCAAGATCGATTTGTGATTAGGGTATCACCAGTTATGGATCAAGGAGGATGACGTCCCTAAGACCTCCTTTAAGATGATATTTGGACATTACGAGTTTACTATTTTACCATTTGGATTGAAAAACACCCCAGGGGTATTCATGAGTTTGATGAACGGGGTGTTTCGCGAGTACTTGGACAAGTTCGTCCAAGTATTCATTGACGATATTTTGATCTACTCTCGGATGACAGAGGAGCATGACGAGCACTTGCGCTTGGTACTACAGTGTTTACAAGAGCAAAACCTGTATGGGAAGTTGTCCAAATGCTCTTTTTATCAATCGAGGATTCACTACTTAGGGCATGTCATCTCCGGCGAAGGCATTGTCGTGGATCCAGCAAAGGTTGAGGCTATTATGGAATGGCCTGCACCAACGAATGTCACAGAAGTGCGTAGTTTTATGGGTTTAGCAGGATACTATCGATGGTTTGTCGAGGGATTTTAGAGGATAGCAAATCCGATCAAGGAATTGTATAAGAAAAACAAGAAGTTTGTTTGGACCGAGAAATGCGTGGAAGCATTTTGAAGGCTTAAAGAGTTGTTGACAATAGCGTCGATACTAAAGGTCCCTGACATGGACACAAACTTCTTGGTATGCACTAACGCATGCAAGGAAGGTTTAGGCGGAATCTTGATTCAAGACGGACGAGTGATTGCTTACATTTCGAGGAAATTGAGAAGGCATGAGGAGAACTACGTGACGCACGATTTGGAGTTATTAGCCATCGTATATGCCTTGAAGGTTTGGAGACACTACCTTGTTGGTCGAAAATTTGAATTAAAGACTGATCATTGTGGACTACAACACATTTTTACGCAAAGCGACCTGAACGCGCGACAACGACATTGGTCGAAATTGCTTAGCAAGTACGTCTTCGAGATTGCTTACATAAAGGGAACAATGAACCAAGTGGCTGATGCTTTGAGTCAGAGACCATGCATATTTTCAGTGTTTCCTCTTCAGACGAATCTACGTGAGAATATTCTCACTTTACAGCGTGATGATGATTGGTACAAAGAAATCGAGGATTTTATCGAACAAAACACAATGATGATACCACGATATGAGGGATTTTCTTTTGATAGCGATGGGTTATTGAGGTTTAGAGGTCGGATTTACGTACCGCCAAATGACGAGTTGAGGATGTTGATCGTGAGCGAGGCTCATAGAGAAGTTTACATGGCCCACCCAGGAGTCACGAAGATGAGGGAAAACCTTAAACCCTTATTCTTCTGGAAGGGAATGAAGGCTGACATAGTCAACTTTGTGGCTATATGTCTAGAGTGTCAGCAGGTAAAGGTTGAACATAGACACCCGGCAGGATTACTTCAACCACATGCCATTCCGGAATCGAAATGGGAAGTTATTTCGATGGATTTTATTGTTGGATTGCCACTGATGGTAAGGAGACACGACTCAATTTTTGTAGTAGTAGACACTCTGATGAAGAGTTCTCACTTTATTCATGTGCGTATGATGTATCAGGAACCTGACATAGCGATATTTTTCATCAGTGAGATTGTGAGGCTGCATGGCGTGCCTAAGAAGATTATATCTGATCGAGGATCGATGTTTACTGGACGATTTTGGACGAGTTTCCAAGAGGCCTTGGGAAACCAACTTAATTTTAGTACTGCATATCACCCAGAGACTGATGAATAGACCGAACGAATGAACCAAACCTTGGAAGACATGTTGTGCATGTACGTGATGGACCAACAAAAGCATTGGGAGGAATTCTTGCCTCTAGTAGAGTTCACTTACAACAACAGTTACCAGAGCAGCATTAAGATGGCGCCTTTTGAGTTTCTTCATGGGCGACCATGTCGGACGCCGTTGATTTGGGATCAGCTTGAGGATAGGGTCCTGGTGGGACTAGAAGTGATCTAAGAAATGGAAGAGCAAATCCAAACCATAAGATAAAGGATTAAAGAAGTGCAGGATCGACAGAAGAGTTATGCCGATGCGCACCGAGTCGACTGTAGTTACGAGGTCGACGATCGAGTCTTCTTGCGGGTTAAATTGCATAAGAGTTCGATCAAGTTTGGAAAGGGAGCTAAACTCTCTCCTAGGTTCGTGGGACCTTTTGAGATTGTGGAGAGAAAGGGGCCCGTGGCCTATCGACTAGCCTTGCCTGATTATTTGAGGCGTATGCACGATGTTTTTCATGTATCTGTTTTGAGACATTATATTAGTGATCCTACACATGTGATTGACATGAGTTCTTTGCAGGTATTGGATGAGGGAGAGCTCACGGCTGAGCTGGTCTGCATCTTATATCATCGCGTTCGATAGTTACAACGTTGAACGGTAGATCAGGTCAAGGTCCAGTGGGACAGTTATAGTCCACACTCGGTGACCTGGGAGGACGCATATGATATGCGCCAGCAGTTCCCATTTTTGTTTGGTAGATAGACTTATGATACTGTGGTACTTTTATTTCGGCATTTATACTAAGAAACTTCGGGACAAAATTTAGACCAAGAGGGGGTGTATGTAACATCCCGCTCTGGCGCACTGAGAAAACTTATTCTTTGAGGACACTTTCTCGCAAGTGATCTAGACTCTTATGATGTTAAAACATTTATCCTTGATTATGATGCGTTATGATAGATGACATGATGTTTTAATGCTTTGACGTAGACAGGTTCTTTGACTCATTTTTATTGAGTGTGCAGGGTTTTGGACCTTGAGGATGTAGAGGCATCAGTGGAACCCCTTGGACTCCGGATTGAGTCAGGGAGTGTGCTATTTGGGTTGATTTATTTACTGTGACATTTTATTGATTTGATGCTATGATGTTAACATGTTCTGACATGATTGTTGATGATGCAGGCTGACGATATCTTGCCGACCAGAATCACATAAAGAGTAAAGGGGCCACAGATGATTTCCAGAGAGGTTGAGGGAGAGGTGTGGACAACATCCCTGCCATAGCCTACTAGCACTCCCGCCATGGCTTGAACTATAGGTTAATGATTACATAGTTCGAGAGGATCCACGATGCCATGAGGGAAGATTGTGACAGTCGCTCACAATGATTCTAAGGGGCACACAATAAGCCAGGGGCCTTATTCCTTAGAGCCCTTAGTCTCCCACAAGTTCACCTGGCAGAGTGTTGAGTCCAGGGGTTATAGATGTCTACCAATCAGTCAAGTTGGCGAGTGGCACCCTTGGATCATGTGGTGCATCCTGAAGGGCATGTCACACAAAAGAAACACAAGTTTGCGAGTGGCACCCTTGGAGCACATGGTGCATCCTGAAGGGCACGTCGCGCAAAAGAAACGACTGAGGCAAGTGGCACCCTTGGGGCATGTAGTGCGTCCTGAAGGGCACGTCGCATTGATGATGATGAAGTAATGAACCTAGATGGCCCTAAGACATTAACGTCTTAAGAAATACTTAAACAACTTCCCTAACTAAGTGTCGCCTAGTTCAGAATCTAAGTCCTAAGTCTAAAATTTTTCTAGGGTAAAAATTTAGTCTAACCTTAAAGAAAAAGACCCTAGCATAAAAATAACAATTTAAACAAAAACCCACTTAAGTAATAGTTGTGTCTTCATAAAATTCTTGGGGTAAATGACGAGAGTAAGAATTAAATTAAAACTAATGGTTTTAAAATTTTGCAAAGAAGAAATTTTTTTCTAATTTGTGAAAGTACAAAACATATTAAATCAATAATAAAAGGGAAAGATTTAATAACACAACTGCCATTTTGGGATTTAATAAGAAGGGAATAATAAGATTTAGGAAATTAAGTAATGGAGGAAACTTAAGAAAGGAAAGATGGGAACTCATGGTAAAAAGCAAGGTCAACATAGTAAGGAATCTGGAATTAAGAACCTGCTAATTTGAGCTAATTTAGTAACATATTTTTTTTAGGAAAGTATTTAAAACATGTAAGGGGATCTAGGAATACCTAGGAGTAAATTTAGGAGCGACTCTAGGTGGGTGAGGGATTTGAGACAATTAATAAATTTAAAGAAAATATTTATTGGAGAAAGGAGGGGGATGGACGACACTTGTGCGATGGAGAATATTTAGAATATTTTATTGCAACTTAATTTAAAATAAGATTTAGGAAAGTTGGTGGGTCTCAAAACTCTATAAAAGAAAAGGGAGATGAGGAAGAAGGGGATCGGTGGTTAGCGTAACGTTACGCTTCTGAATTTGTGACTTGACTGATTGCTTGTGAGGATTTGGGATTTTCCCAGCTTCGATAGGAGTGGTAGCTCGGCCTTGCGAGGCGAGCTGGGAAGCTATACAGACCATCTGGATCGTGTGTGGCCCCTTTTTGGCTCAGGGGGATAAGGGGGAAGTAGAGTACCCCTAGTGATTGGCTGGGAGGTACCGGTGTAGTCTCGACGGTCGGCGAGGGGAACGGCACTGAGAAGGAGCGGTACGAAGGGTGCGGTCATCATTCGAGGTGGGAGTTAAGGAAACAGTATGTTTTTCATTTTTCATGTCGATATTAAATAAAATAATTTTATGATCTCGTCATTTCCGACCTTCCTTGGATCTGTGCGATCTCCCACTCTGCCTTGCGTTTTTGTTGTTTGCTTTTTTATATTGCCAGGGGCATTTTTACATTGCCCTGAGCATTTTTGTATTGTCGGGGGCGTATATTCCAACAACCATGACATTATTAAAGGGAGTGTCCACTTCCATCAGTGACATGTATGTACTTTTGTGCATCATACCATGATACAGAAGATTATCCAACACTCTTGGGAAAGATCACAAAAAAAAGGAACCAGAACAACTAAAATTTTGAATGGATCTCTATAGAATCCAGGTATGATGGGAGAAACATCAATATAGTCACTTGAGGAGGATCCAAGATAGGATCATACATAGTAAAACAAGATCCAGTGAAACACCAATGGGTTAAGAAGGATACTAAGCCACAAAAGCAGTTTCATGCATGAAAAGAAAAGGAAACATTGAAGGAGGCTAGACATGAGTTTCTCAAGAAAAATGTTGCATCTACATCAGTCATGCAACAAAATCAGAACTCACCAATGTATGAAATTCCCTCCTCAATGGACCACACCAATGAAGCACAACCGTTAGAGCAAGTAAGTAACATAAAATTTTTTCTAGAATCTCGTGTTAAGTTATTGAAGGATCCATCATCTGTTAAGATCTTAAAAAATCTGCTAGAAATATGTAACACAGAGGAAAAAGGAAACTTAGAATAGAAAATAGTCAATGATCTCCATACAAGAAGAAGGACAAGAAGATAATTCAAATTGAATGTCAACAATGGGGATTTTAATATGGGTGATATCATACTAGATTTAGGCTATGAAGTAAATGTTTTACCTAAAAATACATGGAAGTGTATGGGAGAACCCATGCTAGGATATTCACCTATCTATCTAGAATTAACAAATCAACACAGAGTGCTGCTAATTGGAAGGATTAAAAGTGTGACAGTAGATTTGGATGGAGTGTGCACTATGGCATACTTTGACGTAATAGAGATAGTATATGACACAACACCTTACCCAACATTGCTTGGAAAAGATTGAGAATTTGATAAACATGCTATATTCAACCTAAATACAAGGAAAATGACATTTGAATCAGGTGAATATAGATTCATTGCAGCATTGGATCCATCATATGGAGAAATTTTTGTAGAACCCACTTGTTTGGATCTGGAGGAAATAAACCAGTTGTACAGAACCATCGTGCGAGGAGAGGATTATGTTAACTCAACTATAGATGGGGTACTCAGCTAGAGAAGCATTACATCATGTGATTTTGACTAAGACATAGGTTAGGAGAATTTCCAACAGAGGTTACATGAAGTTTCCACAAGGAGGTGTGCAAGAATAGACTCCACAGTAAGATGGGTTGGTACAAAGATAAGAGAGCCTCCCAGTTTTCATGGGTTAAATGACTTAGAGGAATTTTTCAAAAAATATGAAGACAAAGTATTATAAAATCATAGGCTCTTAGACCTAGATATCGTACTCAAGGCCACACCTACAAGATGATGGGGTGCGCAGAAATAAACCATTCAGGACTGGTACCAATGTAAATGACTACTGCACATTAGATTTGGTGCAGAGCAACGAAGTAATAAAATGTAGAGGTATGATGGACATGGAACACCAATTGAACACTTAGAGAAGTGAAAGGAACAATGGAGGATGATACCACCAAAGTAATGGCCTCATCACTTTATCCATATGTTGGAAGGAATTCCATGAAACTGGTATATAGACTAGGAGATGCACAAAGGTACTATAGAGTGGACATGCTTACAACAAAATTTCATAGTAACCTTCTCATTTGAACATGAGAACACCAACATGGATTCAACATTGAAGCTAATACATGGAATGATATTTATTGATGAACCATAAGTTGAAATCATGATAGAATATCAACAACAAAATGGACATACAATCAAAGAGTTACTCTCATGCTATCATGTGGAAGAGGAACCACCAGATGCAGATGATTTGCACAACATTCAAATTACAGATATTGAAGGAGAAGGAGAGGTGGAAGGTTTATATTTGGAGTTAGAAGTATTTTTTGCACCAATCAAAGATAATAAAGTCAACATTGGGATGAATGACAATCCTAAAATTGTAAGTAATGGAGACTATTGGGATGAGAAAATAGTAGAAAGAATAACATAGTTACTATGCAAATACAGTGACCTATTTCCAACAACCTTTATAGAGATGAAAGGCATAGTAGGGGAGCTAGGTGAGATGAAGATACCTCTCAAAATTGAGTCTAGACCTGTCAGGAAAATACCCTACAGACCGAATCCAGTATATAAGAAGAAAGTGAAAGCATAAATTGATAGAATGTTGGAAGTTGATATCATAGGACCAGTAGAGGAATCTGAATGGATAACTCCTATGGTAGTCCAAGAAAATAAACAAGTGGGGGTAAGTGTTTGTGTGTATCTGAGGAAACTTAATGATGCTTTCTTACATGACCCTTTCCCTACCCCTTTTACAGATGAAGTCTTAGAGAATGTGGGAGGCCAGGAAGCATATTCATTTATAAATGGATTTGTAGGATACCATCAGATCAAAATAACTCTAGAAGACAGGTATAAGACTACTTTTGCTACAGAATGGGGATCCTAACAATATACATTCATGCCATTCAGGTTGAAGAATGCACCAACCATATTTTCAAGAGTAGTCATAGCTTCTTTTATGGAATTCATACATCAATTTTTATAAGTATATATGGATGATGTAAATTCTAACCTTGTACAATATCTACTACAAACTGATATTCAGAAAAGAACAGAAAAGATACAATGGAAAATACAAACATTACACAGAGATTGTTCACCTGGAAACCCAAACCAGGAAAACCAGCATATATTATATCCATACATTGTGTTACATTGTTTACAATACAATATACATATAGGAGCCAGCGGCATCCAAAAACCTAACCCAATGACCTGGATTAGTCCAAAACCCTAATTCCTTAACCGGAAATAGAAAACCATCGGCAAAAAACCATGTGTCGAAAAACCACCTAATATCATGTGGTCCCAGAAATATGTCGTCCCGAAAATATGTTGTCCCGGAAAAAAAAAATTGGGGGCGTTGCCCCCGAACCCCCACACAAGGGGCTCTGCCCCCCTGCACCCCCCCTCTAACCCCCTTGTGTGCCCGACGCAGATGCTCAGACACTACTACTCTTGCAAAGAATATAAAACATACCCAACATTCTCCCACTTGTTGTTTTCTTTGCACACAGGGGGTTACAGGGTTACATAGTCAACAATCCAGGGTAGAAATGCCCATGGATCCTCTACACCAAGAGAACTTCTCAGTGCTCACAGATTTTGTTAATGAATCTGCAACATTCTTCAAAGTGTCCACCTTCATCAATGATACTTTCTTTTCTTCAATCATGTCTCTTACAAAGTGATATTGAACATCAATGTGCTTTGTCTTCGAATGATAAGAAGGGTTCTTTTCCAAGAAAATTGCACTCTGACTGTCACATTCTATCCTTACAGCTTCTTGTACCAACCCAATACCTGAACACAATATTTATAACCATACTGCTTCCTTACTTGCATGAGTGGCTACCATGTATTCATATTTTGTAGTTGAAAGTGCCACTACAACCTGTATTTTGCTCATCCAACTTATTGCTCCTCCAAACAGGTTAAACACATACCCTCTTGTGGATATCCTACGATCCAAATCTCTAGCCCTGTCTACATCCACAAAGCCATGTATATCGACCACTTTGTCCAATCCAGTTCTTCCTTCATAGCATAATCCATTGCTAGCAGTGCCACGCAAATACCTGAAAACCCTATTTACTGTTGTCCAATGCTCCTTCCCTAATTTTGACATATATCTGCTCAAAACTCCCACTACATGTGTAATGTCTGGTCTAGTACAGACCATTGCATACATCAAACTGTCAACTACACTCACATATGGAACATGAGACATGTCCTCCTCTTCTTCATGTGTCTTGGGACACTGATCCGTAGATAACTTTACACCAATAGGAATAGGAACCTTAACTGGTTTACATTCCTGCATATTAAACCTATGCAATATGGTCTGGACATATTTTCTCTAATTTAACTAGATTTTTCTCCTTTTTCGATCTCTTTTAATTTCCATGCCCAAAATGAAATTTGAAGCACCTAGATCCTTCATGTCAAATTTAGAGGACAACTGAGTTTTCACATCTTAGATAATCTCCTTGTTGTTTCCTATCAACAACATGTCATCCACATACAAGACCAAATAAATCAAATGATCACCAATTAATTTAGAATACACACAGTGATCCTCTTTGATTCTTGTGAAGCCAAGTCCCAACATATAAGTATCAAATTTTTGATACCACATCCTTGGTGATTGTTTTAAACCATACAGAGACTTTTCCAGCTTGCATACCAGCTCCTTCTTTCCTTTCATAGCATAACCTTCTGGTTGCTTCATAAAGATTTATTCTTCCAGATCCCCATGCAGGAATGTTGTCTTCACATCCATCTATTCTATTTCAAAATCAAATGTAGTAGCAACAGATAACAAAAATCTTATAGAGGTTAACTTGGCAACAGGAGAAAAAATATCACCAAAATCAATTCCCTCAATCTGGGAATAACCCTTTGCTACTAAGCGAGCTTTGTATTTCTCCACTTTTCCTTCTGCATTCAGCTTCTTTTTAAATACCCATTTGCTACCAATGGGATTTCTTCCAGTTGGCAACTCCACTAGATCCCAAGCCTCATTCTTATCCAAAGATGCCATTTCTTCTTCCAT
>ML779615.1:706064-776809 GCA_009831015.1 Picea engelmannii | reverse complement strand
TTTTTCCAGTCATCTGCAGAAGTTCCTGTAGGTGCCGTACCTGGATCTACCGCGATCCACTGATCTCTGTCCACCAAAATATCTTCCATCTTGAGCTTCCACAGCTCAAATCTTTTCCCATTAAACTTCTCGATCTCCATCTTTGAATTGCTTGCCATTTCTTTTCACCGAAAAAACAATACCGCAGATCTCCCACTGTAATAAGGCTTATCACAGTCCTGAGCCAAACCCTTGACGACAAAGGCGTCCCCCTAAAGACAATAAAGATCTGATACCAAATGTAAATTCTAACCTTGTACAATATCTACTGCAAACTGATATTCAGAAAAGAATAGAAAAGATACAATGGCAAATACAAACATTACACAAATATTTTTTACCTGGAAACCCAAACTGGGAAAACCAGCATATATTATATTGATACATTGTGTTACATTGTTTACAATTCAATATACATATAGGAGCCAGCGGCATCCAAAACCCTAACCCAATGACCTGGATTAGTCCAAAACCCTAACTCCTTAACCAGAAATAGAAAACCATCGTCAAAAAACCATGTGCTGAAAAACCACCTAATATCATGTGGTCCCGGAAATATGTCATCCCAAAAAAAAAAAATCGGGGGCACTACCCCCGAACCCCCGCGTGGGGGGATCCACCCCCCTCTAATCCCCCTGTGTGCCCACTGCAGATGCTCAGACACTACTACTCGTGCAAAGAATATAACACATACCCAACATATGACTGGATTCTATATATTTTTTTAAAGGACCATGTAGAAGTGTTAAGACTCATGTTGAAAAGATGTAGGCGATGTCAGATCTCATTGAATATCAAGAAGTGCATTTTTGGGACACCTTTTGGAATATTGTTGGGACATATAGTATGTAAACAAGGTTTACTAGTGGACCCTGCTAAGATTGCAGTCATTGTAAATTTACCACAACCAATGTCAGTACGCCAATCAAGAGAAACACTGTGACATACAAGCTATTACAAGAAGTTCATAAAGGGGTATGCACAAATTAATAAACTAGTGGAAAAAATGTTAAATAAGGACACCAGATTTAAGTGGAATGAGGACTTTTAACAAGGATTAGACACATTAAAAGAAAATATGGTCACAACGCCTGTCCTAGTATTCCCATACTGGGAAAAGACATTTCATGTGCATGTAGATGCCTCAGCCACAAAAATTCGAGGAATTCTAGCACAACCAGGAGCATGAGACTTAGACCATCCTATAGCATTTGCAAGTAGAAAGTTGTCAGAATTAGAGTAGAATTACAACACCACATAAAGAGAAGGCCTAGCCATGGTATATGCACTTCAAAAATTCAGGCACTATTTACTGGGTGAACACTTTAAAATGTTCATAGACCATTTTTCCCTCAAATATCTAGTCAACAAGATAGTGTTGGGGGGGAGGATCTATAGATGGTTATTGTTATTCCAAGAATTTTATTTCTAAGTGATAGTCAAACCATGGAATGCAAGAGCCGATCACCTGTCAAGGGTAACTAATGGAGAAGAACCTACCAACTTGGAAGACAACTTTCTTGATGCACAACTATTTTCAGTACAGGTAGCTGATGAATATTTCACTGATATTATTGAATTCTTAAGTACATGGGTTGCACCACAAGACTTTAGCACTGTGCAAAAAAAAATCTAGTAGTCAGAGTTGCAGACTATCAACTTATTTCAGGACATTTATACAAAATCGACATACATAGCATTTTGAGAAGGTGTGTACTGGAACATGAAAGGCCCAAAATTTTGGTAGAATGTCATGAAGGTATAGCTGCAGGACACTATGCAGGAA
This sequence comes from Picea engelmannii, assembly GCA_009831015.1. Classification (NCBI taxonomy): domain Eukaryota; kingdom Viridiplantae; phylum Streptophyta; class Pinopsida; order Pinales; family Pinaceae; genus Picea; species Picea engelmannii. The sequence goes on along the minus strand of ML779615.1, from coordinate 774,984 downwards.
AATATGTCACACATAAGGTATTGCGTGTAGGACTATGGTGGCCAACAATCCATAAAGATGCCAAGGAATATTTCTAGAAATGTGATGTCTGTGAGAGGGTTGGAAAACCTAACATAAGGGATGAGATGCCTCTGACACCACAAGTGACTCTGCAGGTATTTGAAAAATGGGAAATAGACTTTGTTGGACCAATCAATCCACCAACAAAAAATTTAGGAGCTAGATATATCATTACTACGACTGAATACTTAACAAGATGGGAAGAAGCAACACCAGTCAAAGACTGTAGTGCAGAGACAACAACACACTTCTTGTTTGAGCAAGTGATCAGCATATTTGGATGTCCCAAGATTTTGATGAGTGACCAGGGCACTCCTTTTATCAATGATACCATTAGATCTATGACTGAGGAGTTTGAATTCTATCACCAAAATATTACACCATATCATCCTTGGGAAAATGGAACAATATAATCTTTCAATAAGATCATGGAAAATGTTCTAACTAAAATCTGCAATGTCAACATGGATGATTGGGACTTGAAGATACCAACATTATTATGGGAATATAGGACCACATGTAATAAGTTGACATGACAAACACCATTTAGACTAGTGTATGGGTAGGAAGCAGTAGTACCATTATAATTTCTAGTACCCAGTCTACGCGTAGCAACAATTACCAACATGACAGAAAGGGGCATAGTACAGGAAAGGTTAATTCAACTGATGGAAATGGAAGAGGACAAAATTCTAGCAGTATTTCACCAGGAAGTACAGAAATCAAGACATGAATCATGACATGACAGACATATTAAAAGTAATATTTTTAAGGAGGGAGACCTAGTTTTTCTCTATGATAGTAAATTTTTTCAACATCCTGGTAATTTTAGGATGCATTAGTTAAGGCCATATGAAGTAAATACTATCATAGATGGGGGATATATACAACTACAAGACTTGGGAGGAATAGAATTGAAAGGAATGATCAACAGTAGTCTGCTAAAATTGTACAAGGACACTAGGCCTACTAACCCTTAAAAGTTACAACGTAGTGGGGAAAGACATGTATATAGTGTCTCATAGCAGAGATTAGGAAAAACATATGACAAAAATAAATAAAAAGGAGAACAAAGGAATAGAAAAATATAAAAGGGAAGAAAAACAAAAAAAGACACAGAAGTTGACTGAACCATAAGAAAGTGCGGAAACAATCGCGTGCAACAATTACTACGACAATATCTAAAGACAACGTGACATAGACCCCTACCTTAGCAGGGTCTACTGACCTCCCGGTCTTCAGATCTTCTACTCTTCCTGAGTTAAAATGGCTCTTTGACTCCTGCTGGAATCCTCTCGAAATTATGACCATAGGTCCTTATGCACAACCCCACTGAAATGGACTGACACTAGGCGCGAGTTCTACTATCACACGACCACAATTTTGTGACCGTGTGCCAACTCCTTGGCACTTCACACTTCATGACTTCAGGGATGTTGAAGTGAAGCAACTAAACACCTCCACCTTTGAAACCCTAAAGCCCGATTTGGGGCCCAGCCAAATGCTAGCCCTCTCGTCAATGCTTGATATGACCCTCTGTTGAGAACCAAGTTCCAACTCTAAACTTTCTCAGGATTTCTACTATTCGGGGAATCGATGAACAATGCTCCTTCCCTTTCCCTTTCAAATCCATGAAATCTGAAATTCACCTAACTACGATCAACGGTCCTGGATGCAAGGAATCTAATGGTCCTGGTTCTTTCAGGATTTCACGAACTGGAAGTTCATGACTCTCGGTCCCAAGTTATGAAAAACTCCAAGGCCTGTATGCCGAAACTACACCTTCAAGCATGAGCTCAACGACCCTCGTTGATCCAGGTCTTACGGTCACAATTCCTCCTTCAAATCTCTCTAGCGTTGACCCTTCTAAGCTTCTTTCCTCATGGGTGACCTCGACCCTTGTCTCCTTTTGAACACTTCAAAGGTTCTATCTCTTCTGAGCTTCTTTTCTCGCTACAACTCTTAGATTCTAGGGAATCCTTGCACACACGCCTTGTGGCTTCCACGACCTTTAAATTTTACAATTATTTATGCTCTATGCACTCCTTGCAACATAGGCTCTTCAACCACTCATTGATTTGAAGAGATATATCACTCTCCTTAGCCTGTGCACTCCTTGCACAACTCTGTGCCACACTTGCACTTTTGTTGGTATAATAATAGTGCTATCCCTCCTAAGCTTTCTGAGATAAAAATTAGAACCCTGTCATGATGCACTCTATGCAGACCTTTTACTGAACTCCTTGTAGGAATTATTAGGAAGAGAAACAATTGAAACTCATACTTCTCCTCTTATAGACTTCATACATTTCTCACAAAATCATGAGCATACACACACATCATTGAAAAAAATGCATAATAGAGAATATAAGAAAATTGTAAACATACCATGAAATAGATGCAAATAGTATTCATCACAACACCATGAACTTGGATCAAAGATTCTTTATATCAATCCATTTTTTTTTGTACATGGGTTCTATATCAAAAGCTATCTATTTATAGAAGCTACTATCTCTATCCTTCTACACTCTTCTTTTGCATCTCTACTGCTCTCTCCTTTTTTTTTCATCTATAGAGAATAATATCCCCATACAATACAAGCGAGCATGTCTTTAACGAGTTTTCCGCCCTACAACGCTAAGCTATCATATCATAAATAAAATCTATCTACTTTACATTTATTACACATAAATTTCTCCAAGTCTGACATATGAGAGCAATGCTAAAGATCTGTTTTTCAATTACAAAACATAAATGAAAATACATCCCCCTATCTATTACTTTAATGTTCCTTCATTCAAATTCAAAACGTCTTCAAAACGTGTGTTGTTGCATATCCAGTTGTCCTCCACCTGCGCTTGTTGGGTTGTTGGCGATGCTCCTACATCATACTCCCTTAGCTGAAAAAATTCATGGACTCCTGTTCATGAGCTCCTGCACCGTTTTTCCATGTCTTTGGATATCTACTCCACTTTTCCAATTGGCATATTCAATTGGGTGTCCTTTCCTCTTTACTAAGTATTCAAGATACGTCTTCCTCTAGGTCCTCTTGCTAACTCTTTGATCAATTATCTTTTCCATCTGTGGCCTTTCAACTATAGGCATCTATTTTACCCTTTGGACTTCCTTTTGATCCTATGATCCTTCTATTTCATCTTCTTTGTAAGGGTATATATCTACTATGTTGAATATGGGCGATATTCCTATCCCATATGGTAATTCAACTTCGTAAGCCTTTGCCTCAATCTTTCTCAAAATCTTACATGGCCCAATTTTCTTCATCTTCAGTTTATTATATGTTCCCCTTGGGAACCTTTCTTTTTTGACATGCACCAAAACCAAATCACCTACTTCAAACTGAAGTTCTATCCTATGTCTATATGCTCTGCGCTTGTATTCCTGGTTGGAATTATGCAATCATTCTTTGACTTTACTGTGGCGTTCCTAGATTTCTACTGCAAATTCTTCTGCTCCAGCACTTCTGAACTCGCTCTGCTCTAAATCTCTCAGCTCAGGTACTCCTCTCAGCTACATTCCATACACTATCTGAAATGGGCTTTGTCCTGTGCTCCTGTTGGGTGAATCATTATACACAATTTTTTCTTGTGGAAGAATCTGATCCCATTGACTATGATGTTCAACTACTAAGCTTCTCAGCAAATCCCTTAAACTCTGATTTACTACCTCATTTTTTCCATCTGTCTAAGGATGATATGATGAGATAAAATATAAGTTCATCCCCAAATTCTTCCATAGGGTCCTCTAGAAATGACCAATAAATTTGGTATCCCTGTTCGATACAATACTCTTGGGTAAACCATGAACTCTAACAAATTATTTGAAAAATAGATTTGCAATGTGTGTTGCATCACTGGTTTTCTGACATGGAATGAAATGTGCCATTTTATAAAATCTATCGACTACCAAAAATATGGAATCAAAATCCCTTTGTTTCCTTGTTAGTCCCAACACAAAATCCATGCTTACCGTGTCCCACAACCTCTATGGTATTGGCAATGGTTGATACAACCCTGTATTCTATCTTTTCCCCTTTTCATGCTGGCAAATCCTACACTTGTTCACGAATTTCTTGACACTTGTCCTCATTCCTAGCCAATAGTATGAGTTATTCAGTTGTGCAAAGGTTTTATCATGGCCAAAATGTCTAGCCAATCCTCCACTATGTTTTTCCTTCAAAAGGTTTTCTCTCATAGAGAACTTCGGTATACACAACTGATTCCCCCTGAATAACAGTCCATCCTGGATCATGTATACAGTCCATTGGCTTCTACCTCTGAGAAATGGATTCTCACATGCTTCATAAGCCTCCTTAAAATATGCATCATCTCTATACATCTCCTTAAGATTGTAAAAACATAAGGTTTTCACTCAAAACTCCTGCAGAATCAAACATTTCCTACTTAATGCATCAACAACCTTGTTATTGTTTCTAGAAATGTTCTTTATCACAAAAGTGAAATTATGCATATATTCCACCGATTTCGCATGCTTCTGGTTCAATTTCTCCTGTCGAGTTATGAATTGCAAAGCATGGTTGTCGCTATACAACACAAACTCTTTTGGAACCAACTAATGCCTCCATTTCTTCAACGCCTGTATGATTGCATAAAATTCCTTATCATACGTTGAATCTTTCATCTTGCTCTCATTAGCTTCCCACTGAAGTATGCAATTGGCCTATTGTCTTGACTCAAGAATGCTCCAATCGCAAATTCACTTGCATCACATCTGAATTGAAATGTTTTTCCAAAATCTGGTAGAACCAGAACTGGTTGTCCAATTATTTTCTCCTTCAACAACTTAAAAATTTTCTCTGCTTCCTCTATCCAATGAAAATATTTGTGTCTTTTCCTGACTGTGTCCATCATTGGTGCACATATCCCACTAAAATTTCTGATGGACTTCCTGTAAAAACTAGCCAATCCATGGAAGCTTCGAACTTCAAAAATACTCTTTGGCTATGGCCAATCCCTGATCAATTTTACCTTCTCAGGATCCATTTTCAACTGATTTGAAGAGATCACAAAAGCCAAATAAATGAGCTCTGTCTTCATGAAAGACGACTTCTTCAAATTTATCACCAATTTCTCTTCCTGCAACCTTTTCATCACTGAAGCTAAATGTTTCAAATGTCCTTCCTCAATCTTACTAAAGATCAATATATCATCAAGATACACAATTACAAACTTCCCAATGAAATCCTTCAAGCCTTCATTCATCAGCCTCATAAAAGTACTGGGTGCATTATTCAACCCAAATGGCATGACAAGCCATTCATACAACCCTTCATTTGTCTTGAATGTTGTCTTCCATTCATCACCTTCTCTCACTCTAATATGATGATATCTGCTCTTCAAATCAATTTTTGAAAAAAAAAATTGCCCCACTCGAGCAATCCATCAAGTCATCCATCCTGTGTAGAGGAAATCTATACCTAATGGTGATATTGTTTATAGCCCTCGAATCTGTACACATTCTCCTGCCACCATATTTATTTGGACTTAACATCGTTGGTACAATGCATGGACTTAAGCTTTCTCTAACACACCCCTTGTCTGACAAATCCTAGATGTGACTCTTAACCTCTTCATTCTCTTGTGGTGTCAATCTATACACTTCTCTGTTTGGTAAACTCGCTCCAGGTATAAGGTCAATGTGATGACTTATCCTTCTGATGGGTGGAAATGAACAAGGTGATTCGTCCACCACTACATCAGTGAACTCCTCCAGTAGTTCCTAAATTTCTCTGGGTAGATCATCTATCTTGGTACTGGTTAAGATGACTCTTGGTTTCCTCACCATGGAAAACTGCATTTCTTCTTCTTTCTTGACCTCCTCAAGAAGTTCCTTCCCACTCATGAGAAGTATAGTATTTCTTGCTTCAACCTTCACCTTCTCATCTTTAATTGGCAGCAACATATGTGTTCTACCATTCTTCTCCAAGGTGTATGTGTTCTTCATCCAATCATGAACAAAATTTCTATCATATTTCCATGGTCTCCCCAAAAAAATATGACAAACATCCATGGGAATGACATCACATAAAATTTCATCCTTATATCCTCCTATATTACACTCAACTAAACATTGTTTAGTGACTATTACCTGATGTCCTTTTTGCAACCACAAAACTTTATATGGGCTTGGATGTGAAACAGTCTCCAATTCTAGCTTTTCCACCATTTTTGTGGATACTATATTATCCTTGCTTCCACCGTCCACTATCACCTTGCATACCCTATCCTTTTTCTTCCGAGAAGTTCTAAATAAATTGTTCCTCTGGACTGGATTTTCCACCTCCTTATCTGGCTTCAAGAGAATATTTATCATCATTAATGACCTTCCACCTTCTGCATCTTCTGCCTCAACATTTCTCCCTTGAGATTCTAAAACGTGAGCTTCATCTCCATCTCTTTTCCTATCAAAACATTCATAGAATTTGTGTTCAATTTTTCCACAGACAAAACATTGTATTTCACCTCCTCTGCCTCTTCCTCTTCCTCTTGCTCACGGAAAAGTGTTCATGTCGGAATATTGTCTCCCCTGTGAGCTTCCTCATCTTTTAGGGTGAGTATTAGGTTTCTTTTATTCTTCCTTAGGCTTATGTACTATGTCTTGGGAAATTTCTTTGCCTCTGCTCTGACTTCTACCTCTGCCTCTTTGTACTTGCTTTTGGGCTAATTTTTCTTCTTCCTTCAGAGTTATCTGATAAACATATTCTACATTTTTTATTGTCACCATGCTCATTTCATCCTGAATGTCATATCTTATACCATTCATGTATTTGGTGACCTTTTCATCATCACTCTGATGATGACCAACTCTAATATTTATCTTGTATAACTCTTCAATGTATTCCTTCACTATCATCCCTTTCTGTCTCAAATTCTGCATTCTTCGAAACAGAATGATCTGGTAGTCTCTGGGTATAAATTTGGCTTTCATCTTTGTGACCATTCTATCCCATATTTTGATTCTTTGCTTTCCTTTACAATTCTTTTCAGCCTGCAGTTCATCCCACCACAATGTTGCATGCCCTTTAAGTCTCATGACAATATTTTTTACTTTCTTATCCTCTTCGATGTCTTCATAGTCGAAGTATTTATCCAGAGCTCTAAACCAATCTAACATCTTCAAAACATATAAGTTGCCTTCATACATAGGAATGTCCATCTTCGCCCTGACACCTATTCTTGCAACAACTCTAAATAGACGTTCTTCTGTAGCATCTTCGACTACAAATTCTTCTTCAGATCCGGTCTCATTTTTTCTTTCGACCTCACTGACATCTACAACATCAACTGTCCATCTCTGTTCTATCTCCATAGCATTTAATCGAGCATGGAGTTATCTCATCTCCCTTTCCATAATTGGGTCGAGCATTGCTTGCTCTTGACATATTCTGGGCGGCATGGTTTAAATTTGTTCCCCACAGAATTTGAATCACAACTTGTCTTCTTCCTCTTTTCACCTACAGAAACAAATATTGTAGGGATATGATACCACCTGATGCAGACCCCTACCTTAGAAGGGTCCACTGACCTCCCGGTCTTTGGATATTCTACTCTTCTTGAGATGAAATGGCTCTTTGAATCCTACTGGAATCCTCCTGAAATTATGACCACAGGTCCTTATGCACAACCCCACCGACACGGACTGGCACTAGGCGTGAGTTCTACTATCACACGACCATAATTGTGTGACTGCGTGACAACTCCTCGACACTTCACACTTCGTGACTTCGAGGATGTTGATGTGAAGAAACTAAACACCTCCACCTTTGAAACCCCGAAGCCCAATTTGGGACCGAGCCAAATGTTATCCCTCTCGTCAATGCTCGATGTGACCCTCCATTGAGAACCGAGTTCCAGCTCTAAAATTTCTCGAGATTTTCGTGATTCGGGGAATTGGCAAACATTGCTCCTTCCCTTTCCCTTTCAAATCCAAGAAATACAAAATCCGCCTAACCTTGATCAATGGTCCTCAATGCACAGGATTTAATGGTCCTATTTCTTTCGAGATTTCATGAACCCGAAGCTTGCAACTCTTGGTCCCAAGTTATGAAACACTCCAAGTCCTGTATGCCGAAATGACGCCTTCAAGCATGAGATCAACGACCTTCGTTGATCCAGGTCTTACGGTCACAATTACTCCTTCAACTCTCTCTAGCGTCGACCCTTCTGAGCTTCTTTCCTCATGGGTGATCTCGACTCTTGTCTCCTTTTGAGCACTTCAAAGGCCCTATCTCTTATGAGCTTCTTTTCTTGTTACAACTCCTATATTCTAGGGAATCCTTGCGCGCACACTTTGCGGCTTCGACAACCTTCAAATTTTCCAATGATTCATGCTCTGTACACTCCTTGCAATAGAGGCTCTTCAACCACTCATTAAGTTGAAGAGATATAGCACTCTCCTTAGCCTTCACACTCCTTGCACCACTCTGTGCCACACTTGCACTTATATTGGTATAAGAAATATGCTATCCCTCCTGAGCTTTTTGAGATAAAACTCAAAACCCTGTCCTAACGCACTCTATGCAGACCTTTCACTGCACTCATTGTAGGAATTCTCAGGAAGAGAAACAATTGAAACTCATACTTCTTATAGACTTCATACATTTTGTATGAAATCATGAGCACACACACACACAACATTGAAACAAATGCATAACAGAGAATATAAGAAAACTGTAAACATACCATTAAATAGATGCAAACAATATTCATCACAACACCATGAACTTGTATCAAAGCTTATTTATATTAATCCAAATGTTTATGTACATGGTTTCTATATCAAAAGCTATATTTTTTTACAACCTACTATCTCTTTCCTTCTACACTCTTCTTTTGTAGCTCTACTGCTCTCATTTTTTTTTTCATCTACAGAGAATAATATCCCCATACAATACAAGCAAGGGTGTATTTAACGAGTTTCCCATCCTACAACGCTAAGCTATCATATCATAAATAAAAGCTATCTACTTTATATTTATTACACATAAATGCCTCCAAATCCGACAGATGAGAGAAATGCTCAAGATCTATTTTTTAATTAAAAAACATAAATGCAAATACATCCCCCTATCTATTACATTAATGTTCCTTCATTCAAATTCAAAACATCTTCAAAACGTGCACTGGTGCATATCCAACTATCCTCCACTTGTGCTTGATGGCTTGTTGGTGATGCTCCTGCATCACAACGCGTAAGAAAAATTATACTCGGCGCAAATGCATGCAAAAAGTGAAAAACTGACAAGATCGGATCTATAAAAGGCGGAAATCACGCATTTATTCAACACTTAGTGATATTTTAGTACAAAACGAAATACAAAGAGCATGCCCTAGGTAGAATTTTACAAAGAAGCAAGCGAGTGTGTGACTTAGAGAGATAATGACCCCACCAAAATTTGACACTCCAGCTTAGCATGTATGGGTTACTTGGCAGGGTCAGAAGTTCAAGGAAATAATGAGACAAACCGAAAACATGGTCGAGCTAGAAGATGTCACCACGTCAGACACAGAGTCAATCATATGGACATGGGTTGAAGAAGAAATGTCAACAATGAAACAAGGGGAAATAGGGCATAGCTCCAAGGATCAGAATGGTATTTTGAACCCTAACCCTTAGACACATGCAAATCTTGACTAAACAATGGGACTGTGATAGACCCATGAAGGTGAGGAAGTGTTGGTTGAGGATATCACCAAATGGCTAGAGTTCGAAAGGGAACAAGAGGATGCATACCTAGCAGAGGCAGGCCCATCTTCTATGGGACAGAAAAGGAAAGCGTAGGACTCCATGGATATTACACTCCCTTATCTCCTAGACGTAGTGATCACTGTGGATGATATACTAGGAAAGGTACCAAAACATAGGTACACAGACCATGATGTGCACGATGTGGCCAAATTCCCAAATTTGGCCAAGGAGACTTATTTAATAAACATAGGGGAAATTGGACCCTTGGGTAAACCAATAACGGATCTTGTGTAGTGGATAACCAGGCTGTATAACTTGGGCATTATGAACTTATTGAATATACCACATTTCAGGTTCGGTAAGAATGTCGGGCTCTGTGTCAAACCGCAAGTCACTTGCGTACATGGAGGCATCTTGTGGATGGATAGGCCAGTATAAATAGATGTGGCACTAATTTCCAAAATCATAGGACTACCAGCATTCGATGTGCAACCAGAGGAATACCTGGATAACAAGGTGCATGAGAAGGAAATAACAGAGTTGGTTAAAGAGCAACTTGGCACTAGTCGGGGAAATAAAGGCATCGTACTCAAGGATATCAATGATAATGTGACAAGAAGTTTTTTCATAATATGATATGAAATAGCAGATGGAACTTCTACCTCTACCAAGGAGTGAGTAGCAAATAAAAATCAATACAGTCTACTCAATAAGCATGCTTGGTAGATGTTACATTTTTTAATAAATGAGGAATTGGTTCATAACAATGTAGAACATAAGTATCTTGTGTTCATAACAATGTACAAAATGTACACTCAAGATTTTCCAAAAACGTGTACATTAGAAGTTTAGTTGTGTATTTGTAGTTGTTCTTTCTCCCTATACATGTTGTTTATTAGGTAGTTGGGTTATTTTGTTTATTGGTTAATGAGACTACCATTCCCAGAGATATATATAGTATCAGTAACAAATTTTTCAATTCCATTACTTGATTAATCTGAGTTTTCTCCAACCTTTTGCATGTTATGCTTTCTTATATAAGTGTGAAATAGGTGGTTTTATCCTTGAGAAGTATGCCTTATGTTGGATGTGTCTTAGGAAGAGAATTCCTTTGCAAACATAGCCTATTATATTCATAAGTTATAATTGAAGTAGGGGAATCCATAGAGAAGCCTTAAACTAAAATGAATTCTCTGTTATTGAACTTGAAGTTTGCATACGTTTTTTCTCCTGTTTTTATCCTTCTATTCACCCAATTTTGTGTGTTGGTCTCATTTCAACTACCTTCTCCCTAAGTTTCATTATAGGTGTCGTTGCCTTTGTGTTTTTTTGGTGATATTGTGCAGGTGAGCTTGTTGAGATGAATGCCTCTACCACGTTTTAAGGAAATAGTTGCTTGTTTTGTTGTTGTAGTATATTTTCATTTGTTTTGTGTATTGTAGTTTATTCAATGTTATGACTTTATTTCAAAATGCTTATTTTTTTATCAAAATTTCTTGTTTTCATTTTATTCAGCTCCTTCGAATCATAAAGTATGGTACATAAGTGGGAATTTTCCATTGAAGTGTCTTGCTACTTGAACCATGGTCAAGTGATTATTACATATGTCCTTCACAATAAAGCACTAAATCATGTTCTGCAAAGTTGGAGATAAGTTTATGAAGGACTACCAATAATGAAGAAAACTATATTTCCCTTGTTGAAGGGATGAAAACAATGAAAAAACATGGTTCCAATGATATTTTTGTTGGATCATGTTGTCATTGATGCCAAAGGATTGATATCATGGATTAGAGAATGTACAGTTGGAGAAATTCATGGAGAATTGAGTGTGAGCTGGTGCCAGGTTCTTGAAGGTTGAAGCAAGTTCCAGATCTGCATTCTATGGGTTTAGATCTTCCATAGAAATTCAGGTATGGTTACATAGCTATCTTGATAGATACTCTTGCTCATTGTATGGTAAATTCTTAAGGCATTCTTGGTATGGTTGTTGTGATATGGTTATGTTGGTTGATTGATAGAGTGAGACACACTCGTATGGTTCATTACTTATATGGTTTCCATAGTATACTGGTTTCTTATACATGATTACGTAGCATTCATATTGTATGGTTGAAGAGCATGAGTAAGTTGGAGAGAATAAATCTGTTGTGATTGGTTATGGTACAGATTGGACAATGAAAGACATAAGTGGATGCGACTAAAGGCTACATAGGATCTGCATTTTTCAAGGAGAGAAAACCCTTATTGATTAGAAGGCATACGCAGGTTGTTGTACAGATAGGTCACGTACATACATGAGTTGTACTATTGGTAGGGCATGTACATACCCATGTTTCACTACTGACAGGTCACATACCTATTGACAGATTTGTATCTATTGAGGATTGCGTCCTCTTCTCAGTTGGTGTTGATTTGTGTAAGATAAGTCTTGCATTGCAAATCTGGTGCTCTTGTGGAGTTGTAACTCTATTCAGTTGTTGTTGATAAACCCAAGGATTGTAGTTCATAATAATAAAAAAATTGTACATACATATTGTGATCTTTGTGTTCTTTATGGTGATGGATTATTGATGATATATGTTGTTGTTATCTATTGTTGATATATGTTCACATACAACTAGTTGTAAATGACAGTAATAAGTGATTGCTAACTAAAGAGTTTTTGTGAATGTAATTTTAAAAATTCCCTACATTGATTCACCCCCCACCCTCTCAGTGTGGTCGGTGTGTCCAACAATTGGTATCATAAATGGCCTTCACTATAAGCCTTAACAATCTTGGAGGAGATCCATGGACACACAAATGGATGATGAAGTTCCAATCCTTGATGAGGAAAATTATTAAACATGGAGAATTGAAATGAAAGTGTTTTTGAAGGAAAAAGGCATAGGTGTTTGGAAAGAAACTATTGGTGGATCAGTTCACTTGAATAATAAGTAAAAGTTTGCAGCTCAAAGGGAAGAAAAGAAGAATGATGCATTGGCTCTCAAGACCATTTTCAATGGACTCTCAAGTTTTATCAAAGAGAGCATGGGACAATGCACTTCCACCAATGATCTATGGCTAAAGATAGAGAAGACATACCAAAGCAAGAAGGAAGACACTAAAGACAACTCCATAAATAAAAATGAAGGTAAAGAATCTCCACAATCCTTTGATTGCAACAATTCAAAATGTGATGATGTTGAATGTTTCTCTACATGTGAAGAAGAAGATCTAGAAATAGTTTGTGTAGAATCAGATGATGAATATCCCATGGAAGAAGTAGAAGAAATTTCAAAGCTTAAAAAGAAAGTTGATTGGGGTCTATATGAATACAAATATTACCATAGTTATATAGACTATAGCTATCTTTATGATAACACTAAAAGGATTCTTGAAAAGAATCAAAAAAATATTTTGAAACTAAAGAAAATGCTCAAGGAACACGAAGAAAGTAAAAGGTCTCAATTAGAAGAAACAAATGAAGATATCAAAAGACTAAAGAATGAGATAGAAGAAAATAATAAGGTAGATGATGAGATTAGAAAATTTATTGAAGTTAATATCCATCTCAAGACCCAAATTGAAGAAGCCAAAAGGGTAGAGGAACTACTAAAGAATCAAGGAAATGAAAAGGAAGAGTCATGTCATAAGTTGGAATCTAAAGTTGTTGATCTTAGAAAGAAAGTACAGAAGTCAAACAAATTCTTGAATAGCTCAACAATATTGAATGAAATCTTGGACAATCAAATATCACCAAATGATAAATTAGGTCTTGGATACAACAAAGAAGCTACACATGTTGAAGCAAGCACCTGATAGAAGCTTGAGGTAAGTCCCTCATTCTCAAAAGATGGAAATAATGTTGGAAGTCAACCATCTACACAAGGGAAGGAAACTTTCAAAAGAACAAAGCAAGGAAGACATCAAGAAGCCATATTTACACCTCAAATATAATTCAAAAGAGAGACACCTTCAATATGGACACTATTGAAACATATATATTTTTCCAAACTTGAGACTAAAAGAAGTTTCTCTTTATCTAAATATTTTTAGTATGGAGCTGCCTTTTTTATCAACGAATCAAATTATATGAAGAATTTCTTTCAAATTTTTGGGAGTCAGCATTTCATGAAATACAAAGGGTTAACGTTGAGTCTCCTCAAAGCCCCGATCCCCGAATTCATGAAAGTTTTAAAGGATAAGCTGAGTCAATTAAAGAATAAGAAAGATTAATGTTGACAAGTCTCATCGTGATTTCATGACTCGAGCTGCCTTCGTGCTTTAAGTTTCAAGTTTGTGATTTACTAAACCCCAAAATCATGTGTTTTAATCATGCTTAATCACAAAGCTAAAAGTGTTTTAACTGTTAATCAATCCCATCACAATTTTGCGATACAGGATTTCTCGCGTCAAGTATTATCGAAGTCCTGACACTTAAATCCATGAAAGGTTAAAGATTAATTGCTAATCGTGATTAATTAAGAAATTAAGACAAATGATTATCGTCTAATTAATCCCATCACGATTTCATGATTTGGGATTCCTTGCATGTCATAACTCTTGAATACATGATACCCAAAACCCAAAAACCCCAAAACCCGAAAACTCGAAATGAGGACTCCAGTCATATGCAAAACCTACCTTGAGAAAAAACCATTTTTGTAAGCCTTTGTGAGGCCATTTTACATGTTCGAATAGTCGATCGACATACACAGATCCTAAGATTTCCATTGGTTTCTTCATAATTTCATTTGGAGCTTGGGAAGATAGTCAAAAGTCCCCCACAATATGAGGTTCATTTTCAGAAATGTAGCATTTTTTACTGTGTTGAGTCATCATTTTCAAATGATGATTATGAGTGGATGGAGGATCATTTTGAGAAACGGTAGGAGGATTTTGTGCCTAACACATCAAATATCAATAGCCTTTCTCAGTTTTCCTATAGGTGTCACAAATTGGGAGAATCGAATCCATCTCCGAGCCCTAATTTTTGGATCTCATATTTTCTTGTTTTGACACATGCTTGTAAAATGCAAATATGGGGAAAATGAAAATGGATCTCAGGGAAATGAGAGCGGTTTTTGCTCATAAAAAATAGAGGCACAAAATGATATTTCAGTTTATGCACAAATGTCATGATTTGAGAGATACAGAGCCATAACCACAACCTCATTTCTCAGCAGTTTGGCCCATCTTCTATGGCTGTTAGTTTCAAGAATTGATTGTAATTGTTGTTTTGGGAGGATTTTCGACCTCAAGACCTATATGAGGAATATTTGTAATATTTGAGAAAGGGAGGGGAAATAAACACATGAGTAGTACTTCTGGGTTGTAGCTTTCAGTTTAAGTTTAATACAAGATTGCAGAAGCATGTTTTATCCATAGCAAAGATTCTTGTGATGTTGCTTGCAGAGTTTCTCCATTTTCTTAGTTTCAATATCACTCCATCTATATTTTCTTCTTTATTTGTAATTGTTTTGTAATATAATTCATCCTCTATTAGATGCTCTATTGTAGAATGGTTATAGGTTGTTTCTTGTAGAGATCAAGGTTCAGAATTCATCCTTTGCTAGATGCTCTGTCCCAACCATCTCTTTTCACTGATTTGTGCTTGGAATTCACTCATCACTAAGTGCTCCTTGTGTATTGATATGTTTTCTCTTTATTCTACTGCCATACTTTTATAAATCCTTTTCTTTGTAATCAACTTCTATCTCGCCTCTGCTCCATGGATTTCCATTGTTGAAACACTCTTTCTATTTGCTTGATCATTTGACTCCATTCCCAATGGACTACCTCTCGGTCCAACCCATCAACCCTAAAAACCTCAAAAAATTCTATTACCCACAGATCTACTCATTGTTAAGCTTATTGGATATCCTACTATGAAATATATTCAAGAGATCCCTCTTGGGTTGGAAGGGGCAACTTCAAATCAAAAGTGGTTTGTGGTTATCTCGGAATTTACTTGCATGTAGCCCAAATCAAGTTCTGAGTGATAACTTATTTTTTCATTTAAAATGTGCTAAGGCTTGGCTCTATTACAGCATAGAACCAACTCTTGCGACAACATTTTCTGGCACCGTTTCCAGGGATGGAGGATGAAGTTATCTTCCTTGGGATATGACATTAAAGTTTAGATCTATTCCTTGATGGTGAACAAGGGATAGGCATTTAGTTGGCTGTGATCATTCACCTGGTGACTCCTTGGTCCGTAGACTCTACATGATTTCGCTGGCGATTCCACTGGTCTCAAAATGTCGAATTCGTTCGCTGCTCGGATTGCTGCAAGGTTTGATCCTCTAGAATTTACAAATGTTTATGGTTCTCCAAACACTGTTCCAGAAATTAAAGTTTGGGAAGATGTCCTTCCTAAATTTGGAGAATATGTGGATGAAAATCCTGCTCAACACTTGTTTGAATTCCACAAGCTCATGGATGAATTAAATATACATCATGAAGATGTACTCATGAAATTGTTTATGTTTTCATTGGAAAGAGATGCTAGACTCTGGTATAAATCCTTACCTCATTCCAGTATTCCTTCATTGAAATATTTTCACATACTTTTTCATCAACATTGTAAAAGAATCTATTCAGCTGAAATACTTTTTGATGATTGTTGTAACAAAAAATTTATAAGACAAAAAGATCAAAAAAATCCTCTTGAAGAGGAGGAAGAAATATCAGAAATTTCTCAAGTTGATGAAGATAATCAGTATGAAGAAGAGTTGTCTGATAAAAAAGTAGGATATGATAGATCTTGTGATCACCTTCAAGAAGAAGATATTCAACATCATGGTCAACCTGCCGAAGAGAAAGAAAACAATAGTTTCTTGATCCAGAAATTACATAGACCACCTCCTCCTTTAACAGAAGAAGAGATAGATATGCTCCTAAAAACTTATGTTGCATCCCCTGCTTACACAGATTTGCAGCATTCACACAGTCCTGGATATGTGAATGGAACTTTGACGGCAACACGACCCCTTCACCACCCGCAGGTCGGAAGGTCCACGCGCTCACAGAGGATCTCCTATTCCCTTGGCCCGAAGAACACCGAGGTTCTTCTATTTCCCTATCGGGAAATCTACCCATAGATTCTTTTCGGTTGTGATCCCCCTTTATTTAGTTATCGGAGGATTGAAACTCATGACTTCACAAGGTCACTGTCAATCTCTAGGCTTTCGAGAACCCGAGACCCGATGGCCAGTCAATCGCTGACTTTCTCTCTCTCCACTCTATCGGGACTTCGATTCTATCGCGAATTCGCCACTCATGACACCAAACACTCGGTTCTCCAACTCCTGAGTCCCAATGTACCAAACCTCCGATGCACTCGCGAGTTGAATTTTCAATGGTCCCTAATATCGTCAGGACTTCGGACTTCGCGGGATCGCGAATCTTGATATCTAATGCTCGAAACTTTTGCTGCGAAACCCCGATAACTCACGCCGCCTTTCCACATCACCAACTCTTGTGGTCCACACTATTTATGTAACCGTTGGGATATCGCGTATCTCAATATCGCGATTCCCATGGCCAAATCTTTGACTCTTTTCTTGCGAACCCCCGATAGGCGATCTCGCGATTGATCCGATGGCCCTGACTGTCTTGGATCAATGGCTCGTCCCCTCCTGAGTTTTGAACCTATTGATACCTCATTGTATCTTCCCTGCTCTTCTGTGAGATCTGACGACTCACAGGATGTCGTGAATTTCCTTTGGAAAATTCTGACTGTCCTTCCTCAAAAAATCTGCGGAAGGACGAGACGTCTTCCCACTGAACTCGTCACCCTGTGCCCAAACCTATGACGCTCCTTGTAACCTCCAAGGCACAACTTTGACCACTATATTTCAACAACTTTAAGGCCTTATCACTTCGAAGCTTCCTTACGACTCCCAATTCCTCATAAAGAAACTTTGCATGCACTCTTTGCGGAAAATCTTCAACAACGTCTAAATGTTGAAGTCTTTCGACTCTGCGCACAGCTGCAGCAGTAGTCCTTCAATACTCTCGCTCAAAATGGAAACTCTGAGACTTAGATTAGACTGTGCACTCCTTGCATGGCTTCTACAACCCACTTCCACTTTTGGGTGAATGAGAACAACAGTTAACTATTTGAGCCTTCTGTCTATGCACTCCTTGCGGGCAATTCGACTGCACTCCTTGCAGGAATTCTTGCTCAAATAGAGAAACAATTGAAACTCATTCTCACTTCCTCTCAGACTTCAACTCAACCATGAAATCACTTACACAACATATAAAAGAAAATGTATAACAGGAAGCAAACATCCATGAGCATAACATCAATACACAGAGAAACAACACAAACCATGAATTTGAATCAAAGCTTTCTTCTATTAATTCAAATATATGTACATGGGTGTTCTTCATACAATTCTCTGCATGCTCTTGCTCTTCTCCTGCTCCAATTCTCTTTACAATGCGCAAAGGAGGGTGTCTATATCCTGTTACCCTCTTGCACTCTAATGGTATCAAATCTAGAATTAAATTTCTATCAACTTAAATTAACTATATTAAATGTTGACTATCTACCTAAGGACGAGAGCTATCCGCTCAAGGTACAAATACAATTTACAAGTGTGCCTCATCTTAAATGACTCATTTAAGATTTTCACAACAATCCCAAAGCATTTTCAAAATTTGTGTTGGATTATCCAGCTATCTTCCGCTTCCGCGCTGGCTCGCTTGAGGTGCTGGCGATGCTCTTGAATCATACTCCTCGGCTTGAAAAATTTCATGGGCTCCTGTCCATGAGCTCCTGCACGGTCTATCCATGCTTCTGTATCAATGTTTTAGTTTCCCATCTGGAATATTCCACTGGATGATTTTTCCATCTGACCAGATACTCATAATATTCTTTTCTCCTAGTCTTCTTACCCACTCTCCTGTCCAGTATGCATTCCATCTGTGGCTTTTTTACAACCAGCAATTGTCTTACCCACCGGATTACTAGTTCCTCGGTTCCAGTTCTTGCTTCTCCTGCTCTGTATGGGTATAAGTCAGCGATATTAAATATCAGAGATATTTCGATGTCATCCAGCAACTCAATCTCATAATCATTTTCTCTGAATTTTATCAAGACCTTGCATGCTCTGATTTTCTTCATCTTTAGCTTATTGTATGTTCCCCTTGGGAACCTTTCCTTCCTCAAGTGTGCTAGAACCAGATCACCAACTTCAAATTGAAGTTGTCTCTTCCGCTGGTCTGCTCTGCGCTTATATTCATGATTCGATTTCAGCAGTCATTCCTTCACCTGGCGGTGAAGTTCCTTCATCGCCTCAGCGAATTATTCTACACTAGCGCTGCTAGTAGCAGTCTGTTTTGAATTCCACAATTCAAAAACTCCTCTCGGTTGCATTCCATACACAATCTGAAATGGACTCTTCCCTGTGCTCTGATTTACTGAATCATTGTATGCAAACTCTTCCTGTGGCAATATGCGGTCCCAACTGCTGCGGTGCTCTGTCACCAAGCTTCTCAACAAGTCTCCCATACTTTTGTTTTCCACCTCTATTTGTCCATCCGTCTGAGGATGATAAGCCAAACTAAATGCCAAATTAGTTCCCAGCTTCTTCCATAAGGTCCTCCAAAAATTCCCTATGAATTTAGTGTCTCTGTCCGAAACTATGCTTTTCGATAGCCCATGAAGTCGAATGAGCTCTTTCAAAAACATATTTGTGATGTGAGTCACATCACTGGTCTTCTGGCATGCAATGAAGTGTTCCATTTTAGAAAACCTATGCACTACCACAAAGATTGAATCAACACCTCTTTGCATCCTTGGCAACCCCAATACAAAATCCATGCTTATCGCCTCCCATGGCCTCTCTGGTATGGGAAATGGCTGATAAAAACCTGCATTCTTCTTTCTCCCCTTCGAATGCTGGAAAACTATGCATCTGTCAATGAACCTCTTGACATCATCTCGTATTCCTGGCCAAAAATATGATTCATTCATCTTCGCGAATGTTTTTTCATGGCCAAAATGTCCTGCTAAGCCTCCGTTGTGCTTCTCTTTCAACAAGTTCTCCCTCATGGAGCATTTCAGAATACACATTTGATTGCCTCTGAACAACAATCCTTCCTGGATCATATAATCTATCCAAGGGCTTCTATCTCTAAGAACTGGATTCTCAGTTGCTTCATATGCTTCTGAAAATCTACATCTTCTGCGTACATGTCCCTGAGATTTTCAAAACCCAATGTTTTGTCTCGGAATTCTTGCAATAGCAAACACTTCCTGCTCAAAGCATCAGCTACTTTGTTAGCAGTACCAAAAATATGCTTAATCACAAATGTGAAATTCTGCATATACTCTACCCATTTCGCATGTTTCTGATTCAACTTCTCCTGTTGAGTCACAAACTGTAATGCATGGTTGTCACTGTACAATACAAATTCTTTGGGTATCAAGTAATGAATCCACTTATTTAGCGTCTGTATGATAGCATAAGATTACTTATCATATGTGGAGTATTTCAGTTTCACTTCATCCAGTTTCTCACTGAAATATGCAACTGGCCTGTCTTCTTGACTCAAGACTGCTCCTATGGCAAAACCACTCGCATCACATTTCACCTGAAAAGTCTTCAGGAAATCTGGCAACACCAAAACCGGTTGTTCCGTGATCTTTCGCTTCAGCAAATTGAAGCTCTTCTCATCCTCAGCTGTCCAATGAAAAGACTTATGTCGCTTCTTCACTGTATCCATCATCGATGCGCTAATTCCACTAAAATTCCTGATGAATTTCCGGTAGAAACTAGCCAAACCATGAAAACTTCTCACCTCGAAAACATTTCTCGGTGATGGCCAATTCTTAATTACCTCCACTTTATCCATGTCCATCCTCAACTCATTTGTCGAAATAACAAAGCCCAAGTAAATGAGCTCTGTCTTCATAAATGAGGACTTCTTCATATTAATCAACAACTTCTCCTGCTGTAGCTTTTTCATCACTGTAGCCAAATGCTTCAAGTGTTTTGCCACTGAATTACTGTAAATCAGTATGTCATCCAAATAAACAATGAAGAAATTCCCGATGAACTCCCTCAAGACTTTGTTCATCAACCTCATAAAAGTACTTGGTGCATTCGTCAAGCCAAACGACATGACTAGCCATTCATACAATCCTTCGTTGGTTTTGAAGGTTGTCTTCCACTCATCGCCTTCCCTCATGTGAACCTGGTGGTATCCACTCTTCAAATCAATCTTTGAAAAGTACTTTGCCCCACTCACGAAATCCATCAGATCATCCATTCTTGGCAATGGGAATATGTACCTGATGGTTATCTTGTTGATTGCTCTTGAATCGGTACACATTCTCCAAATTCCATCATTTTTTGGACTGAGTACCATTGGAACGACACATGGACTGAAGCTTTCTCTGACTAATCCTTTGTCCATCAAATCCTGGACCTGCTTCTTAACCTCCTCATTTTCTTGCGGCGTCATCTTATACGCGGCTTTATTTAGTAAACTAGCTCCTGGTATGAGGTCTATATGATGACTCACACTCCTCATCGGTGGTAACGAACGAGGTAATTCGTCAACTATGATGTCAGCGAACTCTTCCAGCAGTTCCTGAACCTCATCTGGTAAGTCATCCATCATTGTGCTAGTCAGAACAATTCTTTGTTTCCTGACCATAAAGAATTGTGGATCTTCCTTCTTCTTCACCTCTGTAAGAATTTCCTTACCACTCATGAGAAGTCTTGTGTTGCTTACCTCCGGCTTTACCTCCTTATCCTTTATCGGAAGCAACATATGGGTTCTCCCATTCTTCTCCAGGGTATATGTGTTTATTCTCCCATCATGAATCACATTTCTGTCATATTTCAATGGTCTACCCAGCAATAAATGACATACATCCATGGGAATAACATCACATAAGATCTTATCATTATATCCACCTATCTTGAATTCAACCAAGCATTGTTTAGTAACAGTTACCTGGTGTCCTTTTTGTAGCCATGAAACTTTGTATGGGATTGGATGATCAGTCGTCTCCAGCTCCAGGTTTTCCACCATCTCGGTTGAAACACGTTTATCTGTGCTACCACTGTCAACAATGACCTTGCACACCCTGTCCTTGGTTTTGCAAGCTATTCTGAAGAGTCTGGTCCTTTGAACCGAGCTTTCCACCTCCTTCTCAGGTGTCAAAAGGACTTTATGCATCATAAGCGATCTTCCGCCTTTTGCATCTTCGGCCTCAACATCTCGCCTCTGTGCTTCTGTGATGTGAGCTTCTCCAATGTCCTTGTTTTTCTCTGGACACTCATAAGACTTGTGCCCATTCTTCCCACATGTAAAGCATGTTATGACTCCACCTCTTCCTCTTCCTCTACCTCTAGTATGAGGAAAAGTATTTCCATCAGCATATCCTCCACTCTGCTCTGTATGCTGCCCTCGCTGTTCAACATGTTTGCCTCACTGAGAACTTCCACCTCTTTCAACTCTACCTTGAGGTTTCCTCCATTCCTCCCTGGGCTTCTGGAATTTGTCATAGGCAAATGCCTTGCCTCTAGGCTGACTTCTACCTCAAACTCACTGACCTTGCTTTCGGCTTAGCTTCTTCTCAGCTTTTAGAGCCATCTGATAAGCGTCCTCCACGGTCCAAATGGTTTCCATACTCAATTCATCCTAAATGTCATATCTCAAACCATTCAGATATCTAGCAACCTTCTCATCATCGCTCTCCCGATGACCTGCCCTGATGTTCAGTAGATAGAATTCCTCAATGTATTCCTTCACTGTCATCAGTTTTTGTCTCAGGTTCTGCATCCTCCTGAACAAAGTAATTTGGTAATCTCTTGGGATGAACTTCACTTTCATCTTTGCGATCATTCGATCCCAGCTCTTGATCTTCTACTTTCCCTTGCAGCATCTGTCAGCTTGTAGCTCGTCCCACCACAATGCTACATGTCCTTTCAAGCACGTAAAAACATGCTTGACCTTCTTGTCTTCTTCGACGTCTTCGACGTCTTCGTAGTCGAAGTAAGTGTCCAGGGCTCTAATCCAATCTAGTAGCTCCTCGGAATCCAAGTTTCCCTCATAAACTGGAATGTCCATTTTTTCCTTCACACCCATCCTGGCAATGGCTTTGATCAAACGCTCGGTTGATGCATCTTCGGCTGCAACTTCCTCCTCTTGTTCAGCTTCAACTTCACTTTCGGAATCACTGAGATCCCCTGCACTAGTTGTGCATCTTTGTGCTGTCTCCATGTCCTCGAGTCTTTCTCTGAGATGTCTCATCTGTCTCTCCATTTCTGGATTGACTACCTGCCTGCCTCTTCTTCTCACCTCCCTATCCTCTATATTAGGTGATTGTCTTTCTCTCCTTAGTGGCATGGTGAATTCCCCTTTCTCTGCTACAGAAAGCAAAGAGATATTCCTGCTCTGGTACCAAACTGACGACAACGTGGCCCCTTCACCACCCGCAGGTCGGAGGGTCCACGTGCTCACACATGATCTTCTCTTCCCTTGGCCCGAAGAACGCCAAGGTTCTTATATTTCCCTATTGGGAAATCTACCCATAGATTCTTTTCGGCTGCGATCCCCCTTTCTTTAGTTATCGGAGGATCAGAACTTGTGACTTCGCAAGTTCACTGTCGATCTCTAGGCTCTCGAGTCCCCAAGACTCGATGGCCAGTCAATCGCTGACTTTCTGTCTCTCCACTCTATCGGGACTTCGGCTCTATCATGACTTCGCCACTCACGACACCAAACACTCGGTTCTCCAACTCCCGAGTCCCGATGTACCGAAACTATGATGCACTCATGAGTTGACTTTTCAATGGTCCCTTATCTCGTCGGGACTTCGAACTTCGCGGGATCGCGAATCCTGATATCCAATGCTCGGAACTTTCGCTGCGAAACCCCGATAACTCACGTCGCCTTTCCACATCACCAACTCCTATGGCCCACACTATTTACGTAACCGTCGAGATATCGCGTATCACAATATCGCGATTCCCATGGCCAAATCTTCGACTCTTTTCTTACGAACCCTCGATAGGCGATCTCATGATTGATCTGATGACCCTGACTGGCTTGGATCAATGGCTCGGCCCCTCCTGAGTTTTGAACCTATTGATACCTCATTGTATCTTCCCTGCTATTCTGTGAGATCTGATGACTCACAAGATGTCGCAAATTTCCTTCGGAAAATTCCGACTATCCTTCCTCAGAAAATCTGTGAAAGGACGAGACGTCTTCCCACCAAACTAATCACCCTGTGCCCAAATATGCGATGCTCCTTGTAACCTTCAAGGCACAAATTTGACCACTATCTTTCAACAACTTTAAGGCCTTATCACTTTGGAGCTTCCTTACGACTACCGAGTCCTTAGAAAGAAACTTTGCACGCACTCTTTGCGGCAAATCTTCAACAATGTCTAAATGTTGAAGTCTTTCGACTCTGTGCACAGCTCCAGTAGCAGTCCTTCAATACTCTCGCTCAGAATCGCAACTCTGAGACTTAGCTTAGCCTGTGCACTCCTTGCATGGCTTCTGCAACCCACTTCCACTTTTGGGCGAATGAGAACAAGAGTTAACTATTTGAGCCTTCTGTCTACGCACTCCTTGCGAGCAATTCGACTGCACTCCTTGCAGGAATTCTTGCTCAAGCATAGAAACAATTGAAACTCATTCTCACTTCCTCTCAGACTTCAAATCAACCATTAAATCACATACACAACATATAAAAGAAAATGTATAACAGGAAGCAAACATCCATGAGCATAACATCAATACATAGAGAAACAACACAAACCATGAATTTGAATCAAAGATTTCTTCTATTAATTCAAATATCTATACATGGATGTTCTTCATATAATTCTCTGCATGAACTTGCTCTTCTCCCTCTCCAATTATCTTTACAATGCGCAAAGTAGGGTGTCTATATCTCGTTTCCCTCTTGTGCTCTAGAGCTATCAAATGTAGAATTAAATTTCTATCTACTTACATTAACTATATTAAATGTCGACTATCTACCTAAGGACGAGAGATATCTGGTCAAGGTCCAAATACAATTTACAAGTGTGCCTCATCTAAAATGACTCATTTAAGATTTGTGCAACAAACCCAAATCATTTTCAAAATTTGTGCTGTCTTATCCAGTTGTCTTCCGCTTCCGCGCTGGCTCGCTTGAGGTGCTGGCGATGCTCCTGCATCATACTCCTCGTCTTGAAAAAATTCATGGGCTCTTGTCCATGAGCTCCTACACGGTCTGTCCATGCTTCTGTATCACTGTTTCAGTTTCCCAGCTGGCATCTTTCACTGGATGACTTTTCCATTTGACCAGATACTCATAATATTCTTTTCTCCTGGTCTTCTTACCCACTCTCTTGTCCAGTATGCATTGCATCTGTGGCTTTTCTGCAACTGGAAATTGTCTCACCCACTAGATCACTGGTTCCTCGGTTCCAGTTCCTACTTCTCCTGCTCTGTATGGGTATAAGTTAGTGATATTGAATATCGGAGATAGTCCAATGTCATCCGGCAACTCAATCTCATAAGCATTTTCTCAAAATTTTCTCAAGACCTTGCATGGTCCGATTTTCTTCATCTTTAGCTTATTGTATGTTCCCCTTGGGAACCTTTCCTTCCTCAAGTGTGCCAGAACTAGATCACTAACTTCAAACTGAAGTTGTCTCTTCCGCTGATCTGCTCTGCGCTTATATTTCTGATTTGATTTCAACAGTTGTTCCTTCACCTGGCGGTGAAGTTCCTTCATCGCCTCAGCGAATTCTTCTGCACTAGCGCTACTAGTAGCAGTCTGTTCTGAATTCCACAATTAAGAAAATCCTCTCGGTTACATTCCATACACAATCTGAAATGGACTCTTCCCTGTGCTCCGATTTACTGAATCATTATATGCGAAGTCTGCCTGTGGCAATATGTGGTCCCAACTGCTGTGGTGATCTGTCACCAAGCTTCTCAACAAGTCTCCCAGACTTCTGTTTACCACCTCTATTTATCCATCCATTTAAGGATGATAAGCCAAACTAAATGCCAAATTAGTTCCCAGCTTCTTCCATAAGGTCCTCCAAAAATTCCCTATGAATTTAGTGTCTCTGACCAAAACTATGCTTTTCGGTAGCCCATGAAGTCGAATGACCTCTTTGAAAAACAGATTTGCAATGTGAGTCACATCGCTCGTCTTCTGGCATGGAATGAAGTGTGCCATTTTAGAAAACCTATCCACTACCACAAAGATTGAATCAACACCTCTTTGCGTCCTTAGCAACCCCAATAAAAAATCCATGCTTATCGCCTCCCATGGCTTCTCTGGTATGGGAAATGGCTGATAAAAACCTGCATTCTGCTTTCTCCCCTTCAAATGCTAGCAGAATCTGCATCTGTCAACGAACCTCTTGACATCATCTCGCATTCCATGCCAAAAATATGATTCATTCAGCTTCGCGAATGTTTTGTCAGGGCCAAAATGTCTTGCTAAGCCTCCGTTGTGCTTCTCTTTCAACAAGTTCTCCCTCATGGAGCATTTCAGAATACACAGTTGATTGCCTCTGAACAACAATCCTTCCTGGATCATATAATCTATCCAAGGGCTTCTATCTCTAAGAACTGGATTCTCAGTTGCTTCATATGCTTCTGGAAAATCTACATCTTCTGCGTACATGTCCCTGAGATTTTCAAAACCCAATGTTTTGACTCGAAATTCCTACAACAACAAACACTTCCTACTCAAAGCATCAGCTACTTTGTTAGCAGTACCAGAAATATGCTTAATCACAAATGTGAAATTATGCATATACTCTACCCATTTTGCATGTCTCTGATTCAACTTCTCCTATTGAGTCACAAACTGTAATGCATGGTTGTCACTATACAATACAAATTCTTTGGGTATCAAGTAATGCCTCCACTTCTTCAGCGCCTGTATGATAGCATAAAATTCCTTATCATACG
This sequence comes from Picea engelmannii, assembly GCA_009831015.1. Classification (NCBI taxonomy): domain Eukaryota; kingdom Viridiplantae; phylum Streptophyta; class Pinopsida; order Pinales; family Pinaceae; genus Picea; species Picea engelmannii. The sequence goes on along the minus strand of ML779615.1, from coordinate 748,248 downwards.
TGGAGTATTTCAGTTTCGCTTCATCCATCTTCTCACTGAAATATGCAACCGGCCTGTCTTCCTGACTCAAGACCGCTCTTATGGCAAAACCACTCGCATCACATTTCACCTAAAATGTCTTCAGGAAATTTGGCAACACCAAAATCGGTTGTTCCATGATCTTTCACTTCAGCAAATTGAATCTCTTCTCAGCCTCAGCTATCCAATGAAAATACTTATGTCGCTTCTTCACTGTATCCATCATCGCTGCGCTAATTCCACTAAAATTCCTGATGAATTTCCAGTAGAAACTAGCCAAACCATGAAAACTTCTCACCTCGAAAACATTTCTCGGTGATGGCCAATTCTTAATTACCTCCACTTTATCTGGGTCCATCCTCAACTCATTTTCCGAAATAACAAAACCCAAGTAAATGAGCTCTGTCTTCATAAATGAGAACTTCTTCATATTAATCAACAACTTCTCCTGATGTAGCTTTTTCATCACTGTAGCTAAATTCTTCAAGTGTTCTACCACTGACTTACTGTAAATCAGTATGTCATCCAAATACACAATGAAGAACTTCCCGATGAACTCCCTCAAGACTTCGTTCATCAACCTCATAAAAGTACTTTATGCATTCGTCAAGCCAAACGGCATGACTATCCATTCATACAATCCTTTGTTGGTTTTGAAGGTTGTCTTCCACTCATCGCCTTCCCTCATGTGAATCTGGTGGTATCCACTCTTCAAATCAATCTTTGAAAAGTACTTTTCCCCACTCAGGCAATCCATCAGATCATCCATTCTTGGCAATGGGAATCTGTACCTGATGGTTATCTTGTTGATTGCTCTTGAATCGGTACACATTCTCCAACTTCCATCCTTTTTCGGACTGAGTACCATTGGAACGGCACATGGACTCAAGCTTTCTCTGATTAATCCTTTGTCCATCAAATCCTGGACCTCCTTCTTAACCTCCTCATTTTCTTGCGGTGTCAACCTGTATGCGGCTTTATTTGGTAAACTGGATCCTGGTATGAGGTCTATATGATGACTCACACTCCTCATCGATGGTAACGAATGAGGTAATTCATCCACTATGATGTCAGCGAACTCTTCCAGCAGTTCCTGAACCTCATCTGGTAAGTCATCCATCATTGTGCTAGTCAGAACAATTCTTTGTTTCCTGACCACAAAGAATTGTGGATCTTCCTTCTTCTTCACCTCTGTAAGAAGTTCCTTCCCACTCATGAGAAGTATTGTGTTGCTTACCTCCGTCTTTACCTCCTTAACCTTTATCGAAAGCAACATATGGGTTCTCCCATTCTTCTCCAGGGTATATGTGTTCATTCTCCCATCATCAATCACATTTCTGTCATATTGCCATGGTCTACCCAACAATAAATGACATACAACCATGGGAATAACATCACATAATATCTTATCATTATATCCACCTATCTTGAATTTGACCAAGCATTGTTTAGTAACAGTTACCTGGTGTCCTTTTTGTAGCCACGAAACTCTGTATGGGCTTGGATGATCAGTCATCTCCAGCTCTAGTTTTTCCACCATCTCAGTTGAAATGAGATTATCTGTGCTACCACTGTCAACAATGACCTTGCACACCCTGTCCTTGGTTTTGCAAGCTGTTTTAAAGAGTCTGGTCCTTTGAACCGAGCTTTCCACCTCCTTCTCAAGTGTCAAAAGGACTTTACGCATCATAAGCGATCTTCCGCCTTCTGCATCTTTGGCCTCAACATCTCGCGTCTGTGCTTCTGTGATGTGAGATTCTCCAATGTCCTTCTTTTTCTCTGGACACTCATAAGACTTGTGCCCATTCTTCCCACATGTAAAGCATGTTATGACTCCACCTCTTCCTCTTCCTCTACCTCTAGTATGGGGAAAAGTATTTCCATCAGCATATGCTCCACTCTGCTCTATATGTTGCCCTCGCTATTCAACACATTGGCCTCGCTGAGAACTTCCACCTCTTTCAACTCTACCTTGAGGTTTCCTCCATTCCTCCCTGGGCTTCTGGAATTTGTCCTGGGCAACTGCCTTGCCTCTGGGCTGAATTCTACCTCGACCTCGCTGACCTTGCTTTCGGCTCAGCTTCTCCTTAGCTTTCAGAGCCATCTGATAAGAGTCCCCCATGGTCTGAATGGTCGCCATACTCAATTCATCCTGAATGTTGTATCTCAGACCATTCAGATATCTAGCAACCTTCTCATCATCGCTCTCCCGATGAACTGCCCTAATGTTCAGTCGATAGAATTCCTCAGTGTATTCCTTCACTATCATCAGTTTCTGTCTCAGGTTCTGCATCCTCCTGAACAGAGTAATTTGGTAATCTCTTGGGATTAACTTCAATTTCATCTTCGTGATCATTCGATCCCAGCTCTTGATCTTCTACTTGCCCTGGTAGCGTCTGTCAGCTTGTAGCTCGTCCCACCACAATGCTGCATGTCCTTTCAAGCGTGTAACAACATGCTTTACCTTCTTATCTTCTTCGACGTCTTCGTAGTCGAAGTAAGTGTCCAGGGTTCTAATCCAATCTAGTAGCTCCTCAGCATCCAAGTTTCCCTCATAAACTGGAATGTCCATTTTTGCCTTCGCACCCATCCTAGCAATGGCTTTGATCAAATTCTCGGTTGATGCATCCTTGGCTGCAACTTCCTCCTCTCATTCAGCCTCAACTTCGCTCTCGAAATCACTGAGATCCCCTGCACTAGCTATGCATCTTTGCGCTGTCTCCATGTCCTTGAGTCTTGCGCTGAGATCTCTCATCTGTCTCTCCATTTCTTGATTGACTACCTGCCTGCCTCTTCTTCTCACCTCCCTATCCTCTGGATCAGGTGATTTTATTTCTCTCCTTGGCGGCATGGTGAATTCCCCTTTCTCTACTATAGAAAGCAAAGAGATATTCCTGCTCTGGTACAAAACTGACGACAACACGGCCCCTTCACCACCCGCAGGTCGGAAGGTCCACACGCTCACACATGATATTCTCTTCCCTTGGCCCGAAGAACACCGAGGTTCTTCTATTTCCCTATCAAGAAATCTACCCACAGATTCTTTTCAGCTGCAATCCCCCTTTCTTTAGTTATTGGAGGATCAGAACTGGTGACTTTGTAAGTTCACTGTCGATCTCTAGGCTCTCGAGTCCCCGAGACCCGATGGCCAGTCAATCGCTGACTTTCTCTCTCTCCACTCTATTGGGACTTCGGCTCTATCACAACTTCTCCACTCGTGACACCAAACACTCGGTTCTCCAACTCCCGAGTCCCGATGTACCGAAACTCTGATGCACTTGCGATTTGACTTTTCAACGGTCCCTTATCTCATTGGGACTTTGGACTTTGCGGGATCGCGAATCTTGATATCCAATGCTCGGAACTTTCGCTGTGAAACGCCGATAACTCATGTTGCCTTTCCACGTCACCAACTCCTGTGGCCCACACTATTTACGTAACCATCGGGATATCACGTATTGCAATATCATGATTCCCATGGCCAAATCTTCGACTCTTTTCTCGCGAACCCCCGATAGGAGATCTCACGATTAATCCGACGACCCTGAATGGCTTGGATCAATGGTTCAGCCCCTCCTGATTTTTGAACCTATTGATACCTCGTTGTATCTTCCCTACTCTTCTATGAGATCTGACAACTCACAGGATGTCGTGAATTTCCTTTGGAAAATTTCAACTGTCCTTCCTCAGAAAATATGTGAAAGGACAAGACGTCTTCCCACCGAACTCGTCACCATGCACCCAAACCTGCGACGCTCCCTGTAACCTTCAAGGCACAACTTCAACTAGTATATTTCAATAACTTTAAGGCCTTATCACTCCGGAGCTTCCTTACGACTCTTAAGCCCTCAGAAAGAAACTTTGAACGCACTCTTTGCAACAAATCTTCAACAACATCTAAATGTTGAAGTCTTTTGACTCTGCGCACAGCTGCAGCAGCAGTCCTTCAATACTCTCACTCAGAATCACAACTCTGAGACTTAGTTTAGCCTGCGCACTCCTTGCATGGCTTCTGCAACCCACTTCCACTTTTGGGTGAATGAGAATAAGAGTTAACTATTTGAGCCTTCTGTCTACCCACTCCTTCCGGGCAATTCGACTGCACTCCTTGCAGGAATTCTTGCTCAAACAGAGAAACAATTGAAACTCATTCTCACTTCCTCTCAAACTTCAACTCAACCATGAAATCACATACACAGCATATAAAAGAAAATGTATAACAGGAAGCAAACATCCATGAGCATAACATCAATACACAGAGAAACAACACAAACCATGAATTTGAATCAAAGATTTCTTCTATTAATTCAAATATATGTACATGGGTGTTCTTCATAGAATTCTCTGCATGCTCTTGCTCTTCTCCTACTCCAATTATCTTTACAATGCGCAAAGGAGTATGTCTATATCCCTTTTCCCTCTTGCGCTCTAGAGCTATTAAATCTAGAATTAAATTTCTATCTACTTACATTAACTATATTAAATGTCGACTATCTACCTAAGGATGAGAGCTATCCGCTCAAGGTCGAAATACAATTTACAAGTGTGCCTCATCTTAAATGACTCATTTAATATTTGCACAACAATCCCAAAGCATTTTCAATATTTGTGCTGGCTTATCCAGCTGTCTTCCACTTCTGTGCTAGCTCGCTTGAGGTGCTGGCAATGCTCCTGCATCAAACTTCTTCTATTATTAATGAAAATCTGATTTTAAATGATGACAGCCATGAAAATATACAGGAAGTCAATGAACCTATTTATGATGATGATTCCCTTCCAGGAGATCAACTTGTAGACTCTATTTTGTTTCATGAAAAGGATGTGGTTGTCATGTTTAACAATCTTGAAGAAGGTTTGGTGTTCGAGAATGATTTAGATTTTGATGTGGAGGAGTATAAATATGAGATAGAAAACATGCCTGAGAAAGGATCAGATTTACTCATGGTTAATACCCCGAACATTTTTCTAATTGATAACACTTCAGATTTATATGCTACACCCAGATATGATGAGTACACTGATGATTATAATATTGTTTCTCTAGAAAAAATTGCTGCAAGTTTTTCATGGAGGAATGTCGGTCTTCAGACATATGCCATATCAGGTGAAAGATGTTTGGATATCCTCTTTGAGGATGATCCTGACAAAAATAAATTGGAGCATGCAGTAGTCTTCGATGAAGCTTGTTATTTAAAACCTTAGGACCATGCAATTTTTCATGATCCTTTTGCTGACCTTTTAGATTCATTTAATGGAGGAATATGCTATGTCATGGATATTTTGTCACAGGAATCAAGGAAAATTTTGAACATTCATGATCAACAACATGTGAGATGGGAGTAGTCAGTTTCTTTTTTCATCCTGCTCAAAGAAAGTGTGAGGAGATTCCAAATAAGTAGACATTTATTGGATTGGATTCACTGGCATTTTTGTATCATTTGAATCAGTGGGAATATTTTAGTAGTTAGAGTAGGTGATGTATATAAATAATCTTGACTTTGAGCATTAGAGTACAGTGGTGTTTTTTAGTATGTTTCCAGTTTAGTTTGGAATCCAGTACAGTTTTGATTTAAGGCATTACGACTCCATATCCCAATGAATGCATAAGCAATTTTTTGTTTCGGAAAGGTGCAAGTTAACTGACAGGGTTCAGAGTTTGATAAGGATAATTTCAGGCCACCCAATGGATGAAGGAACATGGTCTACTATTCTTGGCGCTTTGCAGGAAATCACCATCCCTAGATGGAGCCTATCTTGAAACATATATATTTTTCCAAACTTGAGACTAAAAGAAGTTTCTCTTTATCTAAATTTTTTTAGTACGGAGCCGACTTTTTTATCAACGAATCAAACTATATGAAGACTTGCTTTCAAATTTTTGGGAGTTACCATTTAGAAAAATACAAAGGGTTAACGTTGAGTCTCCTCAAAGCCCTGATCCCCGAATTCAGGAAAGTTTTAAAGGATAAGCCGGGTCAATTAAAGAATAAGAAAGATTAATGTTGACAAGTCTCATCGTGATTTCATGACTCGAGTTTCCTTTGTGCTTTAAGTTTCATGTTTGCGATTTTAGAAACCTCAAAATCCTGTGTTTTAATCGTGCTTAATCAAAAAGATAAAAGTTTTTTAACTATTAATCAATCCCATCACAATTTCGCGATTCGGGATTTCTTGCATCAAGTATTTGTTGTAGGAAAATCTGCCTGCGGACAAGTAGATCGACCTCTAGAGCTTGACCTTAACCCTAGACAGAAAAATGCTTATCATGGACACTGACTTCCTTTCAAATCTATCTAAACTAATGCATGAGAAGGGAGGATGACAGAGGTACCTTTTAATCGACGTTTGTCCCTGCACGCTCCGAGTTGCGCTCCGAACCTTTACTTCTCACAGAGAGCTGTGGACAAAACAAGATACGACCACTTCCTACTCTATTGACATTAGCTTGAAAATAGATCTATCACTAAATGATAAGTTCATGTAACATTAGACACAAACTAGAAAGAAACAGGCCAAGTGTGTCATATTAATGAGAATAACAACAGTAGTACTTACAATCGTAGATGCGAATGCGACAACTTCGTCAAGTCCTCTTCGTCTAACCCTTGCCTGAAAGGTCCACAACCTGGATAACAACAGCTTCACCGATCAATCTCCTTCGGCTGACTGTAAGTTTCCTCCAAGACCATAAGTTTCACATATTCAATTCTTCCCCCCCACTTATGAGATCATAAGTTTTGTGTAATTCTGCATTTTCCATCCCTCCTTTCACCATCAGAAAGCTTTATTATATAGCCTTGGAGAGGCTCAACAATCTTGAGATATCCTTGGGGAAGGTGAGGATTTTCCTCCTTCAGTTGAGGACCTGCCCTAGGATCATGGCTGGACTAGGGATTCGAATCCAACTGCCTTCCACAAATGAAAAGATGCTTCCCCCATTCATCTCAACAGCTTAACAACCACCCAGAATAGGTAGTGCTCCCTCAAAAGGGCCATCAGAGCGTTGCAGCGCTCCCTAGTAATCTTTAGGGGGTGCCAACACTCTCAAAATCTATAGTGCTCCCTTAAAAGGGCCAGGGGAGCGTTATAACGCTCCCTAACAGTGTATTGGGGAGTGTCGGCACTCCAAGATAGTGTAAGGGGGAGCGCTCCTCTCCAAAACTCAGTTTTTTGGGTGCTTTCAAATGGAAAAAGGTTGTTTGACTTCAGTAGATCAGTTCTCCTCCTTCAAATCAGTCATGTGAGATGTTATAAGTGTCTCCTTAGTGTCTTTATCATGACAGTATGTCTGAACATCCTTTGCGACACTAGTGACTAACTTGCGACACTTGCGAAAGTTGATGTGACACTTACGACAATTGAGAGGGACAATGTGACACTTATCCAACTGAGCAATTTTGACGTGTAACAGAATGCCCCCCAAAGTATGAAGTCAGAAGATGCGAACTGATGACTGAAATGCTTTGTAGATGTTCAAGCAAGGGTATAGACTCGGAGAACCTGACGAAATATGCACACAAACATCCAACAAATATCATGACATATTTCAAAACCCAAGGAAAGCATACCTATGCTTGGGCGATTAAGACTTAGTAGGATATGGCCGCCATAAAATACACTGCGGATCCATAATTGCATTGATAAAAAGGGTATAGCCACTGAAAATACACTGTGGATCTATACTCATATGACATGAACTGATCGTAGCCATGAAGGATACACGGTGGATCTACGAGATGACAAGACATAGCCAGGACCAATAAAAAGTGGATCTATGTAACAATGTATGTGTTCTTAGTCCAGAACTACTTCGCAACCTAGGCGAGGCATATATCACAGTGAATTACTCAACCCAGGGTCTTCATACCAATCCCAACATGGTACGAATCTGACCATGTGAATAGAGGTTTTGGTGTCGAACATGGCAGAAACCACTTGATTACCGGTCGATGGGGTAAACCGTTAACAAGTGCGAGGGAGATCACCATTAATGTCAATGATTCTGAAGGTACCGTAGTACATCCCATCGAACGTGAATGTATGAGCTAAATTCGAACATTCGTGGAATCATTCGATCAGGGGTCAATGATGTAAAACCACTGTTGAACGTGAGGAGGCCTACCATTGAGGCATGCAGGTCCCAAAGTACTAAATGGTTTCTAAGCCTAATTCCTGGGTAATGTGTTGAAGTCGACAGGAATAGACTCGTCAAGGGAGGGCCTTGATGTATCCCCCATCAACAACATGAAACGGACATGGAGATGTTAATTGGTAGATCAAGCGAACATGGACTGACACAGGTTTTGAGGCAAGATATTTGGGATGGCTGACTCTCGAGGCGGATACTTCCCTTGAACACTGAGTTACAATGATGAAACATGACATGGACCAAAACTATGCAGTCGGTACCATGACTTGCGTCGGGTGACCCAAAGGAGTGAAAGGAAACTCAGAGGATTGGCTCAGTGCAGAGGTTCAGCGGATTATGACGTATGCAAAATGACAAAGTGCCGTGTTCAAGGGCGACTCTAAGAAGTGCTAGATGATGTTCTCAAGAGACTGCTTGGCTTGCTCCTTTCAATTTTTCCCCCATCCAGATAGATGAGTACCTCTTTTTGATTTAATGAGCTTGAGGAGGATAACACATGCTCGATATAACTCACCTTCGGTAAGTCCCTCTTCCTTTGTTTAACGAACCGGAAGAAGTAAGGGTTCGTTCCCATATGGGCCTGTCGATGTGTTCTTTAACGAGTCCAAAGACAGAAAGCTCGAAGGTTTTTCGGGATTATAGAGTTTGGAAAAACACTTAAAAGAGAACTCTCTTAGTTCCTTTTTCGTACAGTAGTCCAACAAGACCGAAAAAGGGTTAAACTATCGCTTGAAATATGCCCTTTCTGACCTTTTAACGAGTGTGAAAGGAAGCAAGGTCACTCGATAATCTTTTCATATTTAGAGAGTCTAAAAAGGGTTTAAAGTAGACTCCAGGGGGGTTCCTTTTTCGTGTGGTGTCCATACAGGTCCGAAAAAGAGATAAAAGTTTACCCGGTTGCATTCTCATGTATTTACGAGCACGAGAAAGAACAAAGACTAAGCTTGGTACTCTACCCCCAGCTTGAAAGCTGGTGACTTGACTCCATAATGATCGTCAAAGGCTAGAGACATGCCCCCCAAGCTTCAATTCATTCATCGACTTTGAGGTTATCACCAATTTCTATGCTAGATCGAGAAAAAGGATATAGGTGGATGAAATGAAGGTTAAAAATGAGTCTTAACGACAGACTCGACTTGACATCTACGAGATCTGGCAAAAGTCTCAACTTGAAGGGAGAGGTGATTGTTTCATTGTTTAACGAGCTTGACACATGAAAAGAACTATGCTCAAGGTTCCAGGTTCGATCCCTAGATTTTTGTTTCATTTTTTAACGAGCTTTCTACAGAGAAGAGAAACTATGCTCGTGATGCCCCCAGCATGAAAGCTAGTGGCCTCTGTTTCATTTTTTAATGAGCTTGCCACAGAGAAGAGAAACTATGCTCGTGACATGCCCCCAGCACGAAAGCTAGTGGCCTCTGTTTCATTTTTTAACGAGCTTGCCATAGAGAAAAGAAACTATGCTTGTGATGCCCCCAGCATGAAAGCTAGTGGCCTCTGTTTCATTTTTTAATGAGCTTGCCACAGAGAAGAGAAACTATTCTCGTGACCTCTGTTTCATTTTTTAACGAGCTTTCCACAGAGAAGGGAAACTATGCTCATTGTTTCTTCTTGATCACGGCTTCCAAGAGGATAACACTCTGGAAGGATACCATGTCAAGGGACAAGACTTGGTCATGGATTCCAAGAGATCTTCATCGGATGGAAGAGAATCACTCTGGAAGGAACACATGTCGAGGGTCGTGACAGGGGCAAGGGGATTAGGCTCCAATAACCCTACTGAAGAGATCACCATGTCAACTACTGGATCCAAATCATTAGAAGTTGAAGTCATGGGAGACAATGCCACATAATTGACATGTGGCGGGGGTGATACTATCTCCATATAAGAACCACTTAGGGAGGTAACCCAGTCAGGGCCGACGAATGAAAGTTGATCAATAGTCACAATTCTTCCATCGTGAGGAAAATATATCACACAGAAAAGAGTGGATACAATAGCTTTCATAGCATAGACATAATCCCGCCCAAGGAGTAAAGAGAAATCCAAGGGGTCTCGTACTACCATGACATCGATAAAGACAGTTTTCCCTCCCAAAGTTACAGGACACTGAGGAAGGATTCCTAAAGGTTGACTAGTTCCTCTGTTAAAAGCTAACAGATTCTGTGTAACCGGTGCAAGTTGTGGACAACCCAAAGCGTACCAAGCAACAGAAGACAAAATAATAACGGACGCACCTTCGTCTATTAGCGTTTGAGGAACGTCCCGACCACGAACCTGTACTGTAATCTGGAAAGGAATGTGGGAGGGAAGACGAGATCCAGTTAGCGCACCCCAATAAAAAAGGATGGATTCAGTACTTGGAGGGGGTTCCACATGAGGAGGAGGAATGCCCCCAGGCACGGTAGAGTCTGTATTAACAATAAAAACATGGGAAGTATCAGGTTTACTCTCTAGAAGGAGAGTAGGATCGACCGACGGTGGACTTGGATAGACCACTTTAGCACTCTTCAGAGGAAGAGTGGGACTAACCGAGGAAGGGACTGGATCAGTCACTTTGACATTCCTCAATGGAGGGATGGGATCGACCGATGGCAAAACTAGATCGACCACTTTAGCACTCTTCAGAGGAAGGGTGGGACTGACCGAAGAAGGGACTAGATCAGTCACTTTGGCACTCCTCAATGGAGGAATGGGATCGACCGATGATGAAACTAGATCGACCACTTGAGTTTCATTCTCCATGGGAAGAATGGGGTCGATGGGTGGAGACGGATCGACTGCTTTGGTGTCACTCTCTAACGGGAGAGTGGGATCGACTGAGGATGAAAATAGATTGACCACTTTGGTGTCACTCTTTTGATGAAGAGTGGGGCTGATCGATGAATGAACTGGATCAACTACTTGGGTTTGTGGTTCAATCGAGGAGGAAACTAGATTGACCACCTGATCAACCGGACTAACCGGGGATGGAACTAGATTGACCAGTCCATCAACCAATGATGGGTTGGAGGAAAGCTTACGATAACCTTTTGGAAGTTGAAGTTTTTCCAAAAGAGAAGAAGCCTCGGCCATACGAGGACAAAGGTGAGAGTAATGATCACCTTTACATAACATGCAAGGGAACTTGACAGTTTTCTTCTTCTTACCAACCTGAACATCACTAGTTGACGGGGTATCATCGACGTGACTGATAGAGGCTGATGACATGGAGGACCACATTTCCAAGACCTGGGTAAGACTGGGGAAATCCCTCAGAAAGTGGTCACCCTTACAAAGACTGCAAGGGAATTTGGGTTTTGGATTCTTCTTTTCAATCCTGTTGACCTCATCAACACTCCCAGTACTATTAACAGTAACTGGTTTCTTAGAGCCAACATATGATGTTGTTGGGGTCTTGGTCCTTTTCGAGCTCTTCTTCTTCTTCTGATCAACCGGGCTACTTGCTTTAGAGCTTTCACTAGGTGAAGAAGAAGAAATGGAAGGAGACTTAATGGGCGAAGAAGGAGAAAAGTCGACATGAGGTTGATGTGTGGGTGGAATATTGACATCCAAAGTATCAGGTGCAATTGAAACATTGGGAGGATTCGGGATCACCGGAGTGGGGAACAACCAAACTGGTAATCCAATAGTGAGTCCTGGAAGACTCAGTGTGGCAACATATGGAGGACCAAAGTTTCCAAATGAAGGAAAGGCATAAGGTTCCCCAGAAGAAGGAGTTCCTCCATTGGTACTCCCAGGATTCGATGCCATTAACACTGACTCGACCTAAGGTCCACTAAGTAAAAGAAACAACACATGCTAATAGAATCTAAGAATCACAACCAAGCAAACAGGACCTTCTTTTGATGACCGTACTAGTTGGTGATGAAATCCAACGTCGTGTGATCAAGTCCAGAAGGGGTGGGGATAGGGTGGAATAGTTACAATGGCGACCTGCTTAACAGACTTACGCCTTGGTGCAAGTTTCCACGCAGTAATTGTGGATTTACCCTCCAAGGAGCCCGAGTGAGTTTGACCAATGTCTGCTCCAGGTACAGTGAGACTTCCTGTTGCCGTCACCTTGTGTAAGAACCTAAAATATTATGGCCACTAAGGTTACCAATTCGCAGTCAGCCCCTGGGCGGGAACAATCGACAGTTCGATCCGAACGTACGGGCAGGGTATCAAGCCCGAAATCAACTAAGAAGCTTCCATGCAGTAATTGTGGATTTACCTCAAAGTGACCCCCATAATACAATCATACCACCACAAACAGTTAAACCACGAAGGGTTAGTCCCCATAGCTCACCTGAATGCAACCTCGTGCGTAACCCCTGTGTGAGAGGGGGATCCCAGGCAGACTTATACAATAACTGGATTTACTCTCCCTAACTCAGGATGCTAATGTTTGTTTTAGAAACTTTGGAGAGTTATGCTCACAACCCTGATCCAAAGTACTACACCTATTCTACTGTTGGTGGAGGATTCTATCAAAGAAAAAGTTCTAGATGATTTTTAATTAACGTTGATTTTAGTGGTTGTTCTTTATGCAAAAGGGGTGCATGGAAGTGAAACCAATGGAGTTAAGACTCTGACCCAAAGAGTGCATCAAGCATGATAAGCAATCATTTCCTTTCGATGAACATCTAGCTAAGGGAGAGAGATAGTTCTTTCACTAACAAGCACAACTATGGAATGCCCTCAAACGATTCTTTTCTCAATCACATTCTGATGTAATGCAAAACTTTTAAATGCCTTCTAATGCGCTTAATCAATCATGAAAATATCTTTATTGTTTGCGTATGGATGATGATCAATACAATCACAATGCTTATCTTAGCTAATTATCTTCTTGGTATGAATGAAAACCAAACTAGCATAAGCAAGAGTAACACAAACAATACACCCTTCATATCAATCAAACGAAAAAGAGAAAAAGAGGAAACAATCAAAGAGAAAAAACAAAATATTCCACACCCAAAAGCAAAAATTGAAGAATAAGGACCTTGACTCAAAGCAATATGAGGAGGTCTATAGGACTTTGATGACCTTCACCGAGGTTTTTAACTCAACTGATGAGGAGAGAAGAGCAATGTATAAATCTCAAATTTCACTCAACAGGGAAAACCTAATGAAAAATAGTGAAGAAGGCTGCAAGATCCAATCAACAAGGTGTTTATCCTTCCAAAAGACAGATATCAAGGTAAAAAAGGATGAAAAATTGACTCTCAAGATCACTCAGCAGAAGAGCACAGAGGCAGAAATCCAAAAAAATTCAAATTTTGGAGTTTTCTGGGCCAAAGGAGGCTGGCGCTCTGTTGCCAAGGGCAAGGAGAGTTATAACACTCTATGCAAAGCCTTTAGGAGCACTGGCGCTCTGTTAACACTAAGACAGGGGCGCCAGGGTCTAAAAGTTCCAGAAATGTCAAGAAAATTCAAAAATTGAAGTTCTAACTTGAGAAATATGTTGAGTATGATGGGACAAGGAGCCAATCAGCTCATGAAACTAATCAAAGAGGGGTAAACCAGGTCTGAAACAATCAAGGGACAGAACAAGGTCAATGAGGAGAAAAATCAGAACAAAAGGTTTCGATTCAAGGCTATCTCCCCAGCAGAGTCGCCAGTTTCTGTTGTAGGAAAATCTGCCTGCGGACAAGTAGATCGACCTCTAGAGCTTGACCTTAACCCTAGACAGAAAAATACTTATCATGGACACTGACTTCCTTTCAAATCTATCTAAACTAATGCATGAGAAGGGAGAATGACAGAGGTACCTTTTAATCGACGTTTGTCCCTGCACGCTCCGAGTTGCGCTCCAAACCTTTACTTCTCGCCGAGAGCTGTGGACAAAACAAGATACGACCACTTCCTACTCTATTGACATTATCTTGAAAATAGATCTATCACTAAATGATAAGTTAATGTAACATTAGACACAAACTAGAAAGAAACAGGCCAAGCGTGTCATATTAATGAGAATAACGACAACAGTACTTACAATCGTAGATGTGAATGCGACATATTCGTCAAGTCCTCTTCGTCTAACCCTTGCCTGAAAGGTCCACAACCTGGATAACAGTAGCTTCATCGATCAATCTCCTTTGGCTGACTGTAAGTTTCCTCCAAGACCATAAGTTTCACATATTCAATTCTTCCCCCCCACTTATGAGATCATAAGTTTGGTGTAATTCTGCATTTTCCATCCCTCCTTTCACCATTAGAAAGCTTTCTTATATAGCCTTGGAGAGGCTCAACAATCTTGAGATATCCTTGGGGAAGGTGAGGATTTTACTCCTTCAGTTGAGGACCTGCCCTAGGATCATGGCTAGACTAGGGATTCGAATCCAACTGCCTTACACAAATGAAAATATGCTTCCCCCATTCATCTCAACAGCTTAACAACCACCCAGAATAGGTAGCGCTCCCTCAAAAGGGCCATCAGAGCATTGTAGCACTCCCTAGTAAGCTTTAGGGGGTGCCAACGCTCTCAAAATATATAGCGCTCCCTTAAAAGGGCCAGGGGAGCATTATAACACTCCCTGACAGTGTATTGGGGAGCGTCGACGCTCCGAGATAGTGTAAGGGGGAGCGCTCCTCTCCAAAACTCAGTTTTTTGGGTGCTTTCAAATGGAAAAAGGTTGTTTGACTTCAGTAGATCAGTTCTCCTCCTTCAAATCAGTCATGTGAGATGTTATAAGTGTCTCCTTAGTGTCGTTATCATGACAGTATGTCTGAACATCCTTTGCGACACTAGTGACCAACTTGCGACACTTGCGAAAGTTGATGCGACACTTACGACAATTGAGAGGGACAATGTGACACTTATCCAGCTGAGCAATTTTGACGTGTAACAGTATTATCGAAGTCTCGACACTTAAATCCACGAAAGGTTAAAGATTAATTGCTAATCATGATTAATTAAGAAATTAAGACAAATTATTATCGTCTAATTAATCCCATCATAATTTTGTGATTCGTGATTCCTTTCATGTCATAACTCTTGAATACATGATACCCAAAACCCTGAAAACCTGAAATGAGGACTCCAGTCATATGTAAAACCTACCTTGGGAAAAAACCATTTTTCTCAGCCTTTGGGAGGCCAATTTCCACGTTCGAATAGTCAATCGACATCTACAGATCCTAAGATTTTCAGTGTTCTCTTCATAATCTCATTTGGAGCTTAGTAAAGCAGTCAAATGTCCCCCACAATATGAGGTTTGTTTTCAGAAATGTGGCATTTTTTACTGTGCTGAGTCATCATTTTAAAATGATGATTCTGAGCGACTGGAGGATTAGTTTGAGAAACGGTCTAAGGTTTTTGTTCATAACACATCGAGGATTAATAGACTCTCTCATTTTTCCTACATGTGTCACAAATTGGAAGAATCGAATCCATATCCAAGCCCTAATTTTCAGATCTCATATTTTCTTGTTTTGACACACGTTTGTAAAATGCAGATATGGGGCAAATGAAAATGGATCTTAGGGAACTGAGAGAGGTTTTTTCTCATAAAAAATAGAGGCACAAAATACTCTTTCCATTTATGTACAACTTTCATGATTCAAGAGATACAAAACCATAACCGTAACCTCATTTCTCAACAGTTTGGCCCATCTTCTATGGTCGTTAGTTTCAAGAATTGATTATAACTATTGTTTTGGGAGGATTTTTGACCTCAAGACCTATATGAGGCATCTTTGTAATATTCGAGAAAGGGGGGGGAAAGACACACAGGAGTATTACTCCTGGGTTGTAGCTTTCATTTTCAGTTTAATACAAGATTGCAGAAGCATGTTTTATCCATAGCAGAGATTCTTGTGATGTTGCTTGCAGAGTTTGTCCATTTTCTTAGTTTCAATATCACTCCATCTATTTTTTCTTCTTGATTTGTAACTATTTTGTAATAGAATTCATCCTCTGTTAGATTCTCTTTTGTAGAATGGTTATAGGTTGTTTCTTACAGAGATCAAGGTTCAGAATTTTTCCTTTGCTAGATGCTCTGTCCCAACCATCTCTTTTCACTGATTTTTGCTTGGAATTCACTCACCACTAAGTGCTCCTTGTGTATTGATATATTTTCTCTTTATTCTTCTGCCGTAATTTTATAAATCCTTTTCTTTGTAATCAACTTCTATCTTGCCTCTACTCCATGGATTTCCATTTCCAAAACACTCTTGCTATTTGCTTGATCATTTCACTCCATGCCCAATGGACTACCTCTCGGTCCAACCCATCAACCCTAAAAATATCAAAACTTTCTATTACCCATAGATCTACCCGTTGTTAAGATTATTAGATATCCTACTGTGACATATATTTGAGAGATCCCTCTCAGGTTGGAAGGGGTAGCTTCTAATAAAAGGTGGTTCATGGTTATCTCAGATATTACCTGCACGCAGCCCAAATCAAGTTCTGAGTGATAACTTATTTTTTCAATTAAAATGTGCTAAGGCTTGGCTCTATTACAGCCCAGAACCAACTCTTGTGACAACAGACACCAAAGAAAAGGTATGAAAATGTTTTTCATGGTCAATGTTACTCATGTAATGAATATGGTCACAAAGCTTTGGAATGCATATATTATGCAAGAAGAGATAATGAAAGATTTCATAGCATCCTAAGGTGTTGGAGATGTAATCATTGTTTATCATTGTCACACCATGAGATGCTACAACTATAGTGGGTCTGTACAATAGGCCGTGTATCTGTGGTAATAGATTTGGAAAAAGGATATGTAAATAGGTTGCATCTTGGTGTGATAACTCTGTTTTGCAGTGTCTGACATGGTTTGTTGTAGGGTCTGACATGGTTTGTTCTAGGTTTTCATGATTACATGTTGGAACACATAATTGATGTATGTATGGTGATGACATATGGTTGAGTGTTGAAAGTCTATCCTTGATTCATTATACTAAGTCTTGAGTATGGATTGAGGAATTTTCTGTTGAGGAACAATGTTGGTTATGACAGTGAAGTTATGGCACTTTTGTTATGAGATATGTCATGATGATGCTAGATAGAGATATCATTGATATATTGAGGCACACTTCTAGTACATTTAGTTTTGGATTCTTAGTATTTTCTGAAGTGAATGGTGGTTGAGGTCGATATTACAAGATACATGGATGATACATAAATGAGTTCCATTGACACATCCGATAATGTATCATTAGAAGAATATTTGTTGGATATCTTGGTGCATGCATTTGGCATATGGTTGAGCTACATATTGGGACATGTAGTTGATGAGTTGATGAGGTGGTCATGTTGTACATCATTGATGAGTCATAGCTTGATCTATAGTGTATGCA
Organism: Picea engelmannii; assembly: GCA_009831015.1. Lineage (NCBI taxonomy): Eukaryota > Viridiplantae > Streptophyta > Pinopsida > Pinales > Pinaceae > Picea > Picea engelmannii. Next base: position 730,783 of record ML779615.1, on the reverse strand, counting down.
TGATTGGTACACTTTTGGTACATTGTTAGAGGCACTTGCTAGTAGTATGATTGGCACATGTTTTATGGTGGATATGACATACATGTATGCAGACACATTTTTATTGTAGTTCATCTTGTTGTGGTATTGGTGCATGGTTGATGCACTTGCTTGGTACAGGTGGTGATACATGTTTAGTGCAATGTTGATGCACTCATAGATGGTATATGTTAGTGGGTGATAGTACTTGGCTAAAGTACATCATTGGTATTACTTGTTTATCATATACTTTGGTACATGATGTATGGGATGATACAGTTGATAAACTTGTTATGATGCTTGATTGATTGAGATACATGGTTGGCAGTTGGTTCATGGTAGAGGCATATCATGAATGATATGACACTTGTTTGAGGCACATGGTTGGCATGTTGGTAGAGGCATATGGTTGATACACTCCATTGATGATATCTTATGGTATATTGTATGGTATTGATGTACATGGTTGGAACAAAATATGGAACAAGATGTACTTGGTTGATGTTTTGTTCATGATTATGTATTAATCATTGACATACATTTTTCTTCATGATGCATGGTACGGCACAAGTTTGATGCACAGATAGGTCCAAGGATCATCATAGAAAGAGTGGTTTATTTATGTTTCTGTTGAGAAGTAGCATTTGCAGTAGAAGCATATTGTAGTGGTAGCATATTATTCATATTTCAAAGAAGATAGGGGGAGACATACCCATGGGGCGGTTCATTCTTCTTCCCATGATTCCAGGAGGAGATAGTTATTAGATGCAAAGATAAATACTCAAAAAAGAGCCATATACTTGGAGAACGAGCACAAAGGCATGGTTCTAGGAGGAGCAATTGTCACAGGGGGAGCATGAGTGATATGTATTCAACATTACATCAGAGTGTTATCCCTTGTTCAAAAGGGGAGAGATTATTCAAAGGAACATCAAGGCATCCCAACATGGGGAGTGGCCCCAAGGAGAGTTCAGGGAGGGGGAGCAACCCCAAGGAGAGAGCTACCCTTTACCATTGATGTCAAAGGGGGAGAAATAATCACATTACTGTGATTGAGATGACTATTGATGAAGAGAAATGCCATGTCTACATGTTTCCATCAATGATTGGTGTTGACATCAATGTTGATATTTCCATCAATGTCAAAGGGGGATTTTGATGGATCATGTTGTCATGGATTCCAAAGGATTGATGTCAAAGGTCAAAGGATTGATGTCAAAGGAACATTGTCTTGTCATAGTATATTTATGAAGTATGTATTGTTAATGGATTGATCAATGTGATGCATAGATGAAGATGGATTGATGCATCAATGTATTGATCGTTCATGGGTTATTCCAAGTTGGATTGATGTAAAGATGAATCATAATTGTCTTGTCATGGTTAATAGGAAGTACAAATGGATGAACTCCAAAGTGATCCCCTTATGGTGGAATCCCTCACGGGAAGACACTTTGCAGTTGAGTTATCCTAGAAGTATGGTTATAGAACCCATGCTTAATTATGGAATAATGAGATGAAGATCATTGAATTTTTTAGTGAAACTATCCTATATGGATAGTGCTTTTCATGCCATTTCCGGTGGTATGTGGAACATCACATAAATCCTCATGTTTTGAGAGTTATGGCCTTACAAAGTTGGAGGACCCTCATATGTTGGCTAGAAGCCCCAAAAGGTCAAAGAAGTCAAAGTTCTTACAAAGAATAAATTATTTAAATAATAAATTAAATGGAGAACTTTATAAGTATGAAAAGTGGTTATAAGAGCGTTAACCCTAAAATGAGGAAAGTGGGTTAAGTGGTCAAGTGGCTATTGGATATATGAACAAGTGGCCAATTGGACAAAGTTGGACATAGGTGACTATGTGGACAAAGTGGCCAAGAATATGATTCTAAGTTAGGTACTTAGAGAGTATAGATAAGAGGCAAGGGGCTCTTGTAAAATCTCTCTCTTGAGCATACATTGAAGATATATTCTGGGGAAGAGAGTGACTGTAGGATCTCATGGACGCATCAAAGTTTCTGTAAGTCTGAGATCTTGATGGTGAAAGTTTTGGAAGTTCATAAAACCTAGTTTCTTAAGGAGTACGTGAGTAGCAGTGGGCTATAGCACGTACATATGCGAGCTACAATGAGGCAAGGCACGTACACACATGGGTTGAAGAATATTAGAGTGCGTACAATTGGAGAAAATCATGGAGACTTGAATGTGAGCTAGTGTTAGGTTCCTGAAGGTTGAAGCAAGTTCCATATCTACATTCTATGGGATCAGATATGCCATATAAATTATGGTATGGTTACATAGTTGATGTAGGAGCATCGTACAAAGCCAAATCACGTGCCTAGCCAAAGGAACAGTTGAACGTGTTGATGAAAAAGGGCATGTTTTTATGAAAATGTTTTGAATTTTTAAAATGGAAGCATTAATGTAATAGCTAGGAGAAGCGTACTACATTTATATCTTGGATATATGAACAGATCTGGAGAAATTATTCTCATCTTCCAGATGTAATAGGCATTTAAGTCTGTTAATGTAAAGTAGGTAGATATGAATGTTAGATTAGACAATTTAGAAGCGTAGGAGGGAAAATGGATATAGACAAGTTCTCACCCTTGCATCATTGTATTATTATTATGATCATTCAGATTTGATAAGATGGAGAGCTGTAGAAGAGAGTTGTAGATAAGAAACCATGTACAGGAGAACTTGAGTTAATATATGAAGCTCTGACTCAACTTTCATGGTGTTATGATGCTTACTGTTTACATTTGTTGAATGGTATGTTTACAGTTGATTTGTTTCTCTGTTATGCATTTGTTTAAATGTTGTGTTGTGGTATGATTTCATGTTGAATGTATGAAGTCTAAGAGAGGAGAGGAATGAGTTTCAATTGTTTCTCTCCCTGAGAATTTCCTGCAAGGAGTGCAGTGAACATCCACAAGGTGTGCATTGACGAGGATTTGAGTTTTATCTCAGAAATCTTAGGAGAGATATTGTTGTTATCATACCAACATAAGTGTATGTTAAGCACAGAGTCGTGAAAGGTGTGCGCAGGCTGGTGGAAGCCTTAGAATTTATCAACTAAGGTGAAGGTCAAGGGACCACTGTTGCAAAGAGTGCACAGGGTCTGGTATGGCCCCTTTCTTGCTAGCACCCCTCGCAACTTGCAAATTCACGAATTGGAGTGTTGAGCCCTTGTTCTCCTCCTTTGTGAATCCCTGAGACGCGATAAGTGAATAATAGGTTGGCTCCTTCCAAGGTGACACATGTACACCACCTGTCACCTACTTCCTCCTTTTCAGTGCGCTCTATGATTGCACCACCTATCTACCACCCGGTCCCCACCTAACGTACATGATGTGTGTTCACTTGAGTCCTCGACACTCAACACTTCGTGACTTCTGCAGTAAAAAATAAACTCTCTCAAACCTTGAACCCTAGAGTACGCGATACCACATGGAGGTTCTGATCCAACGGTTCTCCCATGGTTTGGGTCCAACGGTCTAGATCTCCTTCTCTACTCCTTGCAACTCGGAATGAAACCAAGAATATGGTCTTCCCTCCAAACTCATGAACCATGAATTCACGAAATGGTCCAACAACGTGGTTTGAAATGAGATCAATGGCTCATATTGATGCTTGCTTCCTGGGTGATGGATTTCACCGATCTCTAACCACCTTGCCACTCTGTAAGATCTAATGACTCTTGCAACTTCACACTTCCTTCATGAAGGCTTCTCATCATCCATTTGGCTCTAATGGATCCTACGGACCTCACGATTTCACGAGTTCTCCATGAATAATTTTGACCGCCCAATTCACGCTTCAATGACCTCTTCCCAACAACTGGGTGTTCTCCCTCCTAAAATTAATTTCTATGCGACGGCTTTGATCTTCATCTCCCTTTGAACACTTCAAAAGAATTATTTCTCTTGAGCTTTCAGACTGCTTGCAAAACTAAGGATAGAGTATGCAAGGTCATAGTGGACAGTGGTAGCACAGACAATCTCATATTTACAAAGATGGTAGAAAAGCTGGAGCTAGAGACTGTTGTACATCTAAGCCCATACAGAGTTTCATGGCTACAAAAAGGACATCATGTAAATGTCACTAAACAATGTTTAGTTGAATTTAAAATAGGAGGATATAAACATGAAATATTACGTGATGTCATTCCCATGGATGTTTTTCATCTATTGCTAGGTAGACCATGGAAATATGACAAAAACGTGGTTCATGATGGGAGAAAGAACAAGTACACCCTGGAGAAAAATCGTAGGACTCACATGTTGTTGTCGATTAAGGATAAAGAGGTGAAAACATAAATGACTAACACTGTACTTCTCATGAGTGGGAAGGAACTTCTTAATGAGGTTAAGAAGAAGGAAGACACACAATTTATTGTGGTTAGGAAGACCAAAATTGTTTTGACTAGTATGAGAATAGATGATTTACCAGAAGAAATCCAGGAGTTGTTGGAAGAGTTTGTTGATATAGTAGCAGATGAAATACCTTGTTCGTTGCCACCTATCAGGAGTGTAAGTCATCATATCGATCTTATACCTAGATCCAATTTGTTGAACAAAGCCACATATAGGTTGATGCCACAGGAAAATGAAGAAGTTAAGAGACAGGTCCAGAACTTAATGGACAAAGGATTGATTCGAGAAAGCTTGAGTCCATGCACTGTTTTGATAGTGCTCAGCCCAAAGAAAGATGGAGGCTAGAGAATGTGTACAGACTCAAGGGAAATCAATAATATTACAATCAGATACAGGTTTCCATTGCCAAGGATGGATGACTTGATGGATTGCTTGAGTGGAGCAAGATTTTTTTCAAAGATTGATTTGAAAAGTGGATATCATCAAATTAGAATGAGAGAAAGTGATGAATGGAAGACAACATTCAAGACAAATGAAGGGTTGTATGAATGGCTTGTCATGCCATTTGGCTTAACGAATGCACCCAGTACTTTCATGAGGTTGATGAACGAAGTCTTGAAGTATTTCATTGGGAAATTTGTCATTGTATATCTTGACGATATATTAATTTTCAGCAAGACAGAAGCAGAGCACTTGAAGCATTTAGCTGCAGTTATGAGCAAATTACAGTAGGAGAAATTGCTGATTAATATGAAGAAATCGCCATTTATGAGGAAATAAATCATTTATTTGGGTTTTGTTATATCTGCAAATGAACTGAAAATGGATCCGGAAAAGATAGAGGTGATTAAGGATTAGCCATCGCCAAAGAGTGTATTTGAAGTACGAAGCTTCCATGGTTGGGTAAGATTATATAGGAAATCATCTGAACTTCAGTGGAATTAGTGCACCAATGATGAATACAGTGAAGAAAATACATAATATTTTCACTGGATGGAGGAAGCAGTGAAGAGTTTCAATCCATTGAAGAAGAAGATCACTGAGCAACCAATTCTGGTTTTGCCAGATTTTAGCAAGACATTCCAGGCCAGGTGTGATGTGAGTGGATTTGCAATTGGAGTGGTCTTGAGCCAAGATGATAGGCAGGTCACATATTTAAATGAAAAACTGAATAAAGCGAAAATTATGTACTCCACATATGACAAAGAATTCTATGCAGTCATACAAGCGCTGAAGAAATGGAGACACTATTTGGTTCCCAAGGAGTTTGCTTTGTACAGTGATAATCAGGCTTTATAATTTGTGACTCGACAGAGAAGTTGAACCAAAAGCATGCTAAATGGGTTGAATACATGCAAAATTTTACTTTTGTGATTAAGCATATTTCTGGAATTGCTAACAAAGTTGTTGATGCTTTGAGCAGGAAATGTTTGCTTATGTAGGAATTCAAAGTCAAGACTTTGGGTTTTGATAACCTCAAAGAAATGTATAGGGATGATCCAAATTTTAAGGAGGCATATGAGGCATCTGAGAATCCAATTCTCAGGGATAGAAGCCAATGGACTGAATACATGATCCAGGATGGATTATTGTTTAGGGGAAATCAACTATGTATTCCAAAATGCTCCATGAGGGAGAATTTGATGAAGGAAAAACACAGCAGAGGATTGGCCGGACACTTCAGTCATGATAAAACATTCTCAAAGTTGAATAGCTCATATTATTGGCTAGCGATGAGGATGGATGTGAAGAAATTTTTGGATAGGTGCAGAATTTGTCAACACACGAAAGGAAAAAGGCAGAACATAGGGTTATACCAACCATTTCCCATACCTAAAAGGCCGTGGGACACAGTGAGCATGGATTTTGTATTGGGACTGCCAAGGACACAAAGAGGATATGATTCAATCTTTGTGGTAGTCGACAGATTTTCAAAGATGGAACATTTCATACCATGCCATAAAACCAGTGATGCAACTCATATTGCGAACCTGTTTTTCAACAAATACATTAGACTTCAAGGCTAGCCAAGGAGTATCGTTTCTGATCGAGATACCAAATTCGTGGGAAATTTCTAGAGGAACTTATGGAAGAAGTTGGGGACAAGTTTTTATTTTATCTCATCATATCATCCTAAGATGGATGGACAGACAGAGGTCGTAAACAAGAGCTTGAGAAATTTTCTAAGGAGCTTAGTGACTGAACAACACAGTCAGTGGGATCACATTCTCCCACATGCAGAATTTTCTTACAATGATTCACTCAATAGAAGCACAGGGAAGAGTCCATTCCAAATTGTATATGGAATGCAACCAAGGGGAGTTTCTGAATTGAAAGTGGAAGAACAACCTGAATTTAGAAGTGTTAGTGCAGAGGACTTTGCAGAAGGAATGAAGGAGCTTCACAGCCGAATCAAGGGGCGATTATAGAGTTCAAGTCAAGAATACAAGTAGAGAGTAGATCAACACAAGCGAGAACTTCAATTTGAGGTTTGTGATCTGATTCTTGTGCATCTGAGGAAGGAAAGGTTCCCAAGGGGAACATATAATAAGTTGAAGATGAAAAATATTGGACCGTGCAAGGTCATAAAGAAATTTGGGGCAAACGCATATGAGATTGAATTACCCGATGGGGTCCAGATTTCACTGATATTCAATGTCGTGGATTTGTACCCTAACAGAGCTGAAGAAGCAGGAACAGAGAATGAGCAAGAAGAAGTCCAATGGAAAAAACAAGTGCCTGTAGCTGAAAATCCACAAATGGAAAGCATAATTGACAAGAGGATTAGCAGAAAGACCAGGAGGAAAGAGTATTTTGAATACTTGGTCAAGTGGAAGGGACATCCAGTTGAAGATGCCAGTTGGGAGGATGAAGTAGCAATTCAAAAGCATGGACATACTGTGCAAGAGCTCATGAACAAGAGTTCATGAAAAATTTCAAGAGAGGGAGTATGATGCAGGAGCATCGTACAAAGCCAAAGCATGCACCTAGCCAAAGGAACAACTGAATGTGTGGATGAAAAAGGGCACGTTTTTATGAAAATGTTTTGAATTTTGAAAATGGAAGCATTAATGTAATAGATAGGAGAAGTGTACTACATTTATATCTTGGAGATATGAACAGATCTGGAGAAATTATTCTCATCTGCCAGATGTAATAGGCATTTAAGTCTGTTAATGTAAAGTAGGTAGATATGAATGTTAGATTAGACAATTTAGAAGCGTAGGAGGGAAAACGGATATAGACACCCTCACCCTTGTATCATTGTATTATTATTATGATAATTTAGATTTGATAAGCTAGAGAGCTATAGAAGAGAGTTGTAGAGAAGAACCGACCATGTGCATGAGCACTTGAGTTAATATATGAAGCTCTGACTCAACTTTCATGGTGTTATGATGCTTACTGTTTACATTTATTGAATGGTATGTTTACAATTGATTTGTTTCTCTATTATGCATTTGTTTAAATGTTGTGTTGTGGTATGATTTCATGTTGAATGTATGAAGTCTGAGAGAGGAGAGGAATGAGTTTCAATTGTTTCTCTTCTTGAGAATTTCCTGCAAGGTGTGCATTGATGAGGATCTGAGTTTTATCTCAGAAAGCTTAGGAGATATATCATTGTTCTCATACTAGAAGAAGTGTAGGTGAAGAACAAAGCCATGCAAGGTGTGCATAGGCTAGTGGAAGCCTTAGAATTTATCAACTAAGGTGAAGGTTGAGGGACTACTGTTGCAAAGAGTGCACAGAGTCGAAGACTCAAATAACCAAAGGTTATTTAAAAGTTTTCCGCAAGGACTGCGAGCAGGAACCCTTTTGGAAGACTTGAGTTTGCAAGAGAAATCTCAAGAGAAATAACACTTTTAAAGTGTTGAAAGGGAGACAGAGATCAAATCCGTTGCATAGAAATTAAGTTCAGGAGGGAGAACACTCAGCTATTGGGTAGAGGTCATTGAAGCGTGAATCGGGCGGTCAGAATTATCCATGGAGAACTCACAAAATCATGAGGACTGTAGGAACTAGTGCAGTCAAATGGACGGTGAGAAGCCTTTGTGAAGGAAGTGCGAAGTTGCGAGAGTTGTTGGATCTTACAGAGTGGCAAGGTGGTTAGAGACTGGTGAACTCCATCACCCAGGAAGCAAGGGTCAATATGATTTGTTGATCTCGTTTCAAACCACGTTGTTGGACCATTTCATGAATTCGAGGTTCGTGAGTTTGGAGGGCAGACCAATTTCTTGGTTTCATTCCAAGTTGCAAGGAGTAGAGAAGGAGATCCAGACCGTTGGACCCAAACCACGGGAGAACCGTTGGATCAGAACCTCTGCATGGAATCGGATACTCAGGGGTTTGGGGTTTGAGATAGATTCTTTTTTACTGCAGAAGTCATGAAGTTCCTAGTTCCGAGGACTCGAGCGAACACGCGTAACATCCGTTAGGTGTGGACCGCGTGGTAGACAGGTGGCACAATCATAAAGAGCACTAAAAAGGTGGAAGTAGGCGACAGGTGGCGTACATGTGTCACCTTGGAGGGAGTCAACCTATTATTGACTTATCATTTATCAGGTATTCAGAAAGGAGGAGCACAAGGGCTCAACACTCAAATTCGTAGTGTTGTGAGTTGCGAGGGGTGCTAGAGTTAGGACCTAGCTAGTGGTCGCTTGTAGAGGCACTAGCAAGAAAGGGGCCATACCCATATCGCACTCTCAGGTATAGGAGGTTTGGAGTCAAGGGTATTCAATTGACAAACTCGTGAGATCACGAGTCATGAAAGGTGCTTGAGCTAAGGCCTGGGTTGTGGTCGTGTGGAGGCAAAGACTCACACCTGGTGCATGTGATGTAGGTGGAGTTTTTCATGAAGGACCTTTGGATCAGATTCATCGAAGGTTTCAACAAGGAACCAAAGGAGTCGCTTCGGCCCGAGGATAATTTAGAATGATCCTATGTGGATCTCAGCCCAAGGGCAGGGGGTCTGTGCTAGAGTGGTATCAGAGCTTGATTTTTTCTATATATTTCAGGTAGAGGGAGCCAGAGGAAAAGGAATAGTCTGATACACACCAAGGTGGTATAAGAACCTAGAATAAATTTCTTTTATTTTTGTAGCAGAGAGAAGGGATAAATTTTACAGCCTTGCCACTGGGAAGAAGAGATAAGAAAATACCTGATCCAATAGAGGAAAGAGAAATTCCAAGAAGAAGAGACAGGCAAATACCTAATCCAGCAGTGGAAAGAAACATGTGGGAATTACGTCCCAGACTTGATGCTATGGAATAACACAGAGGCGCACAGTTGACACTGGGGATATCAGGGAGCTTGAAAGTGAAAATGAAGCCAGAAATGAAGAAGTTGCAGTCGATGATGTTGTAGAAGAACACCTATTCAGGGTTGTTGCAAGGATAGGTGCTAGAGCAAAAATGGAAATTCTAGTGTATGAGGGAAACTTGGATGTTGAAGAGCTTCTAGATTGGATTAGAGCTCTAGACAAATAATTTGACTATGAGGATGTCGAGGAAGAAAAGAAAGTAAAACATGTCGTTACTAGACTTAAAGGGAATGCAACACTATGGTGGGATGAACTGCAGGTTGACAGACACTGCAAGGGAAAGCAAAAAATCAAAAGCTGGGATAGAATGGTTGCAAAGATGAAAGCCAAATTTATACCTAGGGATTATCAAATCACTCTATTTTGGATGATGCAGAATTTGAGATAGAAGCTGATGTCAGTGAAAGAATACACTGAAGAATTCTATAGGATAAACATCAGAGCAGGTCATCGGGAAAGCGATGATAAAAAAATTTCCAGGTACATGAATGGTCTACGATATGACATTCAAGATGAGATGAGAATGATGACCATTCAGACTATGGAATATGCTTATCATATGGATTTGAAAGCTGAAGCAAAGCTGAGACAGAAGCAAGGTCAAAGAGGCCAAGGCAAAAGTCAAAGCAGAGGCAAGACAATTGCCTAGGATACAACTCAGAAACCTAAAGAAGAGGGGAAGAAACCTCAAACTCAACCTGAAAGAGGAGGAAGCTCACAAGGAAGGCGGTGTGCTGATAGAAATAATTTTCCTCAAGCCATAGGAAGAGGAAGAGGTAGAGGAGGTGAAGTGAAATGCTTTGTCTGTGGAAAAATTAGACATAATGTTGGACAACTGAAAGAGGGGGTGAATCAGTTGTCACCAAGATTAAACAATTATGCTTCTTTTAAAATATTTATAAGGCACTCAATGATGATCACAATAATGCAAGGAAATAAACAATGGCACATTCAGTATCAGTCACATATATGAGAAACACATAGACAGATATTTCCCAAGGAAACCCATACAGGGTAAAACCCTCTTCTTCTTTATATGATAAGTATTATTTACATTCTTTACATTATCATACATATGAGCACCAACTCATTGTGAGGCTACAACCTCTATTTTTTAGGCTGCAACTTGCTGAGAGCACCAACTCTCTGTTTTTCTCTAGTACCCACTAGAAGGAAGCACCAACTCCCTCGTTTCTCTAGCACCAACTAGAAGGAAGCTACAACTCCTTGTGTTCAAGCACCCACTTGAACCTCTAAGGACAATAGTCTTCCCTATCACCTCCCTACCATCCTAGATTATTAATATGAAATACTAAAACCTATTACAGTGATATAGCGTTCAATAACAGCTTACCAGTCTCATCACTGTTCTACTACATTTCGTTTCTTTGTCTGCCTCACTGCCTTCCTGCACACCTGACTTGAACTGTCTATTCTTCTACCTTTTATGCTCTGTGTACCATGTCCATTCACTGCACAGTTCCTCTTCTGTTCAATTCAGTTGTTGCACTTCCCTCCTCCCTCACGCATGAATCACCTTCAATAACAACAACCACAACAGATCCAACAACAACCGCATCTATTCTCTGTACTATGTATATATAGCTTCTGTGCATATTGTGCATGCAATGTTCACCATTCCTATGCATGCTCATACCACACCAATATCCTCCACATCTCAAGTGCTATGAGTGATTATCATCGCGACTCTTCAGATTCTCTGGCAGTTCAACCCCCGTGTCTATCATCACTAGATGTTATGCCAAGATTCCTTTTTCTCTCTGGCACTTGAGACTCTTCATCTTCTCTGTTACAGTCGAACTCATCCTTTCTGTTTCAGTTACAAGCTCCAACCCTCATCCAATTGTCAATTTCCTCCACGAATCTTCTTCATTCCACTAGCAGATTCCATGTAACTCTTCAACTCCTCTGGAAATCACACAGAAGTCTCTTCACATCCTCTGGTAAAAACCATCAATGGTTTCTAGTAGTTACACTGTGAGGATCAACATTATCCCTCCGATAGTTCTCATGTTCACCTCCATCGTTGGATTAACTCTGATGAGTTCTTGCATTATTTACCCATTTCGCACTTTCACAATTCAGAGATTCTGCGATGAGACATCTTGAGTCTCCATGTCACGAGTTCCGAAACTCTGAAATGAATCTTTTCTGTGCTGGATCCTTCCTTTATATGACCATGGCTATGACCAAGCACTTGTTCATAATGTGCTTTTCACGATTTCACATTTCACCTTTTTGTTAATTCCGTTGCGGAGTTTCTCGACTTTCTAAGTCGTGATTCCCGAAATGCTGAAAGGAAGCTTTTCTGCACGTACTCTTCTCTTCATCTCTTCGATGGTGTGACCACCGGCTAAGACCACGCGTTTATGCATAAAGTACTTTCACGATTTCTCATTTCATGAATCTGGAGATGAGGCATCTCGACTCTCCAAGTCGCGATCCCCGAAACCCCGAAATGGAGCTTATCTGAACTGACTCCTTCCCTTCTCGTGACCACCGACGGTGACCACAGGCTGTGCCAAAAAGGCACTTCATATTTTTCGAGTTTATAAACTTCATTGAGTCTGATCGATGGTTAAAATCTCCAAAGATCCAACAGTCCAGATCTTATCACGATCTCGCATCTCACTGTTCCTTAGATGGAGGTTCTCGTCACTCCAAGTCGCAATAGGCGAAACTTCAAGATGGAGCTCAGATCGACGGTCCACGTTGTAGGTGATCTAACGGTCCTGATCATTTTGCAATCTCGCATATCACTGTTCCTTAGATGGAGGCTCTCATCACTCAAGTCGCGATAGGAAAAATTATGAGATAGAGCTCAAATCAACAGTCCACGTTCTTGGTGATCCGACGGTCCTGATCTTTTGGCGAATTTGCATATCGTGGTTCCTTAGATGGAGGTTCTTATCACTCCAAGTCATGATACGTGAAACTATGATATGGAGCTTTGAAATGCTCTGATATTCTGCCACGCGTCCCTCTTGGATCAACGGTCAAGATTTTATCGGGACTTCGCAACTCCACGAGCCTTCGTTGTGCCTGATCAACGGTCCATATTTGGCCTTGATCTAACGATTGAGATTATTTCACATATCACAAATTCGAGAATTTAGGGAACCTTGTTCCTTTGAATTTGCAGTCAGCGACATGACGATCTTCTGCCATGCGTCCTCTTGATCAATGGTCCACGACTGTCCCTGATGGACGGTCAAGATTCCTTCACAGTTTTGGGGAGTTGGATGACTCTTGGACTTATCCTCCTTATAGATTCACCATATATAATGGCTATTGATCCTTCGTAGATACCCCAGATCCTATGGCCCATATCTACTCGCGATTTCACCACTTCACAATTTCGCTGCTTCGCAATTTCGTCCACCTTCACGATTTCACTGCTTTGTGATTTCATCCACCTTGCGATTTCGTCACTTCGGGATTTTGCCACTTCGGTGGTGAAGTGTTTTGACACTTCAACTCCCACTAATATTTTCCATCACTATTCTTGCCATCAATGACAAGCTTACTCCCAACTGTAAACCTTCCAACAATCTCCCCCTTTGGCATTGATGGCAACCCTAAACAGTTGCGCTAATCTGTTTGGACCTCCAACTGTAGAATCCGATTTAGACAACTCCTTTTCTCCCCCTTTGACATCAATGTCAAAGAAAACACACTCCCCCTGAGATGTTGCATTAATTTTAGGAGGTATCAGATATGCAACCAATATAGGACTCCCCCTAATAGGATGGACTCTCTTACATGTGAGACGGGATAACACCCAACTTTTGTCTGAGATATTCAAATGGTGTCTTGGGTAGAGGTTTAGTAAAAATGTCTGCAATTTGTTCTATGGTTGGAATGTAATGGACCTGAATAATCTGATTGGAGACTTGCTCTCTCAAAAAATGATATTTTATGGGAATATGCTTGGTCTTGGAGTGGAATACAAGATTTTTAGACACACTGATGGCACTAGTGTTATCACAATGAATTGGGATCGGTGCAGTGTATTTTACCTCCAAGTCTGCAAGTGTCTGAATCATCCATAATACCTAAGTGTAACAGGTAGCAGCAACAATGTACTCTACCTCTGTGGTTGATAAAGAAATGGAACCTTGCTTTTTACTAAGCCAGTCTACTAGGGAGTCACCCAGGAAGAATTCTCCTCCACTGGTGCTTTTTCTCTCATCAACACAGTTTGCCCAATCTGCATCTGAATAAGAAGTCAGATAAAGATTTTGATTTATGGGATACCACAGACCATAAGTCATTGTTTCTTTCAAATACCTGAATATCATTTTGACAGCTTTCAAATGACTCTGTTTAGGTGCATCTTGATATCTTCCTACCATTCCTACAACATGCATTATGTCCGGGTGAGATGTTGTGATGTACAACAGGCATCCTATCATTGATCGATATGAGCTTTGATCAACACTAGGTGAATCATCATCCTTTCTTAATTTACATCCAGTTACCATAGGTGTACCCACAGGTTTAGAATCTTCCATTTGAAACCTTTTCAACATTTCTCATAGATATTTTTCTTGAGAAATGAACATCCCTTCGGGCCTCTGAGTAATTTACAGACCAAGAAAAAATGACAGTTCTCCTATCATAGACATTTCAAATTCAGACTCCATGGCAGAGGCAAACCATTGTACCAATGAATCCTTATTACATCCAAAGATGATGTCATCTACATAGACCAGTACGATGAGCAAATTATTATCCTCTGTTTTAATATACAGATTGTTGTCAACTGTTCCTCTCTTGAACCCTTTGTCTTTGAGATACGTATCCAATTTGTGATACCAAGCTCGAGGGGCCTGTTTTAAACCATATAAATATTTCTTCATCTTGCATACTAAGTTAGGGTTATTAGACAGTTTGAAACCCTCTGGTTGTTCCATATGGACTTCTTCACTTAAATCTCCATTTAGAAAGGCTGACTTGACATCCATTTGGTAGACTTTAAACCTTTTATGACAAGCATAGGCAAGAAACATTCTGATAGCTTCTAATCTTGCTACAGGCGCAAATGTTTCACCAAAATCCAGTCCTTCTGTCTGAGCATAGCCTTTATAGACTAATCTTGCTTTGTTCCTGATAACTTGTCCTTGCTCATTCAACTTATTCTTAAAGATCCATTTGGAGCCAATGATGTTTTTACCTTCAGGTCTTTGACCCATCTCCCACATACTGTTTTTCTCAGTCTGATCAAGTTCATCATTCATTGCTTTTACCCAGTGATCATCTTTGTTGGCTTCATTGAAATTCTTGGGTTCCAGCATGGATATGAAAGCTATATGAGATTGTTTGGTGGTTTTGATTAGCTTTCTCCTGGTTTGTACACCTTTGTCTTTTTCTCCAATTATTTGATTTGCAGGATGATTCTTTTGAATGATTCTAGAGGAGGAATTTGAAGTTGACTACTGAGTTGAGTCTGTCGGAGTGTCTGAGTCTTCATCTGATTTAGAGTCTTCATTTTCTGATTCTTGGACCTGTTTATCGTCAGCTTCAACTGTGTCTTCTGTAGAAGACTCATTTCTGTACATCTTTCTTGCTGGGATTCCTTCATCAAATTTTACATCAATACAGTCAACCATTTTATGTAGCCTCTTATTATAACATCTGTATCCTTTACTGTTTGTAGCATACCCTAAGAAGATACCTTCATCAACCCTGTCATCATATTTTCCAAGGTTTTCATCATTATTCTTTATATAGAATTTACTCCCAAAGACTTTGAAGTGCTTAATTGAAGCAGGTCTTCCAAACCACAATTCATAAGGTGTCTTGTCACTGTTTGGTCTGAGGTGGGGTTTGTTAAGAACATGGACTGCTATGTGTATTTCTTCTACCCAATAGGTTTGACCAATGTTCTTCTCATTCATCATTGACCTGGCCATTTCCTACATTATTCTGTTTTGCCTCTCAACTACTCCATTTTGTTGTGGAGTTCTTGGGATTGTGTATTCTCTCTTGATCCCATGCTCATTGCAGAATTCCTTGAAGTCTCTTGACATAAACTCTCCTCCCCATACTGATCTTACTGCCTTTAACCTCTTCCCTGTTTGAGTCTCAGTTAAAGCCTTAAATATTTTAAACTTCTCAAATGCTTCAGCTTTTTCTTTGAGAAAGGCAACCCAAGTAAGTCTGGAGTAATCATCGATAATCAACATGAAGTAGTTTTCTTTCCCTGTGCTTTCCTGTCTTTATGGTCCACATAAATCCATATGAACTAGTTGGAGTGGTTTTTCAGTTGAATTAAAACTCTTGGACTTAAACTATGCCCTGTTTTTCTTCCCTACTTGGCAGGGTTTACACATTGAATCTTGGGGCTTTGATATCCTCGGAAGATCTTTTATTGCCTCGATTTTTTTGAGTTTTATTAAGTGGTCAAAGTTTAGATGTCCAAGTCTCCTATGCCATAGCCATCTTTCATCATGTCTGCTTAGATGACATTCTTCTCTATTTTCTTTCAACACATATACATTATTTTCTATCCTTATGCCTTTGGCCACCACTTGTCCCGAGGTTACAGATTTTAACTTGAAGTCCTTAGATGTGAACACCACTTCACATCCTCTATCACACATTTGAATTACACTGAGTAGATTATGTTTCAGCCCATCCACAAGGAGAACATCTTTGGCTTTTCCTTTTCCATTACTTAAGCTCACCATCCCTTTGCCCTTTATTTTCCCTGGAGCATCATTTCCAAAGGTTACGTTTCTTGATTTTATTTCAATTAGAGATAGAAACTTGCCTTTGTCTCCCATCATGTGTTTGGAGCATCCACTGTCTATATACCAAGGATTCGTTCTTCTTTGAGCGGACAACACTAATCCACACTTGTCACTTTCCTTCTTCTTCCAAAACTTAACATTTTCAGCAGGGGATTTGGAATCTAGTTCATATTCCCTTAGAAGACAGTCTATAGATTTGTGTCCATAGTTATGACAGATGTAGCAATCAATCTCATTGTTCAACAGGTCAAACTTATTGGTGCAACATTGTCTACTCATTGACTGTTGATTATTTCTTGACCTCTTTAGTTGCATATCCCTGGACTTAATTTGGCAATTGGTAATTAGTGAAGGCTTGTTACTTGGCTACATCATTCTTTGTTGTGGAAAGTATTTATTCCTTTGAAATCTTAATTGCTCGTATCTAAGTCTTAAGGAACAATTTACAGCTTTGTGACCAAAGTGTTGATGGGCGAAGATGACCGTCCATCAACTGGGAGAGTGGAACTGGTCTGGAGTTGTCTAAATAACCCAAGCCGTTTGGAATGGACCACCCTGACGAGTTTAACAACTCTGTTGGCCGCTCTAAGGTTTTCTATGAAAACCCAAGAGAGAATTGATCTGAGCTAAGTAATCTGACTAAACTATAACTAAACACAAGAAAATAACTAAAGTAAAGGAAACTAGAAACTAATAAAACAAAGAAAAGGAACTAATATACTAAATATAAACTATTCTAACTATTCTATCTCCAAACTAATAATAACTCAAATCAACTATTTAATTATCAGCTGTAACATTACTTATTCACAAATGTACATTATAAACAATCTACAGACTTAATTAAAACCTACAAAACTCATGTATATCTTCTGCCCTAAGACAACCAGGAATCTCTTTTTGATTTTTATATTTTATGAAAAAGAAATAAACATTACTGAAATTAAACAATCTAATATATTTTTACTGAAATTAAACAATATAATATAAATATGATTAAGGTTATATCTAAATTAAACTACTTAATGAAAACAGTAAACAACAAACTAATTGACCTGGAAACGCTCCAAGTCTTCCCTGTGTATGATAACTTCTAAGCTGGTCGGAGGAAGAAATTCGCACCGGTTAGTCCATGAGCTTTTCGTAAACGATTGGCTATGCTGCTTCTTGAAGTGTTTTACAGGACAAACAAGACATAAAAGAAAATCATAACAATCTTATGATTATAAATTCCTGTAATAAGGGAAACCTGTTATGCAAGGACTTATATATAATAATTCAATCTATGAAGAAGATAAAACTGTCATTCACAAACTGAATAAACAATTGTTATGTCTTTTATCTATTTGGAAGAAACAATATATGGATAACAGTAATAAAATTATATCATTTTCATTTGATTTAGATAGCTAAAGTAGTCATAAACCATAAGCAAAGTGATATACAAAACATGAAACAAAATGTTGATATATTAAGAAGATAAAGTTGTGACAAAACATCAATTCTGCTCCAGTCTGTATCATAACTCCATATCCTTGTTCTCCCACGAATGAGGAAGAACATTATTACAAAAATCATAAGTTTATATAAGTTTCTCCACAGGGTAAAAAATCCCTGTGGATAATTATCAAACAGTTTTACATAATCAGGGAAAAATCCCAAAATCTACTAAACTAAGCAACTAAAATGCAAGTTAAATCCTTGAGATATCCTCCAACTGCCCATAAACTCAATTTCAATTCGAATTTACCTACAATAGGACACAAATATCAAATTAGAAGGATATTTCAGTAACAAAATACCAAAAAAATGATCCTACAGACTTAGCTACAAAATCATCTGATTTTGTAGCTAGTCTAAAATAGACTATGGAATCAGACAGTAATCAAATGAAATCAAATCCAATCATCCTTTAATAATCATCAAAAAATGAAATGCTAATTTATCATTCAAATTAAACAATATCAAATCGAAACAGAGTAAAGAATGCTCTATTTTCAGTTACCATAAAACATGGTCGAATCTTGACAGGCTTGTTTTGTATCAAACGAAATTAAGCAGTGAATCGTGATATAATCAAAATTGATATAGTTACAATCGAACACAATCCAAATCGATTGATCATATCTGGGCATAAAATTCTCATCATTCTAATCAAACATCAAACTGTTATGATTCTAATCAAAAAAGAATATGCATAACAGTATCCACAAACTTTGCCATAGTCTTGGGTCGCTAAGTGTCATACGCTTAACAGATATGACCGAAATAATGATCGTAACCATCATTGACTTGTTATAGTCATATCAACAAATTGATATCATTCAATTAAGTGCAACGATATGTAAATTGTTTTAATTGTAATCGAATGAAATCATAATCAATGAATATCAACTCAACTATTTTCGTGATCAATCACCACACAGTCGACAGACAAGGGCGTGACAAAATCAACAGAATCCATGAACTAGGCAATAATCGACACAAATCTTCACTGAGTTAATTATAGAAACGAATTGTAATCCTGGGCAGAATCAAATTCAAAGATACATGAATCGAAATGGTCAAACAAAGTGAATCGAATTGGTTGCAATCTGGTTATGTATTATCAGAATAGTATTGGAATTGGTCGAAAGACAAGGAAAATAGTTAACCCATTTGTCAATCATATCAAATAGAACATAACCAATTCAAATCGTGCCATTTGACTGTGTTCAAAATCGGAATACCAGCAACATCCTGTGTTTAGAAAATAATAACAACTTCAACGATTAACATAGCATCCAATTGAAACTAATTTAGAACAAATCAAATCCAATCACGATCAAATCAAATCAGAACTAAATCTAATTAAAACTTAAACGATAATCAAAAATTGATTTAACAAAACAAAATCGTATACAACAGTGCATGCTTGTGTGACAGAGCAGGTCAACGGTGTACACAGAGTTTATGAATGTGCCATATAAATAGATGAAAGTCATACCAGCGAGGTTGCTCAGGCTATGCCAATTTCGAATTGACGACTTTTGTAGCCGACTCGACGTTCTTGAAGAGAATTGAACTTGTTGTTCGCTGTCTCTTGTCAGTGGGTTGAGCCTTGGCTTTATGACTGGTGAGTCTTGCCACTTGATCCTCCAGAGCATGAATTATGGATTGTAACATTGGCACATCTAGGTAGTATCTTTCCAACCATAAGCCACACTGTTCACATGGAGGAGCTACTGGTTGAGAAGGAGAGGGTTTCGACGAGTCACCGAGGGCTTCACAAGGCATTTCAATGCCTGAAAAATTGGGATCATCCCGCAAACAAGGTGGTAGGTTTTTGACAAAGTCGTATGAGGGTTTGTCGATCAGACCTTCCGAGTAGGGATACTCATTTGCAAGGAAACGTTCAATCTCAGAATCAGAATCTTCACTGACCACGATAGGCTCAGGATTAGCAGGAATTTTGGGTTTATTCCTAGCCATGCGAGAAATCAACCAGGCATTTTTCTTGCCTTTAGAGTTTACACCAGTTTTAGCTTTAGGCTTTTTGGCTACAGGTTTAGCAATTTCAACCTGTTTGGTCACAGAATTGGGTAGAACAATAGGTGGCTTGGGTAGAGGTTTGGGTAGCAAGATGTTGTAAGGCACAGGGGGGATAGGTTTGCTCTCGCTCACCATAGGCTTATCAACCTGTGGTGGGCTTGAGTCTTCAAAGCCATTACGACTGAGAAAAACACTCTAACAGTCACGACGTAACCCCAACTCATAAACCATAAGAATTTTAATTAACCCGAAATGGAAAAGGCTGGTATCGGCCTGGTTGCGTTTATACCTTTTAGCCATTTTAAACAAACTCCTATGCAGGTAGTGAGGCATGTTAAGTTCAAAACCCATGAAAACCATAAGAAGCTGAAGGTGATACATGAACACGAAACCATACCTGCCCTCATAGGTTATGAATTGTTTGATTACCAATAGCAAGTCGTGCCAGCATTGCTTCAGCATGTTTGCGGGCAAACCCTTGTCACAAGAATTAACCTTTCGTGAATGGAAGAGCAACATCAACGAGACATCTTCCAGCTTGCAATTTTTTGACCACTTCTGTCCAGTAGCAGGCAGACTGGTAGCCAAACTAAGAAATTGTTCATTAATCTCCAACTGCACATCCCCAACCTTGGCTCGACAGCCATCGAAAGTTAATGCAAATGCCGAGCCACACCAGTGTTAAAACCATCAAACCTTCAGATGAACGGGAGCCATCCAAATTCTTCCAAATCGCTGTAAGCACCATCAAACATTAACAGTGCCTGGTTTCCATTGGGCTCAGCCCTTACGATCGGAGCCATGGCATGGGCATTATGGTAGGGTTTGGATCAAACACACAGGAGCATAATCGATAGGGCTAACAGCTACAAGCGCTAAACGAGGGGGCAAATCAATATGCACGTGCGAAGGTGGTGGGTTAGTTCACCGCCATGCAGGATCATAATGGCACAGTACAGTGCTATTACATCCACCATAAAATCATTTAAACCATATGAATCGTCCAACCCAAATCGGTGAATAACCATATCAACGTGCCACTGATCAAATGTAAAACCAAAACCATATGTTATAATAATGTGCCAAGTGTGTAGTTCAAACCAACGTGAAATCCAAGAGTTTCACCAACACGCCAAGTGTAAAACATTGCCATGACATCAAACTCACCTTTGGTCCATGCGCTTATAGCATATAATCAAAGTTTTTATAAAACACTATGACAAATGATTTTATGAAATTGACAAGTCAAAAGTTTATGAAAATAAGGATCGTATCACATAAAACTAGATCAACCATGATCCTTATGAAATCGAATACAACCCATTACTCAATATGCTCAAAGTCTTATCAATCAAATTGCGCAATCAAAGTAAAAGTAGGTGAATGGTCATAGTTTGAAAGTCTTTCCAGCCACTTAATAGCAAACCAAAGTAAGTGCTTTTCAGAATATCAATGAGAAGGTCATGACAGTCCAAATAACGACGGAGGAGTTTTCACGCTTTCAGTTGTGAAAACTAAATCGAAACCAATTTGTAATTGTCGCATGAAATAAAAAGAATGTCTGATTGCAAAATGCGATGATGACTTGACGTTCAAGAGACAAAAGGTGTAGGCAGCTTATAGGGCAAAAGCAAAAATTTAATTGGCTGCCAACACAAAGTTAGCACAATAGTAACAATAGCCATAGAAAAATTCTTTGTACCTAGAAAATGGTTGTCTTCTTTGAGCAAATCGATTTCTTCCAGGATGATGACATCTTTCAGCAGTGAGCGCATTACTTCTTTGTTCTACAAATTTAGTTTTGGCATATTTTACCTTACTCGACCTGGGCGGCTGATTGTCTTCCTTTGTTTTTGTAGGTTTGTTATTGTCATTGGTTGTACTTTTGACAAACTTGATGGGTTCTTCATTTCCTGGCTTACCACTGCTTGATCCCTCTTCATAACCCAAGCCAGTTTTTAGCTTTGGATTCCTTTGCTGATTTAGAATGGTGGCCAATCCTTCTGAGGCTTTGATACTTGACAGATTTTGATTATACAAGGATTGAAACTTCTCCATTTATTTCCTTGTTTTCACTACTTCTTGTTCTAATGCTTCACATCTTCCATTCTTTTCTGATAGCCGTTGTTTTAGAATCTCTTTGATTTTCTTTGCCTCTTCCAATTCTAAGTTTAGTAAGAAAAGGTCTTCATCAGGTTCTTTACTGTCTTTCTCGAACTGTATTAACAATTGTCTTTGCTTTCTGTTCTTGATTCTTAGTCTGTCAATCTCTTCCAGTGCACTAATCGGTTCTCCTTCCATGTCAACCACAATTTCTTCTTCATCACTCCCTATGCTTTTATTTTCATAATCCTCTTTGGCCATAAGTATGAAGTCATTTAGTTTATCTTCAATAGAGGAGTCATTTTCTTCATCATCTGAAGGATCATCATCATTGTTTATGCACAGACTTTTCTTCTTAAAGTTTTTCTCTTTAAAGAAAATTCTGTGTTTGTACTTTTCCTCATCATCACATGTCTGATCCTTTCCTTTGTGGGGACATTTATTTGCAAAATGACCTATCCTACCACAGTTGAAACATTTGAAAGGTAGTTTACCTTTGTATTTTCCTGATCCCTTCTTCAGTATCTTCACAAATTTTGCTTCAATTTCATCCGGGATCAGAATCCTCATTCTTGTCTGCTTTAAATGATGCTTCTCTGGAGGTGGGTTTATCTTTAACTATTCTCATTTCATATGCAGTCAATGTTCCTAGCAGTTGATCAAACTCCAAGGTTTTTAGATCATTAAGTTATTCTATAGCAGAGACCTTCGGGTTGAACCTATCTGGGAGAGATCTCAAGATTTTCTGAACTAAAGAAGGGTAATCAATTGTTTCACCAAGTGCCTTCATTTCATTTACCATTTATTCTACTCTCAGAAATTATTTTCCAACAGTTTCATTTTCCTTCATCTTCAACTGTTCAAACTTTATTCTGTAGGTTTGAAGCTTTGCATCCTTTACCTTCTCATTACCCTCATAACTACTAATGAGTTTGTCCCACATTTCTTTAGCAGTTCCTAGGTGCATAACTTTTATGAATTATGCTTCTACAATCCCACTCAAGATAGCATTCATAGACTTAGCGTCGAAGATAAATTCTAGTTTGTCATCCTTATTAGCTAGCACAATTGGCATTACATTACTAGTATCTACCACATCCCAGACATCTGCACCAAACAACATTATGTAGGTTCTCATTCTAACTTTTCAGAAGGAAAAGTTTGTTCCATTGAATAGAGGGGCCTTATTGGTTGAATTTCCTTCATGGATTGACATGTTTAATCTCTAGGATCTACCCTTAGATAAAAGGGGTTGTCTCTGATACCAATTGTTGGACAACTGAGAGGGGGGGTGAATCAGTTGTCACCGAGCTTAAACAATTATGCTTCTTTTAAAATATTTATAAGGCACTCAATGATGATCATAATAATGCAGGGAAATAAACAATGGCACATTCAACATCAGTCACATATATGAGAAACACAGAGACAAATATTTCCCAAGGAAACCCATACAGGGTAAAAACCTCTTCTTCTTTACATGATAAGTATTATTTACATTCTTTACATTATCATACATATGAGCACCAACTCATTGTGAGGATACAACCTCTGTTTTGCAAGCTGCAACTTGCTAAGTGTTGGTTGTGGAGCCTGATTATCTTCCTGATTCAGAGGTCCTTACTTTCAGTCGTGTTTATACCCCATGAAGTATTTACACCCCAGAAGTATGTACACTCTTCCACACGGGGGAGTGCAGAGGGGGGGTACCCCCTCTGCGGGGTCCGGGGGGTCCATCCCCCCGGCTGGGGGATCTGGGGGCAAGCGGGCCCCCAGCGGGGGTTCGGGGGCAGCGTACCCCGATAGGATTTCGGGGGCGAAGCCTCCGAAGCAAAAATTACCTTATAGAAGTATATTGTAATTTCATTGTAAATATGGACCGTTCATTATAAGGTCGCAGATTTAACGGTAGAGATTATGTTAGGGTTTTTTTCCCTAGAAGGCAACCCTCTTTTATAAGGGAAATGTATCGCGGCTATGATGGATGGTGAATATTGTATTCTGAGAGAGGAGACTGTGAGAGGAAGAAGAGGAAGTTACAGCGGGTTTTGCTATAGGTTGTATCCCTTCATTTGCTGGATAATAATAAAGGAAGGACCTGGCAATTTCTCTAGTGGACATAGCCCACATTGGGTGAACCACGTAAATCTGTGTCTCTCTTGTATTGTGTGTCTTCTATGTTTTGTTTCTGCATTTGTTTTATTTTATTGCTCCGTGGTCCTGTTTTTCTAACAACTGGTATCAGAGCGTAAGGTAACTCGCAGGAAAAGAGGGTTCCTGGTTCGAGTGGGAGAAATGTCGGAAGATGGAAAGTTTAGGGTCGAGAAATTTAACGGCCAAAACTACCAGTTATGGAAGATGCAGATGGAAGAGTATTTATATCAGAAGGATCTATTCCTACCATTGAGTAGAGTAGCAAAGAAGCTGGTGGCCATGAAGGACGAAGAATGGGAGATTCTTAACAGAAAGGCTCTAGGAACGATACGACTGAGCCTGGCAACGTCGGTGGCTTTCAATATTTATAAAGAAAAGACAACGAAGGGTTTGATGGACGTGTTAGCCAAATTGTATGAAAAACCCTCGGCATC